>OY482675.1:32893294-33230365 GCA_960531455.1 Urophora cardui | reverse complement strand
AATTCGAGGGTCATCCGGGTCCACGTTTTGACCCATATTTGGGGACCCGGCCTAGGCATCGCAATGAAAATAACTCTATGTTGAAGGCCTGCTCAGCACCTTTCGTTTGATACCCATATTGCTCAAAAACTTGCTGGGTCACTATGGGTCCATATTTGGGCCTATATTCCGGGAAGTTCCCACTTTTTCGAAATTATATATACCCTATTATGTGCGCTAGTACCACGTGAATCTACTGTGAAAATTTCAAAAAAGAGATCGGTTGATTACTTTGGGAGTCCATAAAGGACACACACACACACACACACATTCATTTTTATATAATAGATAATTGTTATTAATCTTAAACATTTTGCTTGCACTTAAAACAGTATGCTATTGCAACGTAATACTAGGATAAGAATTAATTTCTTCTGTATTATGAAACAAATTAATAAAAATAAATATATAAATAATGGGGTATATAGATTTTCGAAAAAGTTGGAGTTTCCAGGAATACAGGCCCAAATGTGGACCCAGAGCGACCCAGCAAGTATTAGCGCCAACGCAAAAAAGTGTTCTACCATTTTAACAAGGAATATCTCCTGAACTATAAGCGTCCGGCAGGTGGTTTTTTTTTGTGATATGTGGGACCCCCCTTACCACCGGAAAATGTATTTTTTTTTCGGGTCGTGGTTAATTATACACACATTTTTCCGGAAGGAGTGCACGAAGCAACTTTAGTATATATTTACGCTAATTTATATTTCCCCGATTTTTTTTATATTTTACTTACGGCCCGGGCTTGGCTTACTCCCTTAGGAAACTCATCATGGCCACGATTCACCGTTAACCGCCGCGCTTCCCGATGGTTCCTCTAATTTCTTAAGTTCGTGAGGAAATTTTTCTCGCAGAGTCTGCGATCTCCTGCAGCGCTGTTTCTCTGTAATTAAATAAATTTGTAAATACATATATACATAAAATAAAAGGCAATTTACGATAAATGTTACCTGTTGATTCTAGATTACGTGCAACCTCTGCCCACGCCGCCTGCTTCCGCTCCGGCAACCTATAACCGGTAGATGCTTTATTGTATAAAACATCATGCGCCCGCACGCATTCAATAAGTTTTTCGTCCTCAATCATCTTTTATTTAAATATATAAATTTAAATAAACTTCTATTTCCTTTGTTTAAATGACAAATAAATGTCAATTACAAAAAGCCACAAACACACTCACATATTCGTGTTTCCAAATGTCAAATCGCATAGCACATAACAAAGAAGTCAAAATTCAATAGAGTTGTATGCTCTGCTATGTGCCGCTATGCGTTGAGTAATCGATTACACGCAAAGCCCGTTAAACAGATTTCGCATGTGACAGTTCTTATGTTGTGTGCTGCTGTGCTATGCAAATATAACCGAACCTTAAGCATTGAACCATTTGTCGCCTTTTTCACACTCAAGATATTTTCGATGCGTCTTATTCGCTCTACTATTTGTACGAAAAATAAGGTTGCCACATATATGAAAATACAATGGAATAGATATCCACCACTTATCTAATGGATGAAGAACTCAAATTTTCTATTCAACAGAATAAGCGAGGGAATTAATTTATTCGTTAGATTGCTATCTGGGGGAATTCTTCCCCTTTTTGACTTGGTGTTCCCCTATCTACGGAAGGCTCCGTAGATACCCCTTTTTCACTATACTCCTAATATCCTAATAAATTTTATTTTTTGCTAAGTGAACATTTTAATATAATTGTAAATCTCATCAACTGGTTGATGCAACGTTACCTATAAAAACGAGCCATCAACAATATCAGTTAACGGGCGTAGCATGGGCATAATAATAATAATAATAATTATTATTATTATTATTATTATTATTATTATTATTATTATTATTATTATTATTATTATTATTATTATTATTATTATTATTATTATTATTATTATTATTATTATTATTATTATTATTATTATTATTATTATTATTATTATCATTATCATTATTATTATTATTATTATTATTATTATTATTATTATTATTATTATTATTATTATTATTATTATTATTATTATTATTATTATTATTATTATTATTATTATTATTATTATTATTATTATTATTATTATTATTATTATTATTATTATTATTATTATTATTATTATTATTATTATTATTATTATTATTATTATTATTATTATTATTATTATTATTATTATTATTATTATTATTATTATTATTATTATTATTATTATTATTATTATTATTATTATTATTATTATTATTATTATTATTATTATTATTATTATTATTATTATTATTATTATTATTATTATTATTATTATTATTATTATTATTATTATTATTATTATTATTATTATTATTATTATTATTATTATTATTATTATTATTATTATTATTATTATTATTATTATTATTATTATTATTATTATTATTATTATTATTATTATTATTATTATTATTATTATTATTATTATTATTATTATTATTATTATTATTATTATTATTATTATATTATTATTATTATTATTATTATTATTATTATTATTATTATTATTATTATTATTATTATTATTATTATTATTATTATTATTATTATTATTATTATTATTATTATTATTATTATTATTATTATTATTATTATTATTATTATTATTATTATTATTATTATTATTATTATTATTATTATTATTATTATTATTATTATTATTATTATTATTATTATTATTATTATTATTATTATTATTATTATTATTATTATTATTATTATTATTATTATTATTATTATTATTATTATTATTATTATTATTATTATTATTATTATTATTATTATTATTATTATTATTATTATTATTATTATTATTATTATTATTATTATTATTATTATTATTATTATTATTATTATTATTATTATTATTATTATTATTATTATTATTATTATTATTATTATTATTATTATTATTATTATTATTATTATTATTATTATTATTATTATTATTATTATTATTATTATTATTATTATTATTATTATTATTATTATTATTATTATTATTATTATTATTATTATTATTATTATTATTATTATTATTATTATTATTATTATTATTATTATTATTATTATTATTATTATTATTATTATTATTATTATTATTATTATTATTATTATTATTATTATTATTATTATTATTATTATTATTATTATTATTATTATTATTATTATTATTATTATTATTATTATTATTATTATTATTATTATTATTATTATTATTATTATTATTATTATTATTATTATTATTATTATTATTATTATTATTATTATTATTATTATTATTATTATTATTATTATTATTATTATTATTATTATTATTATTATTATTATTATTATTATTATTATTATTATTATTATTATTATTATTATTATTATTATTATTATTATTATTATTATTATTATTATTATTATTATTATTATTATTATTATTATTATTATTATTATTATTATTATTATTATTATTATTATTATTATTATTATTATTATTATTATTATTATTATTATTATTATTATTATTATTATTATTATTATTATTATTATTATTATTATTATTATTATTATTATTATTATTATTATTATTATTATTATTATTATTATTATTATTATTATTATTATTATTATTATTATTATTATTATTATTATTATTATTATTATTATTATTATTATTATTATTATTATTATTATTATTATTATTATTATTATTATTATTATTATTATTATTATTATTATTATTATTATTATTATTATTATTATTATTATTATTATTATTATTATTATTATTATTATTATTATTATTATTATTATTATTATTATTATTATTATTATTATTATTATTATTATTATTATTATTATTATTATTATTATTATTATTATTATTATTATTATTATTATTATTATTATTATTATTATTATTATTATTATTATTATTATTATTATTATTATTATTATTATTATTATTATTATTATTATTATTATTATTATTATTATTATTATTATTATTATTATTATTATTATTATTATTATTATTATTATTATTATTATTATTATTATTATTATTATTATTATTATTATTATTATTATTATTATTATTATTATTATTATTATTATTATTATTATTATTATTATTATTATTATTATTATTATTATTATTATTATTATTATTATTATTATTATTATTATTATTATTATTATTATTATTATTATTATTATTATTATTATTATTATTATTATTATTATTATTATTATTATTATTATTATTATTATTATTATTATTATTATTATTATTATTATTATTATTATTATTATTATTATTATTATTATTATTATTATTATTATTATTATTATTATTATTATTATTATTATTATTATTATTATTATTATTATTATTATTATTATTATTATTATTATTATTATTATTATTATTATTATTATTATTATTATTATTATTATTATTATTATTATTATTATTATTATTATTATTATTATTATTATTATTATTATTATTATTATTATTATTATTATTATTATTATTATTATTATTATTATTATTATTATTATTATTATTATTATTATTATTATTATTATTATTATTATTATTATTATTATTATTATTATTATTATTATTATTATTATTATTATTATTATTATTATTATTATTATTATTATTATTATTATTATTATTATTATTATTATTATTATTATTATTATTATTATTATTATTATTATTATTATTATTATTATTATTATTATTATTATTATTATTATTATTATTATTATTATTATTATTATTATTATTATTATTATTATTATTATTATTATTATTATTATTATTATTATTATTATTATTATTATTATTATTATTATTATTATTATTATTATTATTATTATTATTATTATTATTATTATTATTATTATTATTATTATTATTATTATTATTATTATTATTATTATTATTATTATTATTATTATTATTATTATTATTATTATTATTATTATTATTATTATTATTATTATTATTATTATTATTATTATTATTATTATTATTATTATTATTATTATTATTATTATTATTATTATTATTATTATTATTATTATTATTATTATTATTATTATTATTATTATTATTATTATTATTATTATTATTATTATTATTATTATTATTATTATTATTATTATTATTATTATTATTATTATTATTATTATTATTATTATTATTATTATTATTATTATTATTATTATTATTATTATTATTATTATTATTATTATTATTATTATTATTATTATTATTATTATTATTATTATTATTATTATTATTATTATTATTATTATTATTATTATTATTATTATTATTATTATTATTATTATTATTATTATTATTATTATTATTATTATTATTATTATTATTATTATTATTATTATTATTATTATTATTATTATTATTATTATTATTATTATTATTATTATTATTATTATTATTATTATTATTATTATTATTATTATTATTATTATTATTATTATTATTATTATTATTATTATTATTATTATTATTATTATTATTATTATTATTATTATTATTATTATTATTATTATTATTATTATTATTATTATTATTATTATTATTATTATTATTATTATTATTATTATTATTATTATTATTATTATTATTATTATTATTATTATTATTATTATTATTATTATTATTATTATTATTATTATTATTATTATTATTATTATTATTATTATTATTATTATTATTATTATTATTATTATTATTATTATTATTATTATTATTATTATTATTATTATTATTATTATTATTATTATTATTATTATTATTATTATTATTATTATTATTATTATTATTATTATTATTATTATTATTATTATTATTATTATTATTATTATTATTATTATTATTATTATTATTATTATTATTATTATTATTATTATTATTATTATTATTATTATTATTATTATTATTATTATTATTATTATTATTATTATTATTATTATTATTATTATTATTATTGTTATTATTATTATTATTATTATTATCTCCTTTATTTCCACAGGTTTTTCTGGGTAGTAAAACGTATCCGGGTTGGTGACCAAGGTTTACGCTTCTTTACAAGTTGAGGGATTCCCTTATGATTGTCGCCGCTTTAAGCAGTACAGCCTTCTGCATTTCTATGGTAACTCCTTTATTTAAGTTTAACTCCTTAATTGATGCTAATGTTTCGTGTGGTATCGTCCCCATAGAGCTGATAACTATTGGTAGTAGCTTTACTTCTGCCATGTTCTGGGTGTTTTTAATAAATTGTGCGAGTTGTATATACTTGGTTTTCTTGGTTGATATTGTTTCTTGTAGGTTGTTATCATATGGTACTGCAAAATCTATTATTTGTGCTTTTTTATTAATTTTATCTATAATTACCATGTCGGGTCTATTTGGGAATGTGGTATTTGGAGGCGTGTGAATTAATATGGATCTGTCCCAGTAGATCTTGTGGTTATTGTTTTCTATTATTGGCTTTGGGTTGTATTGATAATATCTGGATGTTTCCTCATCAATTTTGAGCGCTTTTAAAACATTAATGTGGATTATTTTTCCTATTAGATTGTGTCTGTCTGTATAATGGTTTGAGGCTAGTGCAGTGCATTCATTCAATAGATGTGGTATGGTTTCCGGCTTTTTCCCACATCTACGACAGCTGTCATCCACTACAGATCGATCCTGTATGACGTATTTGGCGTAGTTTTTCGTGTTTATGACCCCGTCTTGTATTGCAACTATGAGTCCTTCGGTTTCTGGGAACAGGTCGCTATGTTTTAACCAGTTGTTTGTTACTTCTTGGTTTATGTGTGGTTGTTTTATACCGTGTATATATCGCCCATGAATAGATTTAGATTTCCAGGTTATTATTATTATTATTATTATTATTATTATTATTATTATTATTATTATTATTATTATTATTATTATTATTATTATTATTATTATTATTATTATTATTATTATTATTATTATTATTATTATTATTATTATTATTATTATTATTATTATTATTATTATTATTATTATTATTATTATTATTATTATTATTATTATTATTATTATTATTATTATTATTATTATTATTATTATTATTATTATTATTATTATTATTATTATTATTATTATTATTATTATTATTATTATTATTATTATATGTACACTAGCAAATACCCGTCTCGCTTCGCAGCGACAAAGAAAGGCTTTTATGTTATAATGGGTCTCTCCCTTTACCTTTACCTCTACCTTTACCTTTACCTTTACCTTTACCTTTACCTTTACCTTTACCTTTACCTTTACCTTTACCTTTACCTTTACCTTTACCTTTACCTTTACCTTTACCTTTACCTTTACCTTTACCTTTACCTTTACCTTTACCTTTACCTTTACCTTTACCTTTACCTTTACCTTTACATTTACCTTTACCTTTACCTTTACCTTTACCTTTACCTTTACCTTTACCTTTACCTTTACCTTTATCGGGAGCACCCATCACCATCCGAGCTCACTACTTGAACCATTTCTGGGAAACCGACTCAAAAAAATAACAATGAAGATATCTGTATGTTGAAGCCCTGCTTGACACCTTTCATTTGATACCAATATCGCCTAGAAGCATTCGAGGGTCATCCGGGTCCACGTTTTGACCCATATTTGGGGACCCGGCCTAGGCATCGCAATGAAAATAACTCTATGTTGAAGGCCTGCTCAGCACCTTTCGTTTAATACCCATATTGCTCAAAAACTTGCTGGGTCACTATGGGTCCATATTTGGGCCTATATTCCGGGAAGTTCCCACTTTTTCGAAATTATATATACCCTATTATGTGCGCTAGTACCACGTGAATCTACTGTGAAAATTTCAAAAAAAGAGATCGGTTGATTACTTTGGGAGTCCATAAAGGACACACACACACACACACACATTCATTTTTATATAATAGATAATTGTTATTAATCTTAAACATTTTGCTTGCACTTAAAACAGTATGCTATTGCAACGTAATACTAGGATAAGAATTAATTTCTTCTGTATTATGAAACAAATTAACAAAAATAAAAATAAATATATAAATAATGGGGTATATAGATTTTCGAAAAAGTTGGAGTTTCCAGGAATACAGGCCCAAATGTGGACCCAGAGCGACCCAGCAAGTATTAGCGCCAACGCAAAAAAGTGTTCTACCATTTTAACAAGGAATATCTCCTGAACTATAAGCGTCCGGCAGGTGGTTTTTTTTGTGATATGTGGGACCCCCCTTACCACCGGAAAATTTATTTTTTTTTCGGGTCGTGGTTAATTATACACACATTTTTCCGGAAGGAGTGCACGAAGCAACTTTAGTATATATTTACGCTAATTTATATTTCCCCGATTTTTTTTATATTTTACTTACGGCCCGGGCTTGGCTTACTCCCTTAGGAAACTCATCATGGCCACGATTCACCGTTAACCGCCGCGCTTCCCGATGGTTCCTCTAATTTCTTAAGTTCGTGAGGAAATTTTTCTCGCAGAGTCTGCGATCTCCTGCAGCGCTGTTTCTCTGTAATTAAATAAATTTGTAAATACATATATACATAAAATAAAAGGCAATTTACGATAAATGTTACCTGTTGATTCTAGATTACGTGCAACCTCTGCCCACGCCGCCTGCTTCCGCTCCGGCAACCTATAACCGGTAGATGCTTTATTGTATAAAACATCATGCGCCCGCACGCATTCAATAAGTTTTTCGTCCTCAATCATCTTTTATTTAAATATATAAATTTAAATAAACTTCTATTTCCTTTGTTTAAATGACAAATAAATGTCAATTACAAAAAGCCACAAACACACTCACATATTCGTGTTTCCAAATGTCAAATCGCATAGCACATAACAAAGAAGTCAAAATTCAATAGAGTTGTATGCTCTGCTATGTGCCGCTATGCGTTGAGTAATCGATTACACGCAAAGCCCGTTAAACAGATTTCGCATGTGACAGTTCTTATGTTGTGTGCTGCTGTGCTATGCAAATATAACCGAACCTTAAGCATTGAACCATTTGTCGCCTTTTTCACACTCAAGATATTTTCGATGCGTCTTATTCGCTCTACTATTTGTACGAAAAATAAGGTTGCCACATATATGAAAATACAATGGAATAGATATCCACCACTTATCTAATGGATGAAGAACTCAAATTTTCTATTCAACAGAATAAGCGAGGGAATTAATTTATTCGTTAGATTGCTATCTGGGGGAATTCTTCCCCTTTTTGACTTGGTGTTCCCCTATCTACGGAAGGCTCCGTAGATACCCCTTTTTCACTATACTCCTAATATCCTAATAAATTTTATTTTTTGCTAAGTGAACATTTTAATATAATTGTAAATCTCATCAACTGGTTGATGCAACGTTACCTATAAAAACGAGCCATCAACAATATCAGTTAACGGGCGTAGCATGGGCATAATAATGCGGCCTTTACACGGGTCGATTTCCTAGGCGAATTTTGTCGTTCAACCAAAATCGACCCGTGTAAATAGCAATGCAACCGGCTCAGTCGACAAAAATCGATTAGCTCAAAGTAGACTTGCTTTCAACTTTTGCCAGCCGATTTCTCGATCGATTTCCCAGTCGGAAAAAAATCGACCCGTGTAAAGACCGCATAAGTGACGAGCCAAGAAATCTACAAGAAAATCTATGGAGGGAACCAAAAAACGAGTATAACATTAGTTTTCCAGGCAAAGCCTATGGGAAAGAATTTTGGGAAGTCGCTAAATTATAAACTCAATTCAAGGTTTGTCCAACTAAGGTTAAGTTAAGCGCTAAGCAGAATCAGTAGGGTAAGGTGGGGTGCCTTTGACACCTTTTTTTTTGAAGTCTCATATCTCAGACATTTTTGGGGAAAACTAAGGTTTTAACAATTGACAATAACTATTCATTATTTATCTCAATATTTGAGTAGCTAATGAGTTATAAAAAAGCACGTCAATACCTTTTTCAGATACTTGTTTAAAAAAAAGCCATTTTGTCAAATGTGCCCCCTGATAGGGGTACCTGTGACTTGAATAGGGGCACATGTGACCATCACAATGTAAACTAAATTTTATTAATTTTTAACTTTAAAAAACGAGGCATTATGTCATAAAACAAAATTAAAGTTTTTATTTAAACAGTATAATAATATTATAATAATAATAAGCGAAAATATATGGTAAATTCACTAGCTCTTTTAATGTTGTATGCTGTAAATTAAATGTGTATTAGAACACAAGACCTGTGGTAGGTATGTTGTATTGTGTTTTGTTGTCAGATGCTTACTAAAATTTTAATATGCAAAATACCAAGCTAAAGTGAAAAAGGTAATATTATAAATAAAATATAAATGGTAAAAAACTTGAAAAAAGTCTTAATATTTTATACGGCATCGATATGTTCTAGATGGGTTTGTTTTGGCAGGTTTAGCTTTCTTAAAGGCACATAAACCTTTAATTGGTCATATTATTTTATTTGAAATTCGTCAAAGGCACCCCAAACTGGAAAGTCAAATGTACCCCAAATGACTTTATCCAAAATAATCATCACAAAGTATTTTTTTTCTTTTAAAACATTGAATAATTAAGATTTATTTTCAATATTTAAGCTTCGAAGACCCAGATAAGAACACTCATTTAAAAAAAAATTGTTCGTTTTACTTGTGAAAACGCTTACGTGGCACTATACAAAAATTACATCAGCTAACGGAAAATCATCGAATCATGTGCTACTTCACTAAGTATTAAAGCAGAGCTGCCAAATTAGGTATACACATGTGTTATTGTATAAGGCTGCATTCAATTCTATTTTTGTGAAGTTTTTATAACGTTTTCACACCGAAAATGGCAAAGTCAACGGTGCCCCAAAGTCAAAAGGACCCCACTTTACCCTACTTCTCCTTCATGACGTACGTCGTTTTCGACTGACAGGACATACGTAGCGGAAAGAGTGGCACATAAAATATGTGTTCGGTGAATGCACTAAAAGTGTAGGGTAGAACAATATCAGACATTTGTCACAGAAGTTTTATGCAAGGGCGTCAAAAAACGTAAATCGCATGGAATATGTATTAATAGTATTAACTTAATACTAATATTTAATTTTAAGTTGGTTACAAAACACAGTTCTGCACAGTTTAGTACAAAAACGAGTTATCGAACGCAATTTTCTGCACTAGAGTACTCTAATGCGTTCACCGAACACATCTTACATTACTGACGTACGGCAAAATAGAAAATTGGCAAAGTATGCCGGATCCGGCGACTGATACGTTGCCAATGTAGCGTTGCACGAGCAAAATATACACAGTCTATTCAGCTGTCAGTTTCTTCCTTGTCCGTCATGACGGAGAAGTACTGATTCTGTTTAGCCCATTAGTCGAACAGCTGATTGGAGTTATGTATGTATACTAAAATTGTATTCCACCAATCACGGTCAAGAAGGTGCAAATCAGAATGTCAAACAAGACGAATTGGAAAAAATGATTTGTTGTAATTCTATCCCGTCTGGCATAAATATCCAAAAGATAAGTATCTTAATGTGAAATAGGTAGGTTCAGAACTCAGAAAAATGTTAACTTTTTGATAACATTTTGTAGAGGTCATTTCAAAAGATATCTTAATGTTATCTAAAATAGGTTATCTTTTAGAGCTCAGAAAAATGTTATCATAAAGATGTGCTCAGGCGGCTCATAAGAGACTTTTCTGATAACTTTGTCACCTTTATGAGCTATTTTTGATGTTTTGCCGGACGTGATGTTATTAATGAATAGGGCAACCAAATATATGCAATCTCATATTTTTTCTGATTCGTTCTATTGAAAAACTTTTAATTTATAAATTTGTTTCTAGAAAAAAACAAGCGGTTGACGTATATTTTTTAGAGCATATTTTAGCATATTTTAATAATGGCAGAATATTTTACTTGTAAATGCATATTTTGTCATATTTTACATCTTTGAGGAAAATCATAGGCCCGGTTTCACCAACCGGTCTCAACTTATTCAAGCCGTTTTTTTTAAGTTTTTAGTTTCACCATGCAACTGAGCTAAGTCACAAGTTAGTCAGCTTTTGTCTTGACTAAAAATATACTAAGAATTTGAGTCGCTTTAGCAAATTCAACAACCAAAAGAGCGAATATGACAAAAAAATAGCAAATACAGCAACCAAAACAACCAAAAAAACAAACATTTGCCATAAAAGCTGGCAGGGTTGCTGGTTGCAAAACTATTTTCTTAGACTAGTTGGTGAAACCCAAAAGTAAGTTAGCCCCAAATCTGGGCTAACTTAAGTCAAAACTTAGTTTTAGCTTTAGTCACGTTGGTGAATCCGGGCCATATTATTTCTGCTAAGTTATAAAAAAAATTTCAGAATTAGTGCGCAAAAATGCAACCATGTCCCTGGACATCTTTCGATTTAATTATCGAACTATCGAAACATTTATGCAAATCTCATTTTATAACGACACTTGAAAAATTTCAGTTGTTTTTGCATTCTCTGGTTTTGTTTTTTGCTAGCGTTTTCTTATTTTAAGAAACGGTAAGTGCTTGTTGAAATAAAGATTGAAAAGATATACATTTATGTATGGACATATGCAAATTCTTACAGATAATGCCAAAAGCTAAACAAACTATTTCGGAAAAGCTGAGGCAGATCGTTAAGGAATTTCCCGATCTTCAAACTGACGGTGAGGTGCTGATTTGCAAGTTATGCAGCAAGACCGTATTATTCAAGAAAACATTTCTTGTAAAGCAGCATGTGCAGAGTGAAAAGCACATCAAACTCAAACCATCACTAAATTTGCCACAATCACAAAGCTTTGTAGCGAATAGATTGACACCGTCATATGTCGAATTCGCAAAGGATTTGTGTAAAGCATTTGTATGTGCAGATATACCCTTATATAAAATACGTAACATAAATCTAGTGCAGTTTTTTGAAAAATGGGTTTCCCAGAAATTATCATGTGAGACAGGCCTTCAAACTACTTACATATGTTAAGCAACTATATAGCAATACTATGGAAAAGATACAATCGCTACTAAAAGACCACTTTATTTGGACTGCAGGTAGATATGTGGCAAATGTTATAGTCGGAATTTTACACGAAAACTTTGATATATATAATGCCGTTTTCTTTTCTCGAAAAAATGTTGCCCTGTTTTTAATTGTTGGGGTAAGTGGAAAAAAATTCAACAACTATTTACAGCGAAGGTTGAGTGTATAGCTATTTCACGAAAAACCATTTTCGATCATCAGCACTCTTTTCGGAAGTGGATGCACCCTGTTTGATTTTCTTAGCCATTTTGTAAGCTTGTGTGGTGATTTCATTAACTACAAATTCAGCCATTTTATAGAAAGTCATGTTACGTAATTCGATAATTGAGATATTAAAGGGCAACAATTTTTGTCAGAAAAGAAAACGCCATAAGCAAAAGTTTATTTTGAACGTTGCATTATTGGAAGCTGCAAATCAAAAAACAATTGCTCGGCTTTTCGATGAACCTGTAAAACTTTTGGGAGAAGGCTTCAATAGAGATTATATTCTTTTATTTCTAACAGACGCCGCACCATATTTTTAGGTGGTGAAAAAGTATGGAACATATTACTGTGGCTTCAATTTAACGAAAATTTTCCCGAATTTGTTACAGAAACGCACTTCCGATGTTAATTTTTGCAATTTTCTGGGACATATTTTTGATTTATGTGTCATATTTTATTGGCATATTTTGCCTTTTTTGTGGAATGTTTTAATTTTTTTGAAGTATATTTTTGGTTGCCCTATTAATGACATATTTGAAGGAAACAAACAATAGCAAGAAACACATGAAAACGGAAGCAATATAACCTGCACGGAGAAAACTATATGGATGTGGCATCCATATATATGGATAATTATGTCTGATCCATAAACTATGGATGTCGTATCCATATAATGGGTAACATATCAAAAAAAAACTTGTACTATAAAGAAATATGGGTATGGCATCCATTATATGTGACGCGCAAAATAGAAAGGGACCTAAGGGTAAACAATTTTTTTTTTGATGTGAACGACATCCTGAGCATCGAATGAGACTGATCCCATGCCCCAAAAAAATTGGATTTTTTACCCTTAGATTTCTTTCTCTATGCGCTGTCACTTATGGATATAACATCCATAGTTTATGTATCAGACAGGATTATCCATATATATGGATATGATATCAATATATTTTTTTCCGTGTGTTAGTTGGTTAAACCACGACTCAATTTACTGCTTTTTATTATCGCATTTGCGACTTCCGCGAAAATAATTTTTGAATGAAGTGATAACCAAGAAAACACAAAAATTACCATTACGAGTATCTCAAAAACCTAACCATAAAAAAATAGCAAAAAAAAATAGTTCCGAGCTCATGCCCATGCCTATCTTCCCCCATACCTGAATTTCTTGGTATTTTTTGGCTGTAACATTATACATACATAAAAATATTTTTTTGTAACCGTATTGAATTTTTACTTATGATCTCTTTGTTTTTATGGCCAATAAGTGAAAAAACCACTTTTTCGTGTAATAAACTATTTTTAATTTGCCTCCCCCCCACAAAAATACCACATTTTTTTTAAGTTGTACCCCGAAATCCCCCCTTTTGGTCTCGTCGATCCCCCTTTCGCCATTTTTCATCTGGCAACCCTAGTTTTGCCTGACCATTGACAGACCGGCCCTAAGTGTCAAAATATGCACGAATATGCATTTTGACCGCAAATATGCATTTTAGGCCAAAATATGCATTTGCGTATTTTTAGCTTCTCTAATAATGACATTTACTTTTTCCTTTTTTAATCATTAATTTTTTATATATATAGTTGTACAACAAACAAAATCACAGTTAAAAATTAGAATTTGTGGATTCCTTTTAATTTTGTTACAAAACTTTAAATTAGAATTTATGTATTCATGCATGTTTTGTTACATAACGGGCTATACTTTTATAGGTATGAATTCCAAAAGTTTTTTGAGACATTAATTTTTGTAAAAGAAATTGAATTTGATATCAATAAAAGTATGTATTATGGTATTTTGTCTGTTTAGGGTTTAGTTATTAATTTTGTAATTAACGAAGCAAAGTTTAGATAAATATTACAAATGATTTTGAACCATTTCGAACCGAACCGAACAGGTAATTTAGAGGTATCCATGAACCGGTTCTTGTACCGGTACAGATTTTCTAGTTGTTCGAACCACTGAACCGAACCTTATCGATTTTTGGAATGGTTTGCAGTCCTGCTTAAGGCATACATATCTTGCTGTTTTTCATTTATCTTTGAGGACATTTTTTAAAAGATGCATTCTTTGTTGAGCCACATTGAAATTGTTAAATTAATGGATATAAAATATATAAACATTCATAATAGCTAAAAAATAAGCAGCAACACAAGATGGTAGTAAATTTAGTATAGCAGAAGAAAAACAATAAAGCTTACAGCTTGATCAGTGTTGCTCTTGCTGTAGGGTACCGGAATCAGGCGCTCTTGCAATTCCCCGCCTATCACCTTCAAATGGAAAGAAAAATAAACAAGAAAAATAATTGGAGAAATATTGGTTGACTGAAGATAAACATAGTTTTTGGGGTATAGTAACTAAAATTTTTGTTTATCAATAGTTCTCGTTTTGATTCAGAATAACTTTAATAAAGTAATTGACATTTGTAGCAGCATTTATTATCTAATATTTTGTATTTCTTTTTATCATTTAACCTTAGGTTTACCTTTTGCGTTTACTTTTTGGGATTTCTCAGCAACTATTGGGCCGATTTTAAAATGCTTTTTACTGACTGATAAATTGTTCCAGTTCTTTCAGATAATAACTAACAAATTTGACTGAATATACATTTTTTGCGAGTTAGACTTCTTATGTACGTAATTTACCAATACCCACCCGTGTGACCCAGTACACTTTCTTATCAAAATACGTGTATATGCACATATGTTTACTCTTATAAATTTTTATATTTATTGTTCAACTATGTTCATCGAAAATGGTTTGATTCCATTTTATACATAATTGGCTAGTGTTCGGTTTTATTTTCATATTCAAACACTTATAACATTTTCCTTTTATCTTTAGGTACTCATCATCAACCTGTTGGAAGATAATTATTTTATTAGAAATAAGGAAAGACATTGATAAATTTGTTCTTTGTAGCAAATAGTACATAAAGTATATACAACTGCCGATTTTATATAATTATAAAGTCAAACCTTTCTTTCCGAACGTAACTTTATTAATGCCTTTTCATTACAACATATTTAAATCATAAAGCTTAAAATCTAAATTACAAAGCTTGCGAAGCTTACAAAGCTAAATAACTTAAGTTCAATGTTGGTAAGTAGGTTAGAGGAAGAGAAAGATCAATTAAATAGATAAATGTAAAAGTGAGTGTAATTCAATAAAATAATTAAGAGTAAGTTTAAGAGTATTCCAGTAAGTTATAGTAATAGTTGTTAGAGGTCGGAACATTAGCATGTGACTATATGGAATTTTCCATTAATATTACGTCTAATGGACCTCAGCACAATTTGGATATATCAGTCTTCAATAGACGGTTGCCGCGATCAGTCGCCTTACTCTATAAGTTCATCGTGATTTAAACTCGAGAGTATATAACTGGTTTTTACTATATTCGGCGAAGTCTCCGCTCTTTTAAATTACCAACAAGAAACTTACAACTTCCATCAATTCTGAGACAGTGAAAATGAGTGTGACCAGCGACCGCAAAGGCGGGGCCATTTGCCAATTGTGTTCACATGACCTTTGGCCGTCGTCCGCCCCTCTCATCACATTGCCGCAGCATTAGCGCCACATCATCATTCACACCTCAATATCACATCCACATCAACAGATCACATCATTACATTCAACCTTGTAGCATTATTAACACCACACTTTACAACATCCATTTACACCACACATCAAACATACACACATATTGTAACACACCACACACAAAACAAAACGTCAATATTGATACTAAACAAAAATCACAATCGTTTAAACTCCGCCGAGTAGAGACGCTCACACAATAAAACTAAAACCTAAATTCTCTACCGCGTTTTATTTAATCCCTTCTCCGGAATATCTAATTTAAAGTAAGTACTTCTGCCATCTAACCCGCGAGTGCAGTGAAGTGCCCCAGGAAGAGTGTACCCATTTGTTCATGGTCCTTCTTCGCCTCAAAGAAAGGCACCTGTGGAGATACATCCATACGTACATATAAAATAACAAATCAAAGTGAACAAAAGTTAACATACATACATATGTATATATATACATACATTATTTAAACTACAAAAAAAAAAGTGGAATACGCGCGCAATAACTTCAACATACATACCGACATACATGTAACAAAAAAAAATTCTCTTGATTACAAAAAATTGAATATTCGAAAAAGTGAATACATATATATACATACATAGATATTTTCAAAAAAAAAAAAAGAAAAAGGTATTAAATTTAAAATTCAAAACATAAATTAAATAGTGAAAAAATGCGCGCGGTAACAAAAGACATACATATGTACATATAACTAACATAAATCTACATAAATATACATACATACAAAGTACAAACGGGCGCGCCGCGTTACATAAAAACTAAAAACAACAAAAAATATTTTCAACCCAAGTAAGGAGAACAGCAACAACATCAGAGAAATATACAACAACAACATCAAAACTTAAATCAAATCAACAACTGCAAGAAAAGGAACAACAGGAACAACAACATTAAGCCAGAAAACACGGCAACATACCTGGCCAACAAATCATACTCCAATACCCTAATTTCAAAAAACGCAGTGAGTTGTATCGCTCCATACAAATACATATACATATCGCACCCTAAATCAAAAAGTGGCACAACTCAAAATTTTTCGAAATCGAGATTTTTTCATAAACGGGTATACGGAACATATCTCTAGCGATTGCCAAAAAAAAACTTTTGAATAACTGACCCATTGCGACCGAAAAATAACCATTATACCTGGCCCTTTGCCATACGATTGCTTGTAATGAAAACAAGTTTTGTGGCTCTCCTGAAAATTTTTGAATTTTGAGTTGTGCCACTTTATACATATCTTTTTCCCATTATCATGTGTGTATGGACACTTGAAATTTAAATTTCAAATCTCCTTACTCAAAACCCTTAAAAGCTCGTAATATCATACCTACATATCTGTCAGATACAAATATAAATACAGTCCACTCAGTAAAATAGTCTTGGTCCAAATTCCCATTTGAGAAAATAAATTCGTAAACATAAAAATTTCCTACTGACCACCAAAAATCATAAAATATTAGTTTCACTAAATTGCACTAATTCCCCGCTTAAAAGCAAATATACATACAAACATATATTAAAAAATTTCGTACGTTGACACCAAATCTCCCGTTGGTAACATCCAAAACTACCAACAAAAAAATTGCCTTTTATATATTTCGCACTTCCCATATTCTGCTTACCAAAATACATATCTACAAATTACCGGCAACGCAGATATACATATAAACATATATACAACTCGGTATTCCGGAAAAACGGCAGAAGTCGATAATTTAAATTTTTTTATTTTTTTAATAAATAAAACTCTCGCGTTATATCTCCAAACACATATATCACAAAGAGAAACTCGGTATTCGAA
Organism: Urophora cardui; assembly: GCA_960531455.1. Classification (NCBI taxonomy): domain Eukaryota; kingdom Metazoa; phylum Arthropoda; class Insecta; order Diptera; family Tephritidae; genus Urophora; species Urophora cardui. Next base: position 33,211,545 of record OY482675.1, on the reverse strand, counting down.
AAAAAGACCCAAGTCTATAATTTAGAATTTTTGTTTCATTTACAAATTAAAACTTACCCAAAAGCCAATATATACAAAACTCAAAAACCAAATTTATAAGCGGTCATAAAATACAAATATATTTCAAACAAAAAAAATTTAATTTGCTGATATTTACCCAATAAGCGAGTGTTAATTAAATTAAATTTCTATACTTTGGAATAAGCGGAGCGTAGGTTCAATGCCTGGTGTGCTCCCGAGAAGATGTCTGATGATGAAAAAAGTGGTTTTTCTTCGAAATAGCTATCACATCTACCATCGCTGTATGAGCTAATTGGATTTTTCCGCTTATTCCAAAGTATAAAAATTAAAATTAAAAATAATAATTTCGTGCTAGACACTAACATACCCAATAATGTTAAATTAATACGCATATTGTCACTTGCGAAGCGAATATATTTGGCGAGTCGAACAGGTTAGCGAACACATCTAAAATTTGCATTGTGAGTGGCGAATGAACTTTTTCGCGTGCCTTGTGATGTTGCCATTCAAACAAATTGAATAAGTTCATCCGAATTTGACGTTTCTGTCACTTACTAGAGGTGGGAAACTATCGATAGTTCCACCATCGATAGTTTTTGATAGTTTTAAAAAAACTATTGATAGTGTTCGATAGTCTTAAAAAAATAAACCATCGATAGCACTATCGATAGTACTATCGTATTGAAATAAATATACTTATAGATTTGTTCACTGAATCTCTTATAACATTGTCATTTTTCTACTGAAAACAGCTATTAAATCACAGTGCAAAATCAGGATGATATTTAATATTTCGTTAAAATAATGAAAAAAGAAGATGAATGCCGGAAAAATAATTAATAAAAAATTACAAAAAAAAATGTTTGGTTCGCCATAACTCCGTCACTTTAACGTCGATTTTAATTATTTTTGCTTTGGTGGAAATGATATTTCATCCTCTGCAAACGCAACATAAAAACTGGTAATAGCGAAGAAATTGACAGACTTGTAAGCGTATTTTTTTTTTCTTAGCTCAAAAACTGAAACTTTAAAATATTTCGAAAACTGTTTCTTTCAAAAAATCTACAAAACTGGAACCGCCTTTTATTCAGTCTGCAAATGTATAAATCAAAACATTTTGAAAATATGTACACACTAAATTCATACAACTTTCAATAGCTGGTACTCTGAAATAGCAATGTGCAATATGGAGGTGTGTAAAGGTTGTAAAACTATCGATAGTACACATTACCATCGATAGTTTTTGATAGTTTTGAAAAAACCATCGATGGTCTTCGATAGTCTGAAAAAAATAAAATATCGATACTATCGATAGTGCCATCGATAGTTTCCCAACTCTATCACTTAGGCTGTGTGCCAATCGGTAACATTTTTCTCTATGGGAAAATGAGGTAGAAAATTTTACCATGTTGAAAAGAAAACACACAATTTTGCTGTGCCAAACGGAATAGAAAATTTTGACAGTTACAAAAATCAACTTTTGGGCAAAAACGGACAACGATACAATTTTGAAACGTAAAATGAATATAATTGTTGATAGCAATATTGATGGAAACAGAAGAAATGTATTCATGTAATGATCTGATGTTATTTTGTTTTTAAATATTTGTGTTACTTGTATATGTATGTAATTACAAAATGTCAAAATTTTACCTAGCCCATTGAGCTAGGTAAAATTATGACACTAGAATTCACCACGAATACTGCCAAAATTTTACTCCCTTATGTCAAAATTTAATTTTTTCTAGCAATTGGCACACAGCCTTACTACATATGTTTTGATTTGTTTACAATATATGTATCTATTTATTTGTGTATAAACAAAAGTTTAAGAAATTAATATAAACGTGATAAATAAAATAAATAAAGCGATGATCACCCCGCTCCTCCTGGTGGACCCAAAATTCTCCTGCCCCCTTCCGACGTATGGATTGTTTTTCGTAAGAGCAACCAGCTTTTGGAACTGCTGTGGTGTTGTGCGTTTCATCCTGAAGTTAAAAAAAAATGATACACTCTCTTTTGTTTTTTTTAATGCTATTAAATACTCACTTTTAAATAGTTTCTACTTTCTTTTTTTTTAGTTTTTTTTACTGAAATAAATGCAAAGACGTGCAAAAGCGAACAAATTAGACATTCGCCAGATTTTGACAGATCTAGCGAAGCGAATTAAATTTTTTCGCTACCGGCAATTCGCAAAATTCATTTTCGTCACTCATTCGCAATTTGTCGGCGAATTCGCTGCAGATTCGCATCCCACAATTCGAGACCGCGAAGTTCGCCTAAATTTTCATTCGCTTCGCAAGTGACAATATACGTACAAATTTCTCTGATTCGTGAAATTGCCAGCAGACAAAACCCCGAGAAAGGAGTCAAACCCAAAAACTCTAAAAACTCTTAAAATTCCCGAAATGGAGGAAGATAAGCTCCAAGGTATCCCTGTAGATGGAACTCACTCAAAGCAGGGTGCCAACTCCAAAAAACCTAAAGATTTTTCGGCTGCAAAGTTTATTATGCAAAGTGGCAGTCTTATTAGATACTGCACTAGATTCGCATCCGCACCCATTCAAGCCAACTCCGAATCGACTTTGGAGGTAAAGACAAAAAGCCTTGAAAACTTTTGGACCCGGCTCTAATCGGCATATGATGCGATCATCGAAACCGATGACTCGGAGCTGCCCGAACATTTCAAATCTTCCGCTTTCACAAAATATGAAAACTGCCTTGACCGATATGAAGAAACAAAGGCCATGATCAACGATCAACTCAAACTACTAAGGCCTATTTCATCTACTTCAACCCCGAAAGTAGACAACTCCCAAACCCACCCACAAGAAGCAAGTTCAGGCCCTTATCTCAAAGTGCCAGCTTGTGATACCGAAATATTTTATGGAGGTTATGAACAATGGCCGTCCTTCCGGGACATGTTTACAGCCGTGTACATCAACCATCCAAAATTATCACAAGCCCAAAAATTGTATCACCTCCGATACAAAACGAAAGGTCAGGCAGCAGCAATCGTAAACCAATTCGGGTTAAGTGACGATAATTTCAATCTGCCTTGGGCGGCATTAAAAGAAAGATACGAAAATCAAAGAGTACTGGTCGATAAACAAATAACGATTAACGCACTGATAACTGGGACCCTATTCTGGTAAATATCTGTGCCACGGCACTACCAGAAAAATCATTATTGCTGGGGGAACAATCACTCACATCCCGCAAAAAATGCCCAACGTGGCAACAAATGAAAGATTTTCTGACGACCCAGTACGAAATCGCTGAGAGGGTAGATAATAAGTTCAAACCCATGAACACCCAAAATGATAGAAACTACCAAACCCCAAGCCAGTAATTACACTTCACACAATAGAAATTTCAATAAATGGCAAACATACACTACCGAAAATCAAAGACCGTCATGCCAATTATGCAATGGAGGTCACTCTATCAGATCTTACGAGAAGTTCAAAGTAATGCCAACTCTCGAAAAACATAACTATGTATAGAATAATAATTTGTGCTGAAACTGTCTTGCACGTTCCCATAACCAGTCAGTTTGCCCTAGCAAATTCAATTGCGTATATTGCCAAGAGAGACATCATTCGATGCTCCACGTAAATAAATTTACGAATACGCAACAAAATATCTCCAACCCCCAAAGAGCTACAGGTCTAGTTGCAACAGCTAGAACCGAAAATTTAGAACCCCAAAATCCCGAAACTGAATCGAATCAACCATGCTGCTCACACGCAGCGCAAATACAAACGCTTCATTCTCACAATGAAAGCAAAATTCTACTGCCTACGGCAATGATCTCTATTGAGCACCGAGGTGAAGTATTCCAGTTAAGAGCTCTAATCGATCAAGGCTCACAAAGATCATTTATCTCGTCGAAAGCACAAAAGCGCTTACGACTCTCAACCAAAAATTCTAACTACGAAATCTTGGGAATGGGCGGAAGAGTAGTCCAAAACTCTTCAAAACTCTGCTCATTAATCCTTATTTCCCCAAACGCGGACTTAAGAATACAAGCCCAAGCTATAGTTCTTCCGCAACTAACAAATATGCTTCCAAGCTATAAAATACTCAACGATGATCGACGCAAGTTCGCACACCTCAAGCTGGCAGACCCCAACTGCCACATACCCGCAGAAGTCGACATGCTCTTAGGAAGCGACTTGATACCCCAAATCATGCTATACGGCATGGAAAAAATTTCAAATACCCTTTTAGCCCAAAATATCATCTTCAGATGGGTTTTAAGCGGCACAATAACCGAAAGAATCTCATATTTCACTACCCAAGGAAGCAGAATTTCTCAATTAAAGAAACCCGCAAGCCAGCAAAAATTCCTCCCAAAGAAGTCCTCATCCCCGAGGCTCAAGCTTGTGGCTCGTTTCGTCGGACGGCAAGGATTCGCTTCCGGAATAATGAGCGTCCATGGGAGAACCCTTGTAGAGGCCAAAATAGCTATCAAGCGACCATGTGTCAAGAAAATGGAAGAATTTTCACTCGATCTCGTCAAAAAATATGCACCTCAAGGCATAGATTGGCAATTCATACCCCAAGTGCACCCCTTATGGTCCGCCTATGGGAATCAGTTGTAAAAGGCTTTAAAACGCACTTCAAAAGTGACATACACAAACTCAGTTTCGAGGAGTCGAATAAATTACTCACCCGAATTGAAGCCGTTCATAACCCACGGCCCCTATTAGCGCCCTCGCAAGATCCCTGCGATTTACAGCCCTCACCCCTGGGCATTTTCTAAGAGGAGCTCCGCTCTTAGCTATACGCAAGCGAAGTTGCGACTCCCTCCACCTAATAAATCGATGGGCACGAATTAATATTCTCCATCATGAATTCAGCCGCCGATGAAAAGAAGAGTACTAAAAAGACCTTCACAAAAGATATCGGTGGAAAACACCAAAGAATCATCCAAAAAATCCGCTAATAAAAGAAATAAACTCGAAACAAAAACCCGTCAAATCACACAATCAACTACAAAATACATATGCGCCAAATTATTATGATAAACTAAAACACAAACACTCACTGCAAAATGCGCGCTTATATCACCCCATTAAAGCTTAATACCCATAAGATAATTCGTCTTTATTCTCCTTTAGACATGGACAGCGAAATGCCAACCGCGCAACCCCGCACTATTCGCTCCGCCGTAACCGTGCCTACCGCAGCACACAGCGCCGCGCCACGCACATCAACAACGCGCACTGTCGACCGGCAAATCGCCGCACCCCGCAACGTAGTGCGCTCACCACCGGTAACGCCAACCATCAACAACGTACACAACGGAACGTCCACAGCAGGTAGGAGTGCTCGCCAGGCGTCCGTGGAATGCCCGCTATGCCGCCGTCTCCACGCGCTGCGCCTATGCGCAATATTCCGCGGCATGCAGCCGCTCCAACGCCAGCTAGTGGCGCAAGCGCATGGGTACTGCGTCAACTGCTTGGCTTCGTCACATACAATCGTAGACTGCACTTCGAAGCAAGGCTGCACAACGATATCAACAAAAATATTTTGTTTTGTTGAATATCAAATTAAAATTAAGAAAAAAATTTTGTTTTGTTGAATATCAAATAAAAATTATTGAAATTATTTCGCTTCGTTGATTATCAAAAAAAAAATATCAAAATTATTTTGTTTCGTTGATCATCAAAAACAAAATAATAATAAAAAATTGTTTCGGGCTTACGGCTTCATTTTACTTTGAATTTTTATTAACGTTATTTTTTTTTGATAATTTTTTTTGTGGGCTACCGAAACGAAATTTTTTCAATATTTGTTTTTTGATAATCAACAAAACGGAATTTTTTTCATAATTTTTTTTTCGGTTATTGATAAAAAATAACGTTAATGTGCAGCCCTGCTTCGGAGCAAAATATGCGACCGACCGCACCATACGCTGCTGCACCGTACGCCCAGCCACCGCATGCCCGTGCCGTCGCCAAACCGAAATCGCGGCACACCGCGCACTTATCAGCCGCAACGCGCATGCGACCGCTACAATCAACGAGCACTCACGCACCAACTCCGCGCCGCAACGTACCATCGGCGCGTATCAACATCAACCGCACGACGAGGCAGGGGTCGTGCCAACGGGCTTAGCAACGTTGTGGAGGCCTTGCAACAGCTCCAGCGTTTGCTAGGCTAATAAATTCGCATATGGGGGCCGGGATGCTCACATGACCTTTGTAGCCATGGGTAATGGCGCAATTTTTTTGGCGCTGATACAATAACACCAGCGCCAATCGTGGCGCCGCGCACGGTTCTGGCGCAATAACACCTTTAGCGCAATTGCCATGGAATAATCGATAAATAACACTTGTTCGCTTCTTACTGTCTACTATACACGCTGGCAGAATAATTGTGCCATAATTAAATTTAATTTTAAAAATAATTTGCGTATATTTGTGAAAATATGCTGGCATCTCGTTTTTCGGCATCTTCATTATGAAATACGAGGGTCGGCTCCACCCTATTATAAAGAAAGATTCCGGGTCCGGGCGCATTATATCGAAATTTCCCCTTACCATTTACCATGCGTAACAATAATATACTATATGCTAATAAATATTTTAATTAATTTATTTTGTATTATATTTTTCTCTCCTATTCACAGATAATGTCAATTTTGTCTTCTCTATTTGTGAAAGTAAAATATCAATACCCTTTCGTATTAGCGATGGTTCGGTACTGGCAGTGGCGGATCCACGGGGGAAGGAGGTTTTTTGGGGGTTCGAACCCCCCCCCCCCCTTGTGGTTTATCATAGATCCCAAATTAATGCCTTTATAGATTCTGCGCCCAAATTTCCCAAACTGATCAAGGAAAACTCTATCATTCCAAAAGCAATGGTTGGATTGGTTTAGCTGTCCAAAGGCAAAACTCGACATTTATTTTCAGATTATATTTTATGTGCACATATCCACAAGGTAAAGCAGGTACAATTGAATCAGTTCATTAAAATAGTTGTCCTTGTAGGCAATAATAACATACAATTTGTTATGGTTTGCTATCGATATCAATGCTGATATCGATCATAAACGGGTTAATTTCGGTTGCTCAATTCTGTCTGTGTGGCAGCACCACTATTTCAGTAGCTTCTCTCTTAGTAGTTTCCAATAACTTCCAAATAATAATGGCCGACGTGCTGACATGGTGAAGAAGAATGGTTGACGCGTGGCCAAACTAAAGAGGTCGTCGCATGTGAGGCAGAATATGCGATTGGCGTTAGGCGGCTTATTTCAAATGTTAAAAGCAGGGAAAAAGAAGTGAACACACAACTTAGCAAGGATTGTCTAAAGAAGGATTTGGCGGCAGATAAGCTGATTGCAATTGGGTATGTGTGCAAAAAAAAAAAAAAAGGGTGCGAACGTCAGATAGAACCGATTGGGGAAAAATTTTACTTTAAAAATAATTTCTCTCCTCTTTCACGTTGACATTTTTTTTAAAGGAACCACACACATCAAAACGTAACTAATATAACCTTCTTTGGATAAACCTTGAGCTTAGCATTCTACTTCTACGAACAACGTATGCAAGATTGTAAAATCAAAGCAACAGACAATAAGTTGACATATGCCAAGAAGAAGAAGAGCGATTCTCCCTCGCATCGACCTTTTATGTTTGGGCTATGAGCGAGTTTGACAGGTGGCCGCAATCGTTGACAATCGTTCCAATGGCGGGATATGCACATGTATTGGTGATGCACAAACTGGTTCTTCCAGGGTTGCCATGAACACTTGTTATCGTGAAAATACGTCACACCTGGTTATTGGTGACTTAGTACTTTCAGATGCATATATTATAAAATGTTCTTATGCACTCTACACAATTTTATATTTTACATAGTTCACAGAAAATTAATTAATTATTTACGACATATCTATACTATTGTTTCATTAATCAGATTTTCCTGTCTCTTACCAATTCTATAATTTGAGCGTAAGACAACAATGTCTATCAATATTCGTAACGCACATTAATAGAATTTTACAGTAGCAAAATTTATAAGGGCGCGAATATAATCGATTATTATACTCAGCTGTACTAGTACACAGAGTATTATAGTTTTAATCACATAACGGTGGATTGTAACAGAATGAAATAATCGAGATAGATATAGACTTATATATATCAAAATGATCAGGGTGAAAAGAGAAATCGATTGAGCCATGTCCGTCCGTCCGTCCGTCTGTCCGTCCGTCTGTCCGTCTGTCCGTCAGTAAATACTCTAACTCGCGCAAAAATTAAGATATTTTGATGAAATTTGAAATGCAAGTTGGTATCGACACTGGGACGGTTGGTATTGAAAATGGGCGAAATCGGGCCATGACCACGCCCATTTTTCCTATATAGAAAAAATCGGAAATTTGGTATCTCAGTCACTAATATAGCTGGAGCGATGAAATTTTACCCACGTGTTGAGCTCAGGCGCCTAGGAAGAAATTTGATGAAATTTTGGAAAATGGGCGGTGCCACGCCCACTTATTAAGGGCCAAACCTTGAAAGTTTTATATGTCATAACTCAGAAACCAATGAAGATATACCTATCGATGAAATTTGGTACGCGTGATTTACTTACTTAGGAAAACGTTTGGACGGAAAATAGTTAAAATGGGTTGACGGCCACGCCCACTTTTATATATGTGTATTATAAAGTGGCCTAATAAAAACATTTTAAGCCATATCTCTGTCAAATATAAAGATCTATCATTGAAATTTTGTCGCATGAGTCCACCTATGGACATAAAACAAAAAACATAAAACTTTTGGAAAACGGGCGGTGCCACGCCCACTTATGAAGGGGCAAACATTGAAAGTTTTATGAGCCATAACTCAGAAACCGTTGAAGATATATCGATGAAATTTGGTACGCGTGATATACTTAATTAGACAATTGTTTGGACGAAAAATTTTCAAAATCGGTTGACGGCCACGCCCACTTTTATATATGTGTGTTATAAAGTGGCCTAATAAAAACATTTTAAGCGATATCTATGTCAAATATAAAGATATATCATTAAAATTTTATGGCAGGAGTCTTACTACGAACATAAAACAAAAACCGTAAAAATTTTGGAAAACGGGCGTGGCACCGCCTCTTTTTAGAAGCAGGAATATACGAGATTCCTTAGCCTATAACTCGACAAATAATTGATATATAATGACGAAACTTGGTGTGTACACTTTTATTACTTGTGGTAATACATGTTCAAAATTTTAGAGAAATCGGTTTGACGGCCACGCCCTCTTTTATATATGGGTGTTATAAAGTGGCCCAATAAAAACGTTTTAAGCGATATCTTTGTCAAATGTAAAGATAATTCATTGAAATTTTGTGACATGAGTTCCACAATAGACCGGAAACATAAAATAGACAAATTTTGGAAAATGGGCGTGGCACCGCCTCCTTTTGGACAAAGGGATATACGAGATTTCTTAGCCTTTAACTCGACAAATAATTGAGATATTATGACGAAACTTGGTTTATATACTTTTGTAACTTGTGTTAATAGACACGCAAAAATTTATTGAAATCGGTTTATGACCACGCCTACTTTTTAACAAAGATATTTCTGGAACACCCTTTGGGAATTTGTAACGTGACATCTTTGTAACTAGAAGACAAAAAGGAATGAAATTTTGCACAAAGGATAATATTCATATGCTTAGTTGGATGACTGATAAAAATGTTGAAAATGGGCGTGGCTACGCCCACTTTATGCGGCACTCGCTTTATATAAAATATGCCGTGTTTCCATCAAACGCAAACAAACAATGAAAGCATACAGCTGAGTATCTAATGTTCGATTCCACTCGAACTTAGGCTTCCTTACTTGTTTTGAAATAGTTTCTTGGGAAAAATGCTTGAGGCATTTTATTCCGAAAGTTTTGGTATTTTTTTTTTTGTGTAACATGGCAATCACATTCCACCCCGCTTGTGTCACTGCTAGCGTCACACCAGAATGTAGACACCCAAAATAACAGTAAAATCACGCCACTGAACAAGCGGCAGTCACGCCACTTTTACGCTGAAGACATATCGAGGCGACGCAACGCGACGGTGCGACAGCGACAGTCCCTGGACGTAAGAATGTTGGTGCGATATCAGCGACTAAAGCATTATAAAACGCCAAAGACCGTCCCTGCAGAAGACTAGTTGCCGTCACATTTAAATTTTTCATTCACGAATAAAAGTTTTCTTTCGTTTGGATCACAATTTTTTTTATAAAATAATAAACTAAATAGTTAAATTTATTAATTTAATGCCTTAGATTTTTCTTACATTTGTTCGTGTATAAATACTGCTAGTTTTTTTTGTTCCGCTAAATTTATTGAGTTGTCAAAATTTTCATATTTCATAATGCAGTGGCAGCTCGCTGTCGTCACCAAGATTAGAAATCAGTCTAAGTGATGGCAACGTAATTTTTTAATTGCTTTCATAAGAACGCGAGGGCTTTAATCGTAACAGAACGTCGTTGACGTAGTGTCGTGTCGTTACGTTTTGATTCTGTTCTCACCATTATGCACTACACTACACCACTGTCATACCATACATAAACGAAAGGAAACGGGATTCTTCCAGGCTAATAAGAAAAAGTGGAAGGCACGTTCTAATAAGAAAAATGTTAGTACAGCGGAATCAGTTTTTGAAATGTCAGTTGGGGAAAAGTCAGTCAATGGAGTGCGTGTTTGTCGGGTGGTGAATAGTATTTCCTTATTTTTGTTTGTGTTTTCCTAGAACTGGTGAATATTTCCCGGATGCCACGGCACTCAGGAAAATATAAAGGAATTATTGCCGAGGAAAATAAGAATAAAAACACAGGAAAGAATTAAATTTTTTCTAATAAGGATGTAATTAAGGATTTATTGTATTGGAAAATGTGAATTTGGATTTTGTCTGATACATATACAATATGGAAAAATTGTAATGTATGGAAATGGATGTATGTATAAGAACTTACCGCTGTGGCTGCTGTATTAATCGCAAGTGATTTGTGCATTTCAAAAGGAAAGCGCGCTGACTCAGAAAACTTAATTTCGTTAAGTCAACGGCTTTATACATATGTATATGTGTGTTTAAGACAGCGGCTTTATACATATGTATGTATGTGTGTACTTAAAACTGTGCTCTATTTATATGTATGTAAATGCGGATTAGGGGTGGCCGAAATATTTAGACCCTGGTCTAAACAACTGGACTTGTGAAAAGTGCAACAAAAGACTGAAAAAAAATATAGAAGTTAAAAAAAGGTGTTTTTTGTGTGCCAAGGAAGTTGCAAATTAACTTTTAATAGGCCAACGTGTCTGCAGTGTGTTGTGAAAGTGTAGCGCAAGGGCCTCATTATATTTCATTAAAGCTATAATGCCATAATGTGCACGTACGAAATAAAATAAAGAGAAATTTAAGACTAACTAAAACGCCACAGGCCACAAAATTAACTCCATTTGGATAGCTTCATTACGTTATATATATATGTATATGAATAGAACCGAAAGCTAATTATGACTGAAAATTAGAAAAGAACAAGCATAAGGAGGTTTTATGTATTCGCGAAAGAACCAAAACTAAATAATCGGAACCACAACAGCAACCGCCAAGCACAGCATAGGTGCCACCACAACACCAATAGAGCCATCAACAACCAGCAACGGCGTCGCATATACAGCCAACGCCAGCGGCGCAGTACATATAGTGCCACCAACCACCAGCTATAACAACGGGCGCTCAGCAGTACAGCGCACACCAGCGCCAGCAACCACAAGCGGCGTAACACCATTTAAGGCCACAGACGACAGCGGCGCTCAGAAATCAGACGGTAGCGGCGCACAACGTTACAGCGCCACATCAACATCAGCAATTTTGAGCGACAGCGGCGCTCAGCAATCAGGCGCCTCAACAACAACCATCAGCCACAGCAACAGTGATGAGTAACACAAAAGTGCCACAGCGCAACAACAACAACTAAGCACCACATATAGTGTCACAGCAACAACAACCGCAATAACCATCACATCAACAACCAACAGCCACAGCAACAACGGTGAGTACTACAAAAGTGCCGCAGCGCAACAACAAACAGGCACCATCAAAATAAGGCGCCCAACAACAACAGCAACGGGCTACCGGTGGTAACAACAGCAGCGGATCGGTGACACCACCACCGAAGGTGTATCGCAACGGTTGGTGAGTCGGCAATGGATGTAGGTATCACATATATATATGTATGTATGTATATTCGGTATTTGATTAATTAAAATAGTGATGGGCAAGACTTCGTAGCAGAGGGCCTGAGCGAAGTTATGGAGGATAGGGGAACAAAATTTGAACCGAGGGGTAAGAAACAGCCGTGTTGATTTTTTTGAAATTTGTTAAAGCGTGTATATAGCAATTTAAATTAATTTTGCTTTCAAACTTGTAAAAATTGGCTCTGTTCAATAACGAAAAAATTTTACGAATTTTTCCAAAAATATGTCATTTTTATATGGAGAGCTGTCATTTTTTATGAAAAATTCGTAACAATTTTTCGTTATTGAACTGAGCTACTAGTTTGAACTTCGGAATGAAAAAAAAAATATATATTTATTTTGTTGGGCAATTATAGACCAAATTGGAAGGTTATAAGCATGCAAAATGTATAAGAAATGTGGCAGTTATAATTGATAGTACGACATAAAATCAATATTTGACAAATTAGTTGGAGAAAATTATGGAGGGTAAAGCCTTCTTCCTGAAGAAAAAAATATGAAAAGAGTTGTAGATACATTTCGTCATTGCATTTGGTATATTGGGATTTTATTTGTTTAGTATAAACATATTTCAAATGAATTAATTTTTTAGAAAATGAAAATCCAGATATTTCGTATTATAGGGGGGAGATTTTGTGGGAATATCATACAAAATGGAGTATTATTTCTAAAAAATGGGCATTCCTTTTGTATGTCAGCCTACACGCCATTGGCTATTTCTTTTGAAGTTTAAAAAATATATATTTTTTTGAGCGAGAAAAATTTAGGACGCTCAAGTTCTGGAATAACGAGACATTAGATACCCGCCTGTGGAATTTAATAACCAGGAAGGACTACATAAATACATGTATGGAGAAATGTCTAGCTGAGTTATTCACAGTGTACACAGATATTTACTATGTATGTATGTATCTATGTATATGTATTTGTTGCGCATTATACTGAATAATATTGGAGGTAGCAATTGTTAATTATTCTAACTTTTTATTTCGATTTGAACAAAAAATGAAACCATAACAAAAAACAATATGACAGCGAAAGATTTAATTGCATATAACTTCATAAATTTATCTATCCAATAAGTGGAAAAAGAAATTGAGAAAACGAAAATATACTTACCGGCATGCTAAATGGAGCTGTAAAATTGAAGGCTATATGAGAAATCATTTAAAATATTTAAATCGATTCAAATATTTATACCATCCTCATATATTGGTCAATATACTGGGCCCCTAATACATTTATATATGTATGTACATATGTATGTACATATGTATACATGAATAACTTAGCTAGATATTTCTCCATCTACTATCATCGCTTGAATAATGAAACAACATTTATAGAGGCGCCATACATTATATGTTTTTCATTATTCAAACGAATATATGTTTTAGTTTTTCCTTGCAATGGAATCCAACAGGTGGGTATTTAAAGACTATATCGCACCCTAAATCATAAAGTGACACAACTCAAAATTCAAAAATTTTAAGGAGAGCCAAAAAAACTTTTTTCTTTGTAAGCAATTGTACGGCAAAAGGCCACGTAAAATGGTCATTTTTTGGTCAAAAGAGACACTTATTGAAATGTTTTCTCTTCTCAATCACTACAAATATGTTCTGTGCACCCATTTATGCAAAAAACTCGATTTAAAAAATTTGAGTTGTGTCACTTTATGTTTGCTTGACTCTCAAAAGAAATTTTTATAGTCAAACTTCAAAAACCAAATAAGGCCACCAAAAAAATATTTCGGGGGAACCCTTGATTTTTTTCGAATATTTATGTTCACCATATTTATATCTACATATGTTTTATATTTACTAAAATAATAATCAGTGCTTAAAAGGCGAAAAAGACTAACAATATCCAATATATATCTATTAATATATACATATGCAATTCCGTAGAAAGGTGTGACTAAAAATTAAATTTTCAAACTCAAGGAGTATTTCTCCAGACATATTTGAGAAATTCGGTATATGGATATATTTTTATGACTAGATGATCATTTGTCGGTAGTATACAGCTCCCATACAACAGATTTTTCAGATTATAGATTTTGGGGTGTAAGTAACTTCTCCATTTGAAAAGCTAGGGACAAGAAACTTTGCAGTATTGGTACCCATACTGACCCAAATAATGTGACTAAAATTGTCGACATCGGACCACTATAACATATAGCTGCCCTACGACCGATTTTTCAGATATAGCCTTTTTGGGGTATAGCTTCTCCATTTAATCTCCTAGAATGTTTCTAAATAATCTTTATCCAGATAGCCTTCCGAATTAACAATGAAAATTAGTAAATATTAGACAATGTAAAATTTCATTTTTCCGCGATTTTGCGCGTTCTTCTTAACTATTATCCTTATACCACATTCAATTTTCAGTAGTATCTATATTATTAATACGCTAACATAAATTTTGTTCTATCTTCTCCGTCGAAACTACTGAACCGATTTTAAAACTAAGCACACCATTAGAAAGGTATTGCTGTCAAATAGAACTGCGCCAATTTTCATGAAAATTGGTTGGAAAAAGCGTCCACAATCGTCATTGGGAATTTGCCGTGTGGTTGTTGTTGCATGCTTTTGCACACAACAGAGCTGTATCAATGCGCAAGCATACCTGACTTTGTGCGTTTTCACCAAACTTATCACGCAATTGTGAACATGTTTGGCTGGATGTGGTGTGTAGTTTCAAAGAAGTAGAAACGTAAAAAGGTAGAAAAAGCTCTACAACAAAAACATAAGGCCAAGTAATAAGAAGGATAAGAAAGAATAAGTAGGAAAGAAATTAAGGAAAGAAAAGAGCAGAAGTAGAAAGAAAGAAGTAGGTAAGATAATTATGAAAACGATTAACGACAACACCAACAACAACAACAGCAAAATAGTAGCAGTGAAAGTAACAACAAAAGGAGCAGCATCAACAGGAACAACAACAAAATAGTAACAGTGACAATAACAACAAACAATTATACAAAAACTATAGGTTCACCTTAGTCATAAGTAAACCCCCAGAAACCCCCCTGAATACGTACCTGCCTAGTAGTACATATTTGTATCATGGATATAAGAATGAGCACAGTGTGACAAAGTCAATAAAATATTGTTAATATAAAATAAACATTTTTATTTCAAAATAAAAATATTTTGTTAATTCACATTTGGAATTAACTGATTTTAATACATACATTTTATATTAATATTAAAGAAATCCAAAGAATAATGAAAAAACATGACAGGAAATAAACATTAAAAATGTCATTTTCGTTACCTTTTTTCGTTAGCTCCTCTTTATTAGGAGATATTTTCTTCGCTACAGCTGGTCGCATAATATCTCCTACATTGGTATCAGAAAGTAGATTTCTCAGCTTAATTTTTTATTAAAATTTCTAATTTTATTTTATTTCAATTAATACACATTTTGTAAAACATCAAGTGACCGCTGTGGTACAGTGTTGCCTGCTATACCAGAGGTATCGGGTTCAAACCCCAGTGCGGACAAACACCAAACAAATTTTTCCAAGTGATTAAAACGCAATTATTGGGTTTTTAGAAATAGCGGTCACCTCTCGGCAGTGGGCGACATATCCTCCGAGTGTATTTCTGCCATGAAAAAGTTTCTCACAAAAAATGCATTCGCCGTTAGAAGCCGGCGTAAAACTGTAGGTCCATCCTATTGGTAGGAAAAACAAAAGTTAAGGAGCACACCTCGAATTGGGAGAGAAGCTCGGCCATAAGCTGATGAGGGATCTAAGGTGAAACATCTGTAGTTGCATCTGTAATGCTTAAAATTTTTTTCTAGTTTCTAAAAAATAAAAAACAAACGAATTTTGGTTTTAAGCCGTAAAGCTAATAAGCTGATCGATTTTTTGTTACAGTTTTTCACCGTCATGAAGAATGTAAAATTAATACAAAATATGATAATTTGGTAACCTATAAAACCGAAAGAGTGACTCTCTGCTATGACTATCTTTATTGGGATATTGTCATAGTTCAGCTGTTTAAGTATTGTTAATTTAAGCTTAAACCTCGTCAGAGTTATAATAGCGCCAGTGTATTATTATTATTATTATTAAGTGTTTTAATTTTTATAATGTTGATATTTTATTTTCTCCTCCAACTTCTTATTTTAAAGTGATATGAAATTAAATTAAAATAGAAGCCAATACAATTCTGGACTACAAAATTTGTTTGATATTGCCCACAGTGCACTCCATTTTGACGAAACTGAGAGTTTTTAAAATTTAAATAGTAAAATGGGGTGGTTTTTTGAAATGTAAAAACTTTTGAGTAAGAGTTGCCACAGCTACTGATTGCAGAGATCAATTTTGGGCATTTTAAGTTTTACTATTGTTGATTATATATGTGCAAAATATACTAAATTTGATCTCCTGGCAGTGCACCGTGGTATATGCGAATTAAAGTACATATATGTATGTATGTTCATAGATAAGTACATATTGCTATGCACAATAAAAATGCTCAAAATAAATCGTCGTACCATACGAAAATTAGTATACGATTTTTTGTGGCTGACGAATACAAGAACTTTAAATTTTTGGATGACGAAAAGTCGCAACTTTGACTTTTGGCTAACGAAATGCAGAAATTTCGCTCAAACCACAATTTTAATGTAACAGTATATAGTTATTGCTACTTTTCGTCAGCCAAAAATTTAAAGTCCTACTTTTCGCCCGCCAAAGTCAAATGTGCTAGTTTTCGTATGGTACGACCAAATATCAGAATATTCTTAAAATATAAAAAATAGTAATTAACATTTTTGACAGCTGAATTGGTTTTGTGTAAATTTAATAAATAAAATAAATAAATAAATGAGGGAGCAGAAGAATATAAAAATAATTTCAAGGCCAAATCTTTGAATATTTTCAAGGCCCCGAGACATAAATTTGCTATTAAAACATGTATAATATTAGTAAATTTTTGGACCATTTTACTGCTTCATAGAATTTACTTTCTTAAATATTATATAAGTAATTTATGCGTGAATTTATTTTTAAATAAATTTAAACAAAACCCACCGAAAAAATTCCTAAATTGAAACTGAAAGTTGGCATCCCTGGTAATAATTCGTGAGATACAGAAAATTAACCCATTAAAGTTTTATTATTTATATCTAAAATAATGTTTAGTGTGAATTAGTTCAACGAAGCAAAAAATGAAGAAGGGGTCCCGAACATTTATGTGGGTGCGGTTTGTAGGTCACGAAGGTCGTTCGGTTTGGTTTTTTTCCTACATTCAAAAGTCTTTTCAAATCAAGTGATTCCCATCACAACTTAAGGTTTTACTGATTCTAGGTTCACATCCATTGTATTTATTTCTAGAATTTTAAACAGCCTATTGACTTTAACCATAACATTCTTATGTGAGGTTTTCGACATGTTTCTATAATATGTACAGCGAGTTGGAAAGATCAATACCATGATAAAAAATTAATTCATTAGTAAAAAATCTAATCGCAAATGGATGATTTTTGTGAAATTATCTACACTTATGTCTTTAAAGCTTTTTTGATAAATGGTACGGAGCGAAGCGAATATTAGACCACATAGGGTTAATTGAAAATTTTGTGAATAACAAAAAAAAATTCAATTGTCAATTAATGAATAATTTTTCTCTCATTATGCTCACTAATACAGACACAACTCGCTCAAATTTTCGTCCCCCTCCTTTGTTTGGAAATCCCTTCTTACCGAGGAAAGTCTCAGCTGCCAGAATTTTTGAGGGCAAATGGGCAACTTTTGCCCATCCCAAAATTAAAAGAAAGAAAAAAGGGTATAGATTTTATTAATTTGTACAAGTACATATGTACATATATGTGTAAATACCCAATAGACATTTAGTTGTATTTGAGGTCGCATTGCGTAGGTCAGTCAGGTTGCTTATATTATAAAATAACAAGTAAGGAAGCCTAAGTTCGAGTGGAATCGAACATTAGATACTCAGCTGTATGCTTTCATTGTTTGTTTGCGTTTGATGGAAACACGGCGTATTTTATATAAAGCGAGTGCCGCATAAAGTGGGCGTAGCCACGCCCATTTTCAACATTTTTATCAGTCATCCAACTAAGCATATGAATATTATCCTTTGTGCAAAATTTCATTCCTTTTTGTCTTCTAGTTACAAAGATGTCACGTTACAAATTCCCAAAGGGTGTTCCAGAAATATCTTTGTTAAAAAGTAGGCGTGGTCATACACCGATTTCAATAAATTTTTGCGTGTCTATTAACACAAGTTATAAAAGTATATAAACCAAGTTTCGTCATAATATCTCAATTATTTGTCGAGTTAAAGGCTAAGAAATCTCGTATATCCCTTTGTCCAAAAGGAGGCGGTGCCACGCCCATTTTCCAAAATTTGTCTATTTTATGTTTCCGGTCTATTGTGGAACTCTTGTCACAAAATTTCAATGAATTATCTTTACATTTGACAAAGATATCGCTTAAAACGTTTTTATTGGGCCACTTTATAACACCCATATATAAAAGAGGGCGTGGCCGTCAAACCGATTTCTCTAAAATTTTGAACATGTATTACCACAAGTAATAAAAGTGTACACACCAAGTTTCGTCATTATATATCAATTATTTGTCGAGTTATAGGCTAAGGAATCTCGTATATTCCTGCTTCTAAAAAGAGGCGGTGCCACGCCCATTTTCCAAAATTTTTACGGTTTTTGTTTTAATAATACAATGGCGCTATTATAACTCTGGCGAGTTTTATGGCCGAGCTTCTCTCCCAATTCGAGGTGTGCTCCTTTTTGTTTTTCCTACTAATTGGGTGGACCTACAGTTTTATGCCGACTCCGAACGGCGAATGCATTTTTTGTGAGAAGCTTTTTCATGGCAGAAACACTCTCGGAGGGTATGCCAACGACTGCCGAGAGGTGACCGCTGCTCTTAAAAAACCCAATAATTGGATTTTTACTAATTAGAAAAATTGTTTTCGTGTTTTGCTCGGACCGTGATTTGAACCCGAGACCTCTGGCATAGCAGGCGAGCACTCTACCCACTGCACCACAGCGGCCACACACGGTTTTTGTTTTATGTTCGTAGTAAGACTCCTGCCATAAAATTTTAATGATATATCTTTATATTTGACATAGATATCGCTTAAAATGTTTTTATTAGGCCACTTTATAATACACATATATAAAAGTGGGCGTGGTCGTCAACCGATTTTAACTATTTTCCGTCCAAACCTTTTCCTAAGTAAGTAAATCACGCGTACCAAATTTCATCGATATATCTTCAATGGTTTCTGAGTTATGACATATAAAACTTTCAAGGTTTGGCCCTTAATAAGTGGGCGTGGCACAGCCCATTTTCCAAAATTTCATCAAATTTCTTCCTAGGGGCCTGAGCTCAACACGTGGGTAAAATTTCATCGCTCCAGCTATATTAGTGACTGAGATACCAAATTTCCGATTTTTTCTATATAGGAAAAGTGGGCGTGGTCATGGCCCGATTTCGCCCATTTTCAATACCAACCGTCCCAGTGTCGATACCAACTTGCATTTCAAATTTCATCAAAATATCTTAATTTTTGCGCGAGTTAGAGTATTTACAGACGGACAGACGGACGGACAGACGGACGGACGGACGGACATGGCTCAATCGATTTCTCTTTTCACCCTGATCATTTTGATATACATAAGTCTATATCTATCTCGATTATTTCATTCTGTTACAATCCACCGTTGTGTGATTAAAACTATAATACTCTGTGTACTAGTACAGCTAAGTATAAAAAGAAAATCAGTTATTATATCTGAATTACATAAATTGCCTGCTGGCCATTATCCCATTATACATATGTTTAATATTATGGAATGTCATTGTACAATTATAATTATAGGCTGTAACGATAGGTTCAAAAATTTATGACATAATATTATTCTGATTCCTTTTTGGATGGTTTACTCAAGAAAATTTTTTTTTATTAACGCTCATACATATTTAAGCCTCAATTATTATTGTTAACAAGCCTTCTGCTCTATTTGGCAGTGATTCGATTTTTTTTTTTAATTTAAATACAATAGACTAGGATTTAAGCGGTTATGAAACTCATATAACAAAAAAAAAGGAAAGGTAAAATAAAAATTAATTACTATATGAATGTGCGTGGGTACAATATACATTAGCACGTGTGCATATTTAAGATAAAGGAAAGTAGTAACGATAAAAGACAAACCAAGAGGGCGGGGAGAATTATGTAGGGAAATATAACTAAACAACTACTAATTAAAATATATAAAATAGATAATAACTACTAAAGGCCTCAAATAATATAACATAAAAATATATAATCAATAATAATTCCCTTCTCTGTGCTCCTTTTCCTCCCATTTTCTACATATATTTTTTTTTTTAAATCGGATATAATTTCCAAAACAAAAAAAAACCCCGTTCCTTCTTTTTCAATTTTTGTACCTACATAGTTAACCATATTCTAATTACCGGGCGTAGATGTAAGTTGGATGTTGTGAACAACAAAAAAAAGGGATAAATTAGAATATATATGTATACATATACATGCATACTAGGCGGAAATTGGCCCCATGTATATGTATATATATGCATGTACATGTGTATGTAAGTTTGGTTATCTCACCTTGTTCTTTTCCTTAATTTTGCCAATTAAAATTATCCCGAAAATTATTATGCTAGAATACACATATGTGAAGTTTAACCTACATAGACTTTAAGGAGAATTTTTTTTTGATGAATTTTACTAAATAATGAGTTGTAAATAAATATTATAAATTAAAATGGGAGTGCTGATTCTCTTCATTTAAAAGGCATAGGGATTTCAGGTACGGGGTCATCAAAACATAGGTGCACCATGGATGAGGGTGGGTCGATAAGCACCGACGCTGCAATAACACCAGCAGTGCATAATAATAACGGGGTCATCGAAATTAAGGTGCACTGATGGCCATGGATGAGGGTGGGCCAGAAAAGCACCAGCGCTGCAACAACACCAGCGGCGCACCACAGGTAAGGGGTTACTGGTATTCGGGTGCGACAGTAACCATGGATTAGCGTGGGACACAAACGCACCGGCGCTGCAACAACATCAGCAACGCCACCCCCTTGTGAGTTCGGCCTTTAACTTTTTTTTTGATTGTTCGTATATTTTAAATTTCAGCTTCTTTTATGTATTTCCAGATGCCTGTTAATAACCGGTCGTTCCGGTTGATTCAAATCTAAATTCAAATTTAACGATTTTTTTTGCGATATATATATTCAAATTTAAATTCACTTTGACAGTTTTTTTATTGCAGTGGTTATTCAATTTTAGTGCACATCGACTTCAACATACATTCAAATTTAAATTTTGGTGCAACGATTCTTTTCTCGTCCGTCCGCGATTATTTAAATTTAACATCCGCTTATCTATTTCCGTTGAGTGTCAGTATTTCCGTCCGATTTAAATTTTGGTTTAAATGCTTTGCTAACGTCCGTCTGACTTTAACGTACATATATTCAAAATTCATATTCAAATTTTAAAATTTTCCCTCGGTTCGCATTTATTTAAATTTAGCTGACGCCTGGCCTCTTGAATTTGGATTTTACGGTTTCTTTTGAATATTTGAATTTTTCAACGGTCCGTCCGTGGCATCCGGCCAAACCGGATGTTGTTTTCGTGTGACTTTCTCGTTATTGGTTTGAAAAGGCATGATATGAATTTTTTCTGTTTATGGCGCAGGACAGCAATGTAGGCAAGAACCCCGCCCAGCCGACAATGACTAGCCACAGTGCAACCCTAGATCATGCCGACCGCCATGCATTGCTGTTCCACTCGCTTGTAGATCGTAATCGAGGTCTAACGCGTACCATAACAAATTACAACTTATAGTTAAATAGAAAATACCCGAAATTTAGAGGAATTAAATCTAATACAATAAGCGCGTACTATACAATCCAATCAACCACCAAAAACAAGAATTAAGACGAGTACGGAGTTAAAATACTACAAGCGATTCATTCATAAAATTGAAATTGTTACGGCTGCAGCTCATTTTCGACGAAAACACAGCTAATATTTTAACAAGCGTTTATTGAATCCATACGCAAAGTTTTAATATCTAAGAATAGTTATGTATAATAAATTCAATAAATTTTTATATTGAAAGATATTAAGAAATCTTACTTGTTCGTGTGATTTCATCAAATTTTCTTCTCAAAATGGAGGTGAAAGAAGTGCTTTGTATTTGCAAAGTACCGCTTCGTTCCAATCCACGTTTTTATCGAAATAAATATGTATGTATCTTTTAGTAAATTAAATGATGCCATACTTAGTTAAATAAATCAAAGTTTAAGCTCTCTACATATTACAAGGTGTTCACAATATTTAGTAAATTGATTTGTGGTTTTAAGTATCGACAGTAATGTTTCAACAAAGGATAAAAAAAGTGGCAACAGAGCTTTTCATCAGATGAAGGTTTTTATAAAATTCTAAAATTTGCAGCCCGGCTCATTTTCAACCATCTTTGCATCTTTGCAGTGGCGGTAGAGTATGAATAGAAATAATAACTAAACGTCAACCAAAAGAAATGTCAAAATTAATTTATTTTTCGCCGCGAAAAACAAACGAATTCGAGCTTGAAGAATGATGGGAGGCAACTCGCGAAGTCATCGCCTTTTTTTGACTAAACGATTTCCACCTCACTCGTCCAAAATACCGAATTTTCCCTTCTTATACAATATACGTTCTTTGGTTGCACGTTTGAAAATTTAGAACACGCAGTAGCGACCTCTCGCTTCAAATTATATCATATAATAACTGCTACCCTTCACTAGGTCTCGCGCAGTGGTCAAGTTTATAATAAAGTAGCTTCAGAGCCATCTGAAGGCGTAACACCCGCATATGCCGGCTTTTTTAATTTATGAATTTATTAAATACATGTACGTTATACATGTTATTTAGAACTTCAATTGAAATCTCCTGCACTTTATGTGATGACATACATATTGTTAATTTGCAGGGTTTTGAGTTTGGTGTTTTTAAGGTGCGGGAAATGGTGCAACTAGTATATAGAATAATAATAGTAGGTGGTATTAGTCCATATTTTCACCAGCGTCTGCCCTTAGAAAACATCTTCCAAAAAAAAAAATTTTCAAAACCCCCCTTGCCGAAATCCTGGATCCGCGCCTGGGTATTGGCGTTAGCATACATAATTGTGACGGTGTCATATACGCTGTGCTGTTATTGGCTTTGTGGTGGTGCCATTTTACACTAGCGCTATATTGGTGCTGGTGTTAGCGAACGAAATTGAGTCAGTGGCGCTACATTGAGTTGGCGCATTTTCCAAATCGGAGTTAGCGCAATAACACCAGGGTTGGCGCCAGCGCAATTGCGCGGCGCAGCGCAGTGTTGCCCATGCCTAGACCTTTGGCCGTTGCCCGCCCCTCTCATCACATTGCCGCAGCATCAGCGCCACATCACCATTCACACCTCAATATCACATCCACATCAACAGATCACATCATTACACTCAGCCTTGTAACATTATTAACACCACACTTTACAACATCCATTTACACCACACATCTAACATACACACATATTGTAACACACCACACACAAAACAAACCGTCAATATTGATACTAAACAAAAATCACAATCGTTTAAACTCCGCCGAGTAAAGACGCTCACACAATAAAACTAAAACCTAAATTCTCTACCGCGTTTTATTTAATCCCTTCTCCGGAATATCTAATTTAAAGTAAGTACTTCTGCCATCTAACCCGCGAGTGCAGTGAAGTGCCCCAGTGCTATTTAACAAATCAATTAAATTAAAAAATGCATCTCCTGGACCTAAGTTTCTCCTAATGAAGAGAATTAATACATCAATTGAAAATTTTTCTGAAGCATCTACAATAGGGATTCCAATCCCGGGATCCCGCTCTTTTTGTCACCCCGGAAATCCCGGAATAGCTAGAATTTTATCCCGGGATTTTCGGGATAAGATAAATAGAGAATATTCAGCTATTATAGCAAAGAAAAGTTATATTTTATATAATTTTTATTGGTTTCAGATCTGTATACTAATAGTATTTCCTATTCTAAATGAAAATGTTGCATTATTACATTGCAGCATTATCAACATGTGTCCTGTGCCCTATTAAAGTGTTGCATTTTTCATGTGATGAATGAAACAAAAATAATGCAACCTTTTACTTGTGCTAAGAGCAGAAAATGTTGCCCGTAGTCGTTTTATATTTTGTCAATAGAACAAACATCCCTAAAAAAGTGTTGAGTCTGTGTAGAAGAGAACAAAAAAATGTGACAGCCGGAAGAAAGTGTGACATTTTTGCTAGAATAAAATAGTCCATTAGTCAAAGTAAGGATTAAAATTTTTAATTTTTTTAATAATTAAATTTTTTTGTGTTGAAGTACGCGTTGTAAGGAAACGTACTAACGTACGTTTTTAAAGCTTTTAGCTTGTGGCAAATTTCATTTGATAATTTCTATTTCCTGATTTTTGGTCATTTATTTCTCAAATGTTTTTTTGAATTTTCCCACATGGAAAGTAAATAATGGAAGAAAATGGAAACAAAATTTTAATTAGACTTGATAGTCTTACAACAGTGTACTAAAATTAAATACGCAGCTGCATACTCGGAATTCATATCAAAATTTTGCATCCGATATTTATTTATTCAGAAGTTGCATTAATTTTCTGAATTTTTCGGCAAGCTTGGAAATATTCGCTTAAACAAAGTGCGTCGTTAAATTCTAAAAAAATTTTTATTGGAAATTATGAAATTTAATATCCTAAAAGTACCAACTGCTAAGGCAAATGTTTTGTTCCCCAAATGTATGTAATTTTCGTTGTTGGTTGTGCTTTTTAAAGTAACTCTTATATATATATTATATACAATGGCGCTATTATAACTCTGACGAGTTCTATGGCCGAGCTTCTCTCCCAATTCGAGGTGTGCTGCTTTTTGTTTTTCCTATAATTGGGTGGACCTACAGTTTTATGCCGGCTCCGAACGGCGAATGCATTTTTTGTGAGAAGCTTTTTCATGGCAGAAATACACTCGGAGGGTATACCGCCCACTGCCGAGAAGTGACCGCTGCTCTTAAAAAACCCAATAATTGGATTTTTACTAATTAGAAAAATTGTTTTGGTGTTTTGCTCGGACCGTGGCTTGAACCCGAGACCTCTGGCATAGCAGGCGAGCACTCTACCTACTGCACCACAGCGGTAACTCTTAGGTATTATTAAATAATACGCATGATTTTACATTCCTATTTTATTTTGTTACTAATGAAATAACAAAAATGGCAATAAAAATCTATTTTTTCTTTGCATTTTAAAGTTGTAGCGTTTCTCTAAAAATGTATTTACTTTTTTCAACCCCAAATGTGGGAAAATAATACTGGTCGAAAAATTTTTGTAACAGAAATAAAATTCTTCGTTTCAAAAGGATGTCGGTGTAGTTTTTGAGATATTCATGTCCAAAGAGGCGAAAAACGCAATATTTTTAAAATTACTCACTGATTACATCTATTGAAAGCACGATCATTTCTTTTGAAAACAATGTAGATATCTAAATAAGATACCCGAAAAGGCAAAGCGCTGTTTCAAGAGAAATGATCGTTCTTTCAATAGCTGCAATCACCTTTTAATGAAAGTAAGTAATTTAACAGATTGAGCAGTTAATATAGCAAAAAATCGCATTTTTCGTCTCTTTGGACATGAATATCTCAAAACCTACACGTATTACCGAAAATCCGACTTCAGATTCAGAATCAGCGCACCGAAATCCTTTAGAAAAATAGAATTTTATTTGAGTTAGAAAATCTTTTGGAAATTTTGTCGGCCTTTGTAATTAAAGTCCAAATCCCGGGATAAATCCCGGGACCCCGGTATTATAAAAAACAATCTCGAAAATCCCGGGATCGTAAAAATCAGAAAAATTGGAATCCCTAATCTACAACCAACAACAACCCCAATGTACTAATCAACAGTAATAATAACTGTTCCGAAATTGAAAACAATGACATATATTCCACGTCCAATGCGCTGCCACCAATACGGACACATCGCTAAATTTTGCGAAATTTGCATGAAATGCAGCTGCACTGCAGACATAAATAAAGATTCAACTATAAAATGCACAAAAGAAACCATTTTCTTTTGAGTAAAACTTGTCCCATTTTTTTTTTTTTTTTTAAGAAAAGGAGATTCAAGCTATTCGTACTCTTGAAAAAGTGAGTCGTAGAGTAGCTCTCAAAATCTACAACAACCGTCATGTTCAAAGTAATACACATTCTAATGTCGCGGCGGGAAGCAACGGCAGCAGCGCACAGTGGTTCAGCCGCGGAAAAAATTCATTTTTTTTCAATACCTAATTTTCAGATTCTAATGATGTAGTCTTATAAAAAAATATCCAAATATGAACAATTCATTACTACTTTGCAAAAAGTTGATTTTTTTTACAAAATAATGGTATCAGAAATCAGAAAAATTTTATTCAACAAAAACTGCTTGAAATTTTTGCTAACTTTAGCTATAAATTTTCCTTATAACTTATATCTCTATTCTCCCTGTTGTGAGTTTAAAAGAAAATATAGCACTTCCTTGACTAATTAATGAAAAAATCAGTGCAATCGACAAATATTAAAAAAAATATAGGCCAGCAAAAATGGTACTTCAAAAATGCTACCTTTTCTAACTTCGATGGACAAAAAGTTTGTGTGCTACAGCGTGCTACACTCGCTAACTGTAATAAAATGAAAGTTTGGAATGTCTTCTATCGATTTCTGTTAAACATTTTCCCATATTTTCCCCAATCGATGTAAACTTAATTTAAATGTCGAAAGCCCCATCAAATTTTGATAAAATTTACAAAATGTAGCATGCTTTTAGGCTCATGCGTATATATAAACGTTTACATATTATGTGAAATTTTTTTGTTTACGAATATGAAGGCACAGAGAGGATTAGATAAAAATGCAGATTGGTAAATTATACACCTAATTTGTTAGAATCAATGGTAATGCAAACAAAAATAACGATAAACATATTCGTCATAACATTGCGGTTTGCAAACAACAGTAGCAACAAACACATTTGTTTAAACATTTTACCAGCTTATTTTAAGGTATTAGATGAAAAAAAAAATGTTATCCCGACGAAATTGTAGTAACAGAAACATACATATGCTGCTGTTAATTTGCAAAGTTTACTTGATCACACAACAAGAAGACTTATTGATACTTTCTCAGCAGAAAAGTTGAATTCCTTATCATGTTCTGTGTTAACCCTTACTAGTAAATGGGGCTTATGATTTCTAGGCTTATGTTTTAGAATATGTGATAGAATTTCTACCAATACAGATGTTATTAATCGATTACTGGCAAGTTCTGATCATTATATAAAGTCCATAAGACGACAACCCAACAAAAAATGTGTGGAATTGGATTTTGTTGCCAAGGATATGCTAAATCATTAAACATATTTCTTATATTTGCTTTTTTTTCTTTCCATATATACATACATAGTTATATTTTCGATTATATGTATTATAAATATAATCATTAAGTACATCAAATTTTTACAAGGGCTCTTTTCAGTTACTGAAAATGTATATCTTCATTTGTTTTTGAATAAAAGGTGTAGGAAAAGTGGTCGTGGTTGTTTGGCAATCACGCCTATATTTGGTGTTGTCGATATCTTTCATGACAGTCACTTATCCGCCAAGTTTCGTGAAGATATCTTAATTTTTTGAGCTGAAATTAAAATTTTTCTTTACAAATTTTTACTATAGATCGAGGGGAGGTATCCCTAGGGAGTGGCCGATTTCAACAATTTTTGGTGCTGTAAATGCGTTTACTGAGGGTAACTCATGTACCAAGTTTCGTGAAGATATCTTAATTTTTTTTAGCTGAAACTAAAATTTGTGTTTAAATAATTTTTTTATAGGTCCAAGGGAGGTGCCCCTAGGGGCTGACCGATTTCAACCATTTTTTGAAAATTTCTTAACTAGCTCACATATAACCTCTGTGCAAAATTTCAATGGCCTAGGACCTCTCCTTCTATTTTTTTCCGCAAAATGTATGGAGCCGAACCACTGTGCAGCGCACTCATCATAGGATGATGACATTCCAACGCAATCACAGATTCACCCAAACCCAAACCACTCACCCACCTCAACACAGGTTAACACTGGCATAAACGATAACAAGCAACAAAATAAATAAAGTTACTATTCTGCCAAGAAATGCCTCAAATCGATTGAAAAGGCAAGCAAAAGACAAAGCTTTGAAGAGGAAAAAAGCCAACAAAGTAGTTGAGAAAATGGAAGAAGTGTTTAATTTCTCCGATTCCATTTAATCGTAAATACTCTTACCTTATTTTACTTAGTTTCTAAGTTAGATATTAAATTGTAATCTCTTATCTTTTAATTATGAATTTTAGTATAATACAATGGAATAAAAGAGGCTACACGAACAACTACAATAAATTATTACTAGGGCAACCAAAAAATTGCTCTAAAAAATGCTTTTTTGGCGCCGTTAAACTTAAAGAATTGGCACTTTTTAGCCTTAAAAATTTTTTTTTATTTCAGTTCATTTTCTTAAAACATAAAACAA
The DNA here is from genome assembly GCA_960531455.1 of Urophora cardui. Lineage (NCBI taxonomy): Eukaryota > Metazoa > Arthropoda > Insecta > Diptera > Tephritidae > Urophora > Urophora cardui. Next base: position 33,182,615 of record OY482675.1, on the reverse strand, counting down.
AATAAAATAAGGGCCGATTTCATAATGAAACTCTTAAAGCTCCTTTTGTTAAAAGTTCATTTTAGTTAAAGAGCCATTTAATCGTACTTTAAAGTAGGAGTTATTTCATAAAAATATAATATTAAAAGGCTCCCTTAAGCGAAAATATTGCAAATGATAATGCCGTCTTCGAGAGTTTTACGTCAAATTATTGTCATAAATTTAAAAATATTGAAATTTATCATTTGTTTTTTTTTTCTTAAAATAAAAAAATTTTTTGATTGTGGCTTTAATTTTTTTGAAAAAAAAAGTAAAAAGAAGCATAATTTGGAAACCCAGTGCAGAAAAAATAGGAAGCGGTCATCCAACCTCACAAAAGAGGAAGAAGATGAATATTGCATTATAGGACTCAACAAACAAAACCACAAACAAAATCGGTTGAAACATTTTAATAAATTCTCGATATTTGATTTTGACAGACTGCAGAAATTAAATTTTTTCCGGCAAAAGGGATTTTTAAATCACTTAAATGCCCGTTTTTGGGTATTTAACTTTAAAGGAACATTTATCTTGAAAAAGACTTTATGAAATCGATCAAGAAATTAAAGGCTCCTTTAGATTTTAAATGAACTTTTAATTTGATTATGAAATCGGCCCTAAAGTAAACTAAAATAAAATAAAATAAAATAAAATAAAATAAAATAAAATAAAATAAAATAACAAAACAAATAACAAAACAAACTCTTAGATTAGGGTTGCCAGACGTACTGATTTGATCAGTACAATACTGATTTTTCGTGCCCCGTACTGATGGTTTTAAATACCTTAAGAAATACTGATTTTTTGGATTTTGTACTCATTTGTACTGATTTTAGCCGGCTTTAAAAAAATTCACCTTTATCACCCTGCACTGTTTTTAATTTTCCAACTGTTTTCATTTGACGTTTGTAACCACGAAACAATTAGGAAGGAGGCCGCAACGCCAACGTTACATATCATAGAAACATAATTGACAATTAACGATACGGAAACAAAAACAAAATGCCAGTAATAAAGACGATTTTCTCCGCATATATTTTTTTTTTTTTTTTTTTGAAGGCAATGTACTGATTTTTTCGTGAAAGGTATCTGGAAACCCTATCTTAGGTACATGTCTCAAAAGAAAAAGACAATATGCCGGAATCGTAATTTGGCGTTAGGTCGGTCGCGCGTTGATCGTACCTCAAAGTTGCTTTACTCTGACATCCGATATTACATGTTGAAGTGAAAAAATGCTAACTGGCACTAATATATTTTTTTGAATTTTTTACATATTTAATAGTTTTTCATCGAAAGAGAACAATTTGAATTTATTTTTTCATCGATATTTACAAAAATTTTACGATCAAACGCTTGAGGTCAAAATGCGATTTGCCTCATATATTTTCATACATTTCTACTCACCTGTCAAAAGCGCGGCCGACCGAACACCATATTTTTATTCCGGTATAAAAAATTTAATTCATATTGCCACATACATACCGCATCCCCGATCAACACAACAAAAAAATTTGAGCGAGAGCGGAGCTCGCAGCAAAAAAATTGGGAGTTAGGAGCAGAGCCAGGGGAAAAAAATGTTTGAGAATGGAGCAGGAACGTAGCTAAAGGCTGGTATCGACCTCTCAAGAAAGAGCTCAAGAAATTTTTCGCTTTATTTCTTGAGTGAAAAATAGAAGTAGGCAAGAAATTTTGACGTTTAGTATTCCACCGTGAAACGAAGAAGATCATCAAAAACGTAAACAAAAAAAAACCATTTTGTAAACATAAGCAATTGATAAGTTCTTAAAAAACATTAAATAAAAGCTTTAAATATTTGTTTTCAATAGTTTTATTTTGTTGTTTGACCTTATATTACTGCTAAACTGTGGTATATTAATGGCCGGAATGGAAGTAGATATAAGAAATTGATGTCAACTTCCGCTTTGCATCATTACAAAAATTGTGCACTATATTTTTTCCGAATAATTTTTCCATTTTCACCACTATTTTTATCAACATGTAACAAAAGCTAACAGACGTCAAAATTTCTTTAAGAAATAAATGCTCGATGATATATTTCTTGGCAAAACCTGTGTTGCTGTGTTCGCATTATGTTAAAAAATAATGGTAAAAAAGTGTATTAAATTTCTTGAGAGGTCGATACTCGCTCAAGAAAGTTTCACAAGAAAAATTTCTTGAGCATTTCTTGTACGTCATTTTATATGGAACTTTTGCGTTTCTTGAGATGTCGATACTAAGCTTAAAGAAAAAACAAACTTTTGCCCCGATACCCTGGTTGTGAAACAAAATATATATGGGGGGTTAGATGTGCAATAAAGTTTTGTTGAAATTACCCGACGTCTATACATGCCATATCTGGAGCAATGCAATTGACAAATTGAAGCGTCTAGCCAATCAGAGAGCAGAAAACCCGTAACATATTTTTTCCGATTTTTTTTGTAATTTTCATTTAATAGTGAAATTAGCATAAATTAGCATTTATTATGAATTTGGCAATTTTTAGCTCTATCAAAAGTAGGTCAGAATGTATAATTTTTCTTAAAAACTACCCTGAATTAAGCATTATGTGATAGCTACCTAAAAAACTTGCTTGTGCCAATTTTTGGTTGCCCTAATTATTACTAATGATAAAAGAGAAATCACCTTAAATCATTAGTCTCCAAGAAACACATTTACAGTCCACCATTAGTCAATTATGATTTAATAATTTCAAAAAGTAGCAAATCTTTGGGGGAGCTGCACTTTTAATACACAATTCTTTACAGTATAACACAGATATAGCAAATAGCCACATAAAACAATAAAAGAGGAAAACTCATTGTTAAATTTATTGATGAAAATAGCTTTATTTTGCTGAATAATACATCATATACACATTTCAGTAGTTACGGTACCTTTAGCCATATTTATTTTTAGCATCCAATATATTTTGCCAACTGTATAAATAAAAACATCTTACAATTTTGTGATTCGTTAAAAGTAATTAGTAATTAATAATGACTTCATAAACTTGGTGGGCATGTATGGATTGCTCTCAGTAGTGCATCCATTTATTATAGTGCATCAATAAAGTTCTGTAAATGATCTCCTTTTGAGACGAACGAAATAAGTTGGTTTTGCCGTCAGGGCTAGAGCGAGGGGGTGGGGTTAGCTAGTAGTCTCGTTTTATACCATGCAGCATCTTTTGTGATTTCTTGAGCGATAGTAGGTATCTTTAGGTCACGATGTAGTCGGTCGTTCGTGACGTAACAGGGTAAGGGTTTTCGATTGGAATCTGTGGAGAATTTCTATATTTGAGTTTGCTGCGGTTCCCCACAACTGTATGTCATAGGTCCAAATGGGTTTTAAGACAGCTGAGTAAAGCAGGAGCTTGTTGTCGATAGAGTTTTACGGGTGGGCAAGTGTTACGTCTAGTGGTAAACGTGACTTGGGCAGATTTTGATTCATTTGACTTTATCCACCAGTCTTTCAGCCAATGGCTAATTTTATTTAAAACGTAGTTTGAGTGAGGCCACGTTAGGGTTGAGATCTGCAGCCAGTACGGCAGTATCATAGGCAAAAGTGCCGATAGTGACTCCTTCTGCCGTCGTCCTACGTGTAAAGTAGGTACAGTATTGGGCCCATTACACTACCTTGCGGGACGTCTGCTACTCTCGTAATGCTCAAACTGCTCTACTCCTTCTGTGACGAAAAAAATAAAGCGTGAGTAACGAGTACTCATGAACATTAATATGTAAACAGTTTCGAAATCGGATTTTTATTCCCTTTTCCTTATTCCTTTTTTCCCCAGTTTTCTATGGATTAAAATGCGACTATCGTTTTTACAATTCTTTGTTGTAATTGTCACTGCTACTATTTTGCTGTTTTTCTTTGTTTTGGTTTTTGATTTTTGATTTTTAATTTTTAATTCTTGATTTCTGATTTTGATTTTTTTTTGTGCTCAAAAATGCAAGATCATTCGGGTTTACGTTTGACCAGGCGCGGATCCAGGATTTCGTCAAGGGGGGGGGGGTTTTGAAAATTTCTTTTTTTGGAAGATGTTTTTTAAGGGCAGACGCTGCACATAGGTAGATTTTACGAATTTATGCGGCCAAAATTGAAAATTTTAAAATTGGTGCAAATACAAAATCCAAAATCGCTCTACGTTTATAATAGACCGGGCGATAATAAACCGGTTTTCTCGGCTTTTATAGACAACGGGGGTGTCCCTGCCGCTAGTCGAAACTTATTATTCTCCCACTTTTCGATTTTTCATTTTTTACGTATTTTAAGTAACCCATTTTTAAACGTCAATATTTTCAGTTTTAAGACAGTTATCAAAGTAAACATCATGGATTCGAGTGCTTCAGGTAAATATAATTATTTATTGAAGAAATCGTCAACCTAGCATAATAAAAGACCCACCATTTTTAAGCTTTTAAGCATATTGCCCTTTCTTGAAAAAATATTGTTAATTTTTTAATTCAAAAGCATTTTAGTTATGTATATTATCGCCTCCGATCGATTACCCGTCAATTTCTATACGAAAAAATGCAAAACCAGAAATTATCAACAATGGATTAAAAATTGGCCTATTTGGAAAATTACCTGCTTTCGTATTTTTAGTATTTCCAATTTTTCAAAGTCAAGGAAATACTTATCATAAAAAGGGGCTAAGAATCCTAAAGCTACATTTTTGATGTGCAAACATCTTTGCTGTAGCTACGAGTGATTTCGAAAAACAGGTAAAAGCCGGAATTACAATAGCGCTGTGGCTGTGGCAGCGACTGTTTTTCGAAATCAGCTGATTTTTAGAAACTACGGTTTTGTAATGAAGCGGCACATAATACAGCAGAGGCAGCTGGCAGCACCGCTCCGTTTAGCCCAAATTCTAAATTCGCTGCCGCTGCCTTGAATCGCAGCCAACTTCAAAGTGTTGATGTGAACATATGTCTGTTTCCGTACTATCCAATGTAATATATTTTTTACTAATTTTGTGTTTCCGTACTTTGATGCCAGCAAGCGCGAGAGAATTTAATTTTTACTTAATTAATTTCCACTAGCAAATATTGCTGGCGGGATGCAAAAGCAAAGAAGAAGAAAGAGCAGAAGAAAAAATGAAACAAGATTGATTATTTTAATTGAAAAAAGTGGACATGAAAATGGTAAGTAAATTTATGTCACCACGTGTCCAAGGTAAAAGGAAACAGACCTAATATATAAAGAGTCACTGCCAAATACTGCGAACGCTCCATTGTGCTTGGTCTGGCAGTCACGGCTCATATTAGACGCATCAGCTGATTCCGAAAACCGTCGCTGCCCGCTGCCACATCGCTGATGTAATTTGGGCTAAAGTTTACGCGTAAACGTTAATGACCTTTGTGTTAGTGCGCTGCTGCGTCCGTGTGAATCGCTGTCAGTGGTAGGTAGGTAGATAGACATGTACTTACAAATGCTTGCATGCATAGCCATGCAAATGCAAATATCAACAACAACACCAACGAAGCGAAGTGAAGTTGTTGTTGTTGTTTTCTGCAACAATGCGACAAATAGGCAAAATAAAAAGGACCAACCTGTTTGAACATGAATGCAAATGTATGGATATGCACACCTACATCTACCTATCTAATTTTCTATGCAATATTGGTATCAAATGAAAGGTTGTGAGCAAGACTTCGATATGAAGCTCTTTTCATTGTGACCCCTAGGCCGGGTCTCCAGATATGGGTCAAAACGAGGACCCGGATGATCCTTGAATGTTTCTGAGCAATATTGGTATCGAATGAAAGGTTTTGAGCAGGACTTCGATATGAAGCTCTATTCATTGTGACACCTAGGCCGGGTCTCCAGATATGGGTCAAAAGGAGGACCCGGATGATCCTTGAATGTTTCTGAGCAATATTGGTATCAAATGAAAGGTTTTGAGCAGGACTTCGATATGAAGCTCTTTTCATTGTGACCCCTAGGCCGGGTCTCCAGATATGGGTCAAACGTGGACTCGGATGATCTTGCATGTTTCTGAGCAATACAAAACAAAACAACATAAAAAATCAAAAGTCAAAAATCAAAAACCAAAACAAACAAAAACAACAAAAAATTATAAAAACGATAGTCGCCTTTTAATCCATACGCTCAAAAAAAAAATTTCTCTCGATCAAAGACATAATTTTCCTTATTTTGAACACGCGTCCCAATACAAAATTTTCTTTGTTTTGTGTAAATTTTCTCAAAAATAAGGAAAAAACATAAAAAAACTTTCAAACAAATTCGTTGCCATGGGGATTTGTATGGGAATTTAATTTCTCAAAATTAAAGAAATCAAGTCTTCAAAACAAAGAAAGTTGGGAATGGAATGGCGCTTAAAAAATTTTTCATTATTTTAATGTATGAATTTTTTCAAAACAAGTATATGAAACCATGGTAACGCATGTAACAACAATATTTTATAAACCTTTTAACATGTTTTAAGGAAAATTTACTCAAAACAAAGAAAGTAGTGTTCAAAATAGGTAAACAATTTCTTTGACCCCTCCATATATTTTTTTTCTCTCAGTGTAGAAAACCAGGAAAAAAGGAATAAGGAAAAGGGAATAAATATCCGATTTCGAAACAGTTTACACATCAATATTCATGAATACCCGTTATTCACGCTTAATTTTTTTAGAAGAGGTTTGAGTATGCAATTTTGCAGCTCATTCAATTTTAATATAACAATATGCAACATTCAACTTTTTGAAAATTTTCATTGGCCTTTCGGAAATTTTAATTGGAACGGTCTCACCCTACACCCTACTGAAAAAAACTTCTAAAATTTACGGAATTTTTCACAGCATTGAGAATTTCACTTTTTACACTAAAATTGGTTGGCTACATAACAGTACTCTTAGAAATCTCCTCAAAATCTTCTATAAATTATGGCCTTGCTTTGAAATTTTTAATCCACTTTCAGAAATTTCTACGATTTTTCAGATTTTTTCCATAACTCAGAAATCCTGCTTAAAACGATTTTTATTGAAAATTTTTCTATATTTTTAAACTAAAATAGGAAAGTAAAATTTTCGACAGAACTCTTTGAAATAAATTTAAAAACTTTGGCGTATGATTTTTTTTTTGAATCACTGTATAAATTTTTCAATAAAATCGTCTTTTAACTCAAAATATTAAAATTTTGCATTAAACAAGCAATTTGGAATAGATGTAGACCAGGGCTGCTCAACGCTCTCGTATTGAAAGTACAAAACTCAATACATCTACAAATTTTGTATATTCTCAATAAACACAGACGCGAGGATGATATCGCGGCGAATTCGAGGCGAGTTCGCGAAAACAGATTTTCGCGAACGTAATTTCTCGGACTCGCCTCGAGTTCGCCGCAAGTTCGAGAAAATCAATTTTCGCGATATTAATTTTTTCAATTTTTTTAAAGTTGTTTTGCACTAAAAAATGATTATAGTTCTGAAATTTTACATTTATACCTGAACTTGAAAAGCTTTTGTTATTCATGAAAGTTAAACTTTCTTTATAAAAATATTTTAAGTGCTTTGTATTATTTTATACGGATTTAACCCATTGCCAGTAAACCAAACGCTGAACTTTTAATTTTCCGAAACGCCATTTATAAAAAAATCTGAACAAATTTTCGAATCGCCAACGATCAGAGAAATTAAAAATTCTCGAATCGCTTATGATAAAAAATTCGAATCGCCAGCGATCCGTGAATGAACAAATTCTCGAATCGCTAGTGATAGGTGACATGCCTACGAATTCGGATTCGCCGATCTATCGCCGCGAACTATTGCCGCGATAATATAATCAGAGAAAGCGAATCCGACGCGAATTCGAGGCGAATCCGTTGTGTTTATTGGGTTATTTTAGAATTTATTTTCAAATGGTAGTATCACATACATAAAAATTTTTTTTTATTTTTTATATGAAAATTTTTTGAATACAAATTTTTTACTGTGCTTTCATTTTTTGAATTTTTGTTTCATTACACATTTGTTATTGTAAATTTCGATTTCTTACGGCAGTGCTCGAGCTCCTATACAAAGTGCCTTTGCTCTGCACATTCAATATGAATCATAGGCACATACATATAAAATTTTTTAATATCTAAGTGCTTATGGGAGTGCAAAGAAAATTTTATTTTCATATTTGAAGTGAAAATATGTATATGTGCCTATGATTCGGAACAAAACAAAAACAATTGTGCTTTGAGTGCCTATGAGGTGAGCAGCCCTGATGTAGACAATAAAATATTTTGGCCGCATAAAACTTGAAAATCTACCTTTGTGCGCTGGTGAAAATATGGACTAATACCACCTACTATTATTATTCTATATACTAGTTGCGCCATTTCCCGCACCTTAAAAACACCAAACTCAAAACCCTCCAAATTAACAATATGTATGTCATCACATAAAGTGCAGGAGATTTCAATTGAAATTCTAAATAACATGTATAACGTATGTATGTATATTTTTGCAATGGTACGTGCGAATGAGTATCGTATGGTATTGGTGGCAAATTGATCATCAATTTCACTTACCCTTGCATTTAAAGCCAAAATAAATAAGAATATATGTATGTAGTACTTTTTGGTTATATTTATATTTTTAATAGAATTTTTCTTGTTCTTGTTTTTATATACTCAAATTTTTAAAAGGTTAATTTAAACAAGAATTGCGAAATACCTCTGAAAAAGGCAATTTCTCCAACGATTCAGACATTTCTGACCAAATTAATTCTGTACAATCCCGATAAAAATAGGGATAAGAAAGAAAAGAAAATAAATTTGCGATTTAGCTATTTGCGAATAGCATTTGACAAATTTGATTTTATGCACGTGCGTCCAAAGGTACCTACATGAACTTTTTTCGCATGTAGGTACATATTTTGGATGTTATGTGGTGTGCCCAGTATACATGAATAAAATATATATTTTTTTTATTCATTTTTAATTATTTTTTTAATTTTTAAATAAATAAAAAAAACAAAAAAAAAATACAAGCCACAGGCAGGATTCGAACCGCGATCGACAAAATGCGAATCAAAGGCGCTACAGCTACGCATGAGCATGTCAAACGCTGTACTTTAATTGTATTTCTTTCAACTACCTACTATGCTCGCATCTTTTTCGATGGACGACAAGTGCACAATTGTCTTTTCACACATATATATATGTCCATATAAAATATAATCTGAAAATAAATGTCGAGTTTTTCCTTTGGACAGCTAATCCCATCCAACCATTGCTTTTGGAATGATAGAGTTTTCCTTGATCCGTTTGGGAAATTTGGGCGCAGAATCTATAAAGCAGTGATCTCCACAAAGCCCTTATGGAAGCGCGGGCACCGTTACTTTGAAATAAAAATCATGGCCGACAATAACAGCAAAAAAATTGCGGCCGCCCACTTCCTCCATTATTAAAAGTACACCCGAAAAATTTCGAAAATTTATAAATTGATATTTTTTTTATGGTGGTGGTGTTGTGCGTTTTTATATTTTTCATTATTAGCGCACGCTTTAATAGTTAAAGTTTAATTTATACATAGGTAGGTACTATAAATTTTATACTATAAGTTTTATAGCTAAAACAGGGCCATCTGATTGAATTCATCTCATTAGCAAATATATTGCGTATTTTTAGGCACAAAGAAATAACTCATATGCATACAGGTGAAGCTAATAAAAATGTGTTAAAAAAATCTACATAAGTACATATACTATTGAATTCCATAACAAATCTTAATTTACAACAATTTGTCTCAGTGTGTAGGCGGCGACTCGCTGTAGCCCGCTTCTGCAGAAAATAAAAAAGAAAAATGGAAGCCAAAAATGGCGTGTACACAAACCCCGTCGGAATTGATTGCATTGAAAATTCAGGTTTCATTAAATACTTTTAAAAGTGTTCAATATAATAAAATAAACTAACACCATAATTTGTCTTCCAGATCTGATAGTGAAAAAATTGTTTGATACAAAAAAAATTCCAAAATTATTCCTTTATATGCAGTTTCACATGAATTAATAGTAATTTTGCGCTGCTGTTCCTAATGGGTATAGCATTAAACTTCGTTTGTAGGCGAGAGGATAGAATGCGCGGAAGCGCGATAGCTGTGAAAACCCTTGCTATAAAGGCATTAATTTGGGATCTATGATAAACCACAAGGGGGGTTTGAACCCCAAAAACCCCCCGTGGATCCGCCACTGCGTTTGACCCATATCTCAGGGCTCCGTGTAGAAGTCCTACTCAAAACCTTTCATTTGATTCCAGTATTGGTCAGAAATTTTCAGGGATCATCCGGGTATTCATTTTGATCCATATGTGGAAACTCGGCATAGGAATCATAAAGAATAGAGCTCTATGTGAAAGCCCAGTTCAACACCTTTCATTTGATACCAATATTGCTCAGAAACATTCAAGGATCATCCGGTCGTCGTTTTGGCCCATATCTCGGGACGCGAACTAGAAATTATAAAGAATAGAGCTCCATGTAGAAGCCCTACTCAACACCTTTCATTTGATACCAATATTTCTCAGAAACATTCAAGGACAATCCGGTACCTCGTTTTGACCCATATCTGGAGACCCGGCCTATGGGTTACAATTAAAAGAGCTTCATATCGAAGTCCTGCTCAAAACTTTTCATTTGATACCAATATTGCTCAGAAACATGCAAAATCATCCAGGTCCTCGTATTGACCCATATCTCGGGACCCGACCTAGGAATCATAAAGAGTAGAGCTCTGTTGAAGCTCTGCTCAAAACCTTTCATTAGATATTAATATAGCTCAGAAACATACAAAATCATCCGGGTCCTCGTATTGACCCATATCTCGGGACCCGACCTAGGAATCATAAAGAGTAGAGCTCCCTGTAGAAGCCCTGCTCAAAAGCTTTCATTTGATACCAATATTGCTCAGAAACATGCAGGATCATCCGGGCCCTCGTATTGGCCCATATCTCGGGACCCGACATAGGAATAATAAAGAGTAGAGCTCCGTGTAGAAGCTCTACTTAAAAGCTTTCATTTGATACCAATATTGCTCATAAACATGCAAGATCATCCGGGTCCTCGTATTGGGCCATATCTCGGGACTCGACATAGGAATCATAAAGAGTAGAGCTCCCTGTAAAAGCCCTGCTCAAAAGCTTTCATTTGATACCAATATTGCTCAGAAACATGCAAGATCATCCGCGTCCTCGTTTTGACCCATATATCCAGACCCGACCTAGGAACCATAAAGAATAGAGCTCCCTGTAGAAGGCCTGCTCAAGACCTTTCCTTTGATACCAATATTGTTCATAAACATTCAAGGATCATCCGGGTCCTCGTTTAGACCCATATCTCGGGACCCGACCTAGAAATCATAAAGAGTAGAGCTCGCTGTAGAAGCCTTGCTCAAAACCTTTCATTTGGTACCAATTTTGCTCAGAAACATTCAAGAATCATCCGGTCCTCGTTTAGGCCCATATCTCGGGACCCGACCTTGAAACCATAAAGAATAGAGCTCGATGTAGAAGCCCTGCTCAACACTTTTCATTTGATACCAATATTGCTCAGAAAATTAGATGTAGGTTTGCATGCATGTTCAAACAGGTTGGTCCTTTTAATTTTGCCTGTCGCATTGTTGCACAAAACAACAACAACAACTTCGCTTCGCCTCGTTGCTTGCATTTGCATTTGCACGGCTATGCATGCAAGCATTTGTAAGTACATGTGTACATAACACTGACAATGCCAAGCGATCCACACGGACACAGCAGCACAGTAACACAAATGTCATTTACGGCTTACGCGTTTACGGTTTACGCGTTTTTCGAAATTACTCGTAGCTACAGCAAAGATGTTTACACATCAAAAAGTAACGATCTTTTAGATAAGATTGTATAAGTATAAAGTAACTTGTAGGGAGAGTATTTTTTATTTTATAGAAGAGTCCGTCGTGCCATACGCGATCAAAAGCTTGGGATATGTCTAGGAGCAGCTGTACTCGTAGAGTATTTTTTTGCTCAAAAACAGAGTACACTTTCTCGGTAAGTCTATGTACTTGTAATTGTTCCGTGCCCTCTTCTGAAACCAAAATGTTGATTAGGTATAATGTTACGCTCTTCTATTTTGGGAAGGAGTCTTTTAAGGGGAAAAGAACTTCCAAGGCTTTTGAGACAATTGGCAGCAGATTAATGGCTTTCCTGGTTTCAGAAACATTTTCATCTGAGCGACTTTCCATTGAGGGTGTATGGATCCAATTATTAGTACTGCATTAAACAGTTGGGTGAGAAATTTTATGCTTTCGTAAGGTAAGTGTTACTAGCAGCTTTCAGTTGCAGGTGTTGCATAAATATTACTGAGATATTGTTGAACTTGTCTGTTGTGTTCAATTTTGAGGATATTTTTGAGTTCTTTGGTGAGTGCATTCAATCGTTTCTTGTCGTCGGGGTGACGGGTTTGTTGCCACTTTTTCCTTACGAGTCGCTTTTCTTTGAGCTTAGCTTTTATGTTGTGGGTAACGCTTGTCCTTTTATATCTGGTGAGGGTGGGAGTTGATTTCCTTCCACGCAGCCCGGGAGCCAGCTGGCATTTTGAGTGACACATTTTAAGAGAGCTAAGATTTTCAGGTAATGTTGCGTTCGTGTTGCTAATAAACGAGGTGAACGTCAGCTGCCATGGTAGCGGTGGGTGTGGCAGCGGCAGCCACCCAAAACCGCAAAATTTCAAAAAAAAAAAAACTCATATTATAAGCACTGAGACTTTGTGTGTACTTTGTTTTTGATGCAAGGGAACAGAACTAACTAATCAGCTGACTTTGCGGTGGGGGGAAGTACGTCAGCTGCGCCCCCAACATGTCAAAAATAGGCGAATTCTGAAGTCATATTAAGAGAGCTAAAATTTGAGGAGGCGATAGTAGGCTGTACCATTTAAAAAAAAAAACCTCAGCTGCAGTTTTCGCGGTGGAAAAGTGCTCGTTGTGGGCGCGGGCGTGTGGCATGCTTTCCCTGCATCAGCTGAGCACTTTTCCACTGCGAAAACTTCAGCTGGCAATTTTTTTCGTTTAACTCTTACTGATAACTGTTAGTTTGCGAAGTTTTAGCTTTCCTTATTGTCTAAGCGATTAATGCAACCCTGGGCGGTCGCAATGGCAACCCGGTTGCGCACTCGTTCAAAAGCGAACTAGTGGTTGCCAGAGCGGCCGTCCAGGGCTATAAATAGGAGTAGAATCAGCTCGGCGATTCTTCTTGCTTTTTCGACCAGCAGCCGCAGCAGTAGTTCCAACAACACCAACCATCATACGTATATATTTACACCAACAACAATATTGCACCGTGAAAAGTATAAAACTAATTTGTAAGTATTATTAACGACGAGTATCATATAATGGAGCGTGCCCTTTTTTTCATAACTTAATTTTGCTAAAAGTTGAATTCGATCGCAAATGATTTAGCCATTGTTTTAAATAATTTATTGGAGGAAAACTCGAAATACGTTTGTTCTCAAAGAAAAATGGCATGAATTGAAATTATATATACATATATATGTGATACATATACAAATTATATATGAAATACAATATACAATTGAATTAAAATGAATTCCAATCTCTGGAATAAAATAATAAAGTTAATTGGTTAAAAGGAAGAACTGTGTAAAGATTCATGGTAAGAAATTTCTGTTCTATTTCAATATAATTCGCCTAAAAAAGAAACACTTATATCGGATAACTATGTATTTTTTTAATCAAATAGTGCGTACCTATATGCGCGCGCGCTACGCCTATATCACGGAATCTGTAACCATGCGATATGAATTATAACGCAAAATACAACCCTGTTTCATATTTATCGCAAGGTAGTGTTTCTGTAAGTGTGGTGAATTTTGGTTTTCGTTATTTCTTGCGATATTCATATCACCAGCTTTGAGGGTAGTGAAAACAGATACATTTAAAAATAATGAGTAAGTTTTGTATTAAATTTCTTATTTATTACATTAGTTTGTGTTTTGTAGAATAAAACTATAACCCTGCAAAAAAACCGAGTACTCCATGCACGCGTGTATAGAGTACTCGCTGTGGACCAACCGAGTACTCCACCACTTGCCACATTTCATATAAAAAATAAGGTCCATTTAACATGGCGATGTCCTAGGCAGGGATCACATACTCCGATTTCCGCATGACACCCGAGTAATCCAAGGAGTACCTACATTGGATTAGTTCATGGAGTAGGTACTAAAATTAATGAAATTTAATAATCTGAAAAGATTTGAATGACTGCCAATTCAATTTGATTACACTGGATCACAAAATGAACTTTGTTGTCTGTACTTTGGACGTGACTATCTATTATATAAAAATGAATATGTGTGTGTGTGTGTCCTTTATGGACTCCCAAAGTAATCAACCTATCTTTATGAAATTTTCGCAGTAGATTCGTGTGGTATTAGCGCACATAATAGAGTATAAAGAATTTCGAAAAGGTGGGAACTTCCCGGAATATAGGCCCAAATGTGGACCCAGAGTGACCCAGCAAGTGTTTGAGCAATATGTGTATCAAATGAAAGGTGCTGAGCAGGCCTTCAACATAGAGTTATTTTCATTGCGATGCCCAGGCCGGGTCCCCAAATATGGGTCAAAACGTGGACCCGGATGACCCTCGAATGTTTCTAAGCAATATGGGCATCAAATGAAAGGTGTCGAGCAGGGCCTCAACATACAGATATTTTCATTCTTATTTTTTAACTCGGTTTCCCAGAGATTCATTCATTCATTCATTTTTTATTCATTATTATCTTAAACAATTTACAGTAATTAACATTAGATTGTACATTAGTGAACATACAATATAAAAGATACAATAAGATAATAGCTAATGGCGTTGAGTGTTCAAAAGAGAACAGTGATAACGCCATTTACTGTTATGATTACAATGGATGTTTAGAAATGTTGGGTGCAAAAAAAAAATAAAAATATATAATTTAACGAAGTTATAAAGGTTTAACATTGTTGATAAATGAATTATTAAAATAAAAGGTTTTTTAAAATTGATAGAAATAAAGTACATTGGTTTATTACATAGTAATCAACTTACAAGTGAACTTATAATATCAAAATAAAGAAGTAGTAAGAAAAATATGGTGCAAGTAGTGGTGATGGATGGTCCCGGTAAAGTAAAGTTAAATGTAAAGGTAAAGGTAAAGGTAAAGGTAAAGGTAAAGGTAAAGGTAAAGGTAAAGGTAAAGGTAAAGGTAAAGTTAAAGGTAAAAGTAAAAGTAAAAGTAAAGGTAAAGGTAGAGGTAAAAGTAAAGGTAAAGGTAAAAGTAAAGGTAAATGTAAGGGTAAGGGTAAAGGTAAATGTAAGGGTAAAGGTAAAGGTAAAGGTAAAGGTAAGGGTAAAGGTAAAGTGAAAGACCCATTATAACATAAAAGCTTTTGTTCGTCGCTGCGAAGCGGGACGAGTATTTGCTAGTCCTATCTATATGTAAAATCGGTCGCTGATTCCGAAAATTGGGTTCATTTTTAATTCTATGGGAAGGTTTATCGGCAATTTACCGTTATTTGGCCAATGGCTCCACTTAATCCTGTATATCTCTTTAACGCAGTGAGCTATCTTCCTTGGGGTGACACCAAATTTCCTTTTCATAGGTTTTATACCATTTTTCTCTTACTCTTATAGTTTCTGAAATTTTGACGATTTAATTTGAAGTTTTTCGATTTTTTACGATTTTTTGAAGAAAAAATTGGCTTTGTAAGGCAATATCTTTAAAACCAATCTTTTCACGGTTTTACTCCTTTACGTGAAGCTCTATTCTATTGGGAAAAAGATAAGCTATCAACGATGAAAATCGATGGTAAAATGGGAAAGTTATAGGCGATCAAGTAAATACAGCCAAGTCGCGCGATGCCTCTGCACGGGTATATTTTATGCATGTTATACCCGCAAATGGGCTTATATCTACTGCGCTGCCAATGTGCTGCTACTGCAGATGCGCAGCTATTGGTCTTTAATAAAAAAAATAATAAAATTTTTCTAGCGCATTCACCAACATGTTGTGTTGCGTTTCAATGTCTCTTTATTACTAAATCTATGTTTATGATCACTTTGAAAGTACTCCAACCTACCACAAAATGGAATCATATAATCCAATGATTTTTGCAGGGAAGTGGGAAGATTTCCAAGTTGCAAAAAGTGAAGCTCATGGAAGTTATGAAATCCAATAAATAAGTCACGATGGGACTATTTAGTCCCTAACTCGGACAGTGCCTAACTCGCAGAGCTTGCAAAACCGCGGAACAATTGAAAAAGGTAATAGTTAAGTGAAAACAAGAATGTATGTATAAATACGTGTGCATGACAAGACGAAAGCCTGGCACTGTTTTACCTTATCGTTTTCGTTTTTTATTATTTTTAAATCACATACACAATACCTCTGTTCCATGATACAAACAAACCAGGTAATTCCATTATCACTTTGACTTTGTCATTTTTGATTATAATATGGATTATTGACGTCTTACTTTAAATCAAAATTTAGGATAGCGTTGCCCAATCAAAAGTTTGTGGAAGAGGGTATATTTGAACAAAATATTGGGTATTTTAAATGAAATTGTTTTTCACATATGCTAATCAAAAAAACAAACGAAGAAAACAATCAGCCGATTTAATGAGTATATTTTAACATTTTAAATATATTAAAAAAAGAAAATAAAATAATTAGTTATTCATAAAAAATAAAATAGATTTAGGGCCGATTTCATAATGAAACTCTTAAAGCTCCTTTTGTTAAAGGTTCCTTTTAGTTAAAGGGCCATTTAATTGTACTTTTAAGTAGGAGTGATTTCATAATAATATATTAAAAGGCTCCTTTAACGTCAAATGATTGTCATAAATTAAAAAATATTGAAATTTATCATTTGTTCTTTCTGAAAATAAATAAATTTTTTGATTGTGGCTTTAATTTTATTTGAAAAAAAAAGAATAAAAAAGCATAATTTGGAAATCCAGTGCAGAAAAAATAGGAAGCGGCCATCCGACATCACAAAAGAGGAGGAAGATGAATATTGCATTATATGACTCAACAAACAAAACAACAAACAAAATCGGTTCAAAAATTTTAATAAAGTTTTCATATTTAATTCTGACAGACGGCATAAATGAAATTTTTTCTGGCAAAAGGAGCCTTTAAATAACTTAAATGCCCGTTTTTGGGTATTTAACTTTAAAGGAACTTTTATCTTCAAAAAGACTATGAAATCGATCAGCAAATTAAATGCTCCTTAAGAATTTAAAGGAACTTTTAATTTGATTATGAAATCGGCCCTTGTGCAATTATTAAAGTCGAAAACTCTTATCAAAATGTCCTTTATACAATATTTCAAAACTATTTGATTTTTATGAATAAGGGGTAAAGTTCTTGATTTGCTTTGTATGTATTATTTATTGCGTACGTATATACATATACATATATACATATTTGGTTTAAATTTTTTATAAAAGAATATTTCAACATTTAAAAAACATATTTATTAATGAATTTATTAACAGTTATATAAGAATGTAAATTTAATTTCAAGTTTTATATTGCAATTTTCTTTAGTTTTTTAGTTGTGTTACTAATTTTATATTCCTTTATTTTATTATTTAAATACCTAATTCTGAAATAGGTTCTTCACGAAAAAAATCGTTTTAGTATCTTTTCATCTCAATTTTAATTTTTATTTACTAATACATTTTGGATACAACCATGCCATCGAGCGCACTTGTTTTTCGGTTGTTAGTTCATAAGTCGAGCCAATATTCACAATTTCTAAACTACTGAAAATTTTTCAATGAAATTCCCAGGAGGTGTAGTGAGAGTATCTATTAACAAATATATTTACTATTTTTTTTATTAAAATGTCAATAGTTTTCCATGTATTTGTTAATAAAAATGTACTTCTGTGTTTCTTCCACGCCTTTATTTAAAAACACTGAAATTTCACGTTTTTATAATATTTGATATTTTATTCAGTATGAGCAAATCAATTTATACACATTTTTCACATTTTTTTTTTTTTCAAAAATACCAGCTATTTTGTAGCACTGTGAGCCAAATTCAGATTAAAAAATATGTTATTTTATATATTTAACTTTTGCCTATAGTATGTACTATATTCCACAAACTTGCCGCAACTTATTTTAAGAATAAATGTTATTTTTATATAATTACTTGTGATCTGATATTATGAAGAATTTAACACGTAAACGTACGTATTTTTATTTACATATATTGTTTCCAAAAGAATACGGAGCAAATGCTAAAGACTAATTATCGGTTTGAGTTCACAGAAAAGAATGACTTTATTGTGCTTTTCTACATGTAGTCACACCAGTACTAACTGTGATTTTCTTAGTACATAGAAGGGCCTGATCATATTCAGATATACAAATAAATACATAGGTACCGCTTAGCTGAGGGTTTATGTACATATGCCATGCGAATATTAGTGCATACATATGTATACATAGGTAAAAAATGTAAGACAGCGCCGCTCAGAGGTAAGGTACATGTTAGAGCTCATATGTGCTACATACATAGGCATAGAAACTGAGTTGTTGGTGCGAGCCATAAACTTATCTGGTTGGCACATTAGGGTGATCCTGAACATCCTGCCCGGTCGAGTCATTGGACTCGAAATGCTCGCTATCAACTAGTCTGCACAACTTCTGTACTGCCCGGGTGATTTCACCATTTGCGGTTTGGAGCGTAACATTGCGCACCAGACCATCGCTGCCCGGGTGAACTCTGGTTATGCGGCCCAGCCGCCAATACGTCGGTGGCAAGTTCTCATGCCGTACCAGAACGATGTCCCCGATCCTTATGTCCCTTGATGGGTTTTGCCATTTATTGCGTGCTTGAAGAGTTGACAAGTACTCGTCACTCGAAAGTTGCCAAAATGTTTGATGGAGATGGCGTATCTGAAGCCATTGTTTTATACGGTTGAATGGAATTGATTGCATCGCGGCTTCCGGCACTGCCACTAATGAGTCTCCGATCAAGAAGTCGCCGGGTGTCAAGGCCAACTTGTCGGTAGGGTCGTCGTATAAAGGGGTAATTGGGCGAGAATTCAGACATGCCTCGATCCGGGTGGCCAAAGTCTGAAGTTGGTTATACCATAGCGCTTGAGCCCCAACGAGTCGCACTAGATGGTACTTGGCAGATTTAACCGCGGCCTCCCATAACCCGCCTTGGTGAGGTGCGCCCGGGGCGATGAACTGCCAGTGGGTCTCATTGTTGGCCAGCGCCTGTTGATTGGTCTCGCTACGCCACGCAGCCAAGTCTTCTTGCATCAAGCGTTTGGCACCAACGAATGCAGTTCCATTGTCGCTGAAGAGTTCAAGGCATGGGCCCCGTCGGCTTGTGAATCGCGTAAAGGCGTCCGAGAATGCTTGGGATGGTAGATCGTCAACGACTTCAATATGCACCGCTTAGGTGGCCATGCAAACAAAAATGGCTAGATATGTTTTTATATTGATTCTTGATCGTTTTGTGCCAGTACGGACCATGAATGGGCCACAATAATCGACCCCTGACGTGATGAATGGTCTCGCTGCGTTAAGTCGTTGTTTCGGCAGTGATGCCATTTGTTGAGATAGAGTTATGCCCCGATGACGCTGACAGATAACGCACCTCTGTATATAACTGCGGACAACCTGCCTTGCATTCAGTAGTATCCAGTAACGTGCACGAAGACTTTGAAGAACGAGTTGTGGCCCACCGTGTAGCGTGGCTTCATAAGCATGACTTATGATGAGGTTGACTAATGCACCATGTTTTGGTAAAATTATTGCGATCTTCGGGTAATTCTGCTTTACCGATTCGGCCCCCGAGCCGCAAAATCCCGGCATCGTCGAGATAGGGATATAGTAACTTCAGTTTTCTGGTGGTGAGTATGCTAGATCATCTCTGAATTTGTGCAATTTCAGCCGCAAAGTATGTTTGTTGTGCTATTCGAACCAATATGAGTGACGCATCGTCCATTTCTGTCAGGCGGATGCTCGCAGGTGTCGGCATGCAGGTAGCCAGCGCCGCAAAATTGCAACGGTTCGTAGAAGCTTTAGCATGAAGCTAAAGCGCTCAGTTAATGGAATCGATCTCCCGTCACGGAGGCGTGTATGCAACTCTGGCGCGCCGATGGTTGTTGCAATCATACAAGAAATTCTGATTTCGCTCTCTGCTATGGAAAGTTCATCTTAACTTAGATTAACTTCAGACGAACCAGGGTCCTCATTATCTGTAAGCCATATCGGGCCATGCCACCAAAGTGTGTTATCAACTAGTTCTGATGCTCGAATACCTTTGCTTGCGCAGTCAGCTGGATTCTGTGCTGACTTCACGTAATGCCAACAGTCGGTTGATGTAATCTCTTGTACTTGCCTGACTCGATTCGCTATATAAGGCGTGAGAGTAGTCGGTTGTTTACGTAGCCAACACAGGACAATCCGTGAGTCTGACCAAAGGCAGTACGGAGAATTCGTTAATCTCAACGCCACTCTAATATTTTCAAGAGTCACAGCTAGCAAATGTGCTGCACAAAGCTCTAGCCGTGGAATCGTGGCGCCTTTGAGAGGGGCTACCTTGGTAAGTGCCGTTAGAAATGATACCGTTGAGCGTCCGTTCTCGTCTGTAGTTTTGGCGTAAATGACAGCCGCATATGCAGATGGACTGGCATCACAGAATCCTAGCAATGTAGTGGTTGCACCTTCTGTCATTCCCAGCCACCGCGGAATACGTATGCGATTGATGCTGGAGAGATCACTGTAGAAATGTACCCATGTTTGGACCAAATCTGTGGGTAATGCTGCGTCCCATGCCAAACCAGCAGCCCATAACTTCTGAATGAATATCGTTCCCGCGACAATAACTGGTGTAAGCATGCCGGTTGGATCAAAACGTTTCGCTACCTCACTGAGCACCTTGCGTTTTTGGGGCAGCCGTTGTTTTGGTTGAATTCGCCTTTAAAGAAAAGTTCATCACTTATTGGGCACCACCGCAGTCCAAGCACCGTTGATGTTGGCGATTCGATGGCTATTTCTGAAAGAGAGCTATTATTACCAAGTAAATGTGTGAGAACCATGCCGCTGTTCGAGTTCCATTTCCGTAAATTGAATTGACCCTCACACAAAATGGAGCTTACGTTGGAAGCAAGCGATATTGCCTCGTCTTCAGTATTGCAACTGCAAAGAAAGTCGTCTACGTAGAAAGATGATAGAATTGCATCGCGAGCTGCAGTTGCATGCTGATTATTTGTGACTACATGGAAGTTGTCGAATGCGCATTGATGCAAAGCGCGGACTGCGTTGTAAGAACTGCTTGCCATGCCGTAGGTTACTGTTGTCAACTGGTATACATTGAGATCATCAGCTGGCGATTCTCTCCAAATAATGCGTTGGAAATTTCGGTGCTCGGGTGTAACTTTCGATGTCCGCCGCCATGGATATACGGAAGCGGCGAAATCGAAAAATAATGTTGATCAATGGATCTTGAAGGGCGGCTCCCACCAGCTGTATATCGTTCAGTGAAGCACCGGTTTTAGTTCGTGCTGATGCATTGAATACGACACGGAATTTCTCAACGACTGAGTGGTGGGGGATGTAATATCCGAAGTTTTCATCACCCGGCTGTGGAATGCGCTCCATGTGACCAAGATTGGAATACTTGCGCATGAAGGCGATGTACTTATTCTTGAGCTCGCTATTTGCAGCCAGTCGTCTTTCAAGGAGGTGGAACTGTCGCATCGCATTTGCCAAGGAATCGCCCAGCTGTGGAGCGTCAGGCCGAAATGGTATCGACACAACGTAACGACCTTCTGGTGTGCGGGAATGTGTGGCCGAAAATATTCGCTCGCATTCGTCCTCGCCCTCATAATTGTGCGATGGCACCTCTTCAAGCTGCCAAAACCTTTGAACGAGCTCCTCCAAGTTTTCGTTCTGTTCAGGAAGTTGCGCACTGAATGCAAGCGTGTGATATGTGGGATCTTGTGCTGAGGATACCGGACCAAATATCACCCATCCAAAACGTGTAAATTCGCCGAAATGTATATCGTTTTCGACAACTTGACCCCAAATATCAGCTCCAATTAAAACGTCGATCTTTCCAGGTGTTCCAAAGTGAGCGTCGGCCAGCTCCAAGTTGGATAGATGCGGCCACTGTGTCATGTCAATAGGCACCGCTGGGATGGGCGTAGTGATTGACGGTAAGACGAGTGCTGCGATCTGAACTTCAAAGTTGGAATGGAGTGACTTGAGGGAAAGGGATGCACTACCCGTTGTTCGACTATGGGAGTGAGCACCAATTCCTTGGACGGGTATATTACACTTGTTCCTGCGGAGAGATAAAGTGTTAGCTAGCTTATTGGTTATAAAACTGACCTGTGATCCCGGGTCACAAAGTATTCGCGCCACATGTGTCTTTGTTAGGTCACCGTAGGCGTATACACAGGCTGTAGCCAACAGAACAGTAGAGTTGCTGTTGGTGTGACAGGTGACCGCAGGCGCCTCTAGTCAAATATTTGAATTTTTTGCAACCGGTGGAGGAGTGGAGGCTCCTTGTGGAGTGCGGGTTGGCCCTGGTATAGTTGTGGATGCCGTATTTTTAGTTGACTCTTCTTGGCACAAAAATTAGTTATGCTTGTGGTTACAATGACGACAGTTACCCGATAAACATTGTTTCACTGAATGACCCGGCTTAAGGTAGTTGAAGCAGAGTTTGCCAGCTTTTAACACGTCGACTCGCTCACCGTGACTCACCGCAAGAAATCGCGGACACTTTGTTATAAAGCCTTGGCAGCATACGCATTTGGGTTCTCCTAGAGCAGCGACATGAGACTTGGCAGACTTAGATGAGGTAGCGCGATTTTGACTGCGATGCGCTACTTCGGCATTGTTTAGCCAATTTAAAATTGATGTGCTGTGACTATGCGCATGCTGGTTCAAAAAAGTAAGTAATTCGTCTATTTTAGGAATTTCTGTAGGTGAACAATGCATATTCCATTCGCGTTGACTTATAGTTGGCAATTTTGAAACTACTATGGGCACAACTATACCATCCCATTCTGACACGGGTAATCCCATGACACGCAGAGCACGCAAAGATTCTTGCACTGAATCCACAATAGATAGTATAGCTTTGTATGTATCCTCTGCCGTAGGTTTGATATTGAGCAAACGCGATACATGGGTTTCGGCCAACAGTTTTTTGTTGTCAAAACGATCGGTAAGAGCCTTCCATAGCTCTGTATATCCCCCTGAGTATACGATGCCGACTAGGGGTACCGCGTTGGCACTTACCGCCTGCCTCAGTTTGCCTAACTTATACGCTTCAGGGGCCTCGGTATTATGCACAAGAACTTCAAAGGCGTCCTTGAATGCAAGCCAGTTTTGAAAGGTCCCGTCGAAAGAAGGTACGGCTAGTCGCTCCAACTTAACCTCACTCTCACGTGGCCACTTAGGTGTTGCATTGACTTCGATTTTGACCTTCAGCGCCCGTTGTATATTGGCACATGTGGCGTTGTAGATGTCTTCAACTTCCTCCCACAGGTCGTCATGTGCTTGCATTGCGGCCGGTTCCGCCGTACGTACCAACTGGTCGTGGTTAGTCGTGAATCTGGAAAAGTGCGAGGTTAACGACTTCAGCTCTTGCTCCAGCTGATATTCGTCGAGTGCACCTCCCTGTTGCAATTGCATCCGATCGCGGGTGCGTTTGATGGCTTTAATGGCCGATGTACGCAATTTTAATTCAGCCATTGCTCCTCATATACAAATTTTATTTGTCCTCACAGGAGGCACCAAAATGTTTCCAAAAGAATGCGGAGCAAATGCAAAAGACTAATTACACTGGATCACAAAATGAAATTTTTTGTCTGTACTTTGGACGTGACTACCCTATATATATGTAAAATCGGTCGCTGATTCCGAAAATCGGGTTCATTTTTAATTCTATGGGAAGGTTTTTGAGATATCGGCAATTTACCGTTATTTGGCCAATGGCTTCACTTAATCCTGAATGTCTCTTTAACGCAGTGAGAAAATTAAATTTCCTTTTCCTGGCTCCTATAACATTTTTCTCTAACTCTTATAGTTTCTGAAATATTGACGATTAAATTTGAATTTTTTCGATTTTTTACGATTTTTTGAAGAAAAAATTGACTTTGTTAGGCAATATCTTTAAAACCAATGTCTTCACCTTCGGTTTTACTCCTTTACGTGAAGCTCCATTCTATTGGGAAAAAGATAAGCTATCAACGAAGAAAATCCATGCTAAAATGGAAAAGTTATAGGCGATCAAGTAAATACAGGCACGTCGCGCAATGCCTCGGCACGGGTATATACTGGAACTTTTTATTCTTTCCGACAATGTAGCAATTTTAGACAATGAAAAACACTATCATAAGCGATACACCCTTGAAATGCTACACATTTTGAACACCCCTAGTACAAAGAGAATGAACTTTAAGTCCGACACTGACAATTGCGCTCATGTATATAGAAATTTGGTCATTAGACAACAACAATTATAACACTGCATGTTGGTTTGTTCGAGCGCATCCCCATCTAAACTGGTTTCTCAACCAAGCTTAAGCAACAACAACAAAGGACAGCTGCAGTGATATGTATATGTATATATATATGTCTTACTGTTCGTCTTATTCCAATGTATTGTTGTTCCTGTATATTTTTGTTTACCATTACGGTATATTTTCAATTGTTTACATTTTCATGTCTCATATATATTTATGTCTCCAAAATTTTGTTTACATTGTTCATTTTTTCCAATGTTACCTGTTCCATATTTTTTTTTGATTTTCTAGTCAGTCGATTAAAACAAGGGATTTGTGTAAGTTTCGCTTCTCTGTTTATGTTTATATTTAAGCATATCGCACCCTAAATCATAAAGGGGCACAACTCAAAATTAAAAAATTTTCAGGAGAACCAAACAACTTTTTTTCATTACAAGCAATCGTATGGCAAAGGGCCAGGTATAATGGTTATTTTTCGGTCGAAAGAGACAGTTATTCAAAAGTTTTTTTTTTTGGCAATCTCCAGAGATATGTTCCGTATACCCGTTTATTAAAAAAACTCGATTTCGAAAAATTTTGAGTTGTGCCCCTTTATGACTTAGGGAGCGATATGTATCAATGCATATATGTATATAAATGTAATCATTGTGTTTGTTTTTCCAGTCCTGATGATGATCTCAGGCTGAGATCGAAATATTGACAATTAAAAATAAAAATTAAAATTAAAAATTGTTTCTAATTTAATTTGTGGCCTGGAGCTCAATAAGGAAAATATATATTATTATGTTATGCTATTTTTTATGCGTAATATATTATTTGTTATGTTTTAGGAACGCATGGCTCGGATTCTGATCATCGACATGGACTTCAGCGACCAAATTACAAATTCTTGTTTTTGCATTTGTATAAAAATTTTAAATTTTGACGAATTATTTTGGGGCACCCTGTTATTCTGGGCCTATGAATTTTCTACCACAAAAAGTTCAAATAATTAGCTTTCAGATGCAGTTTAAATCTTTAAAATATCTCTATTGGTTCAAAAGTTATGATTTTTGCAACGAAAAAACCCAAAAGGCGCCATAGTGCGCCACACAGTTTTTCGTCCTATAGACAACATTAAGATAAAATAATCTGCTTACTTTATTCAAGTAATATATATTTTTGTGAAGCTAACATATCACCTGGAATAAATGTATAAGTAGAATTTAAAATATCATGCTTTGTTGTTGCCAATAGAGGTCGCTAAAATCAGTACAATTTTGAGGCAAAACTGTTTTAAGGTAATACGATTTTTAGTGTGTTACAAAAAAAAATTGCCAAAAATTCATTATAAATCGCATTACTCTGAAACTTGCCACATTTGCTTACCATTATATGCCCAAATAGATGAAATAACTTTTGATAAATAATTTATTTCAGAAAGTTGACTAGTTCCATCGAAAACATTTGCGACTTTTTTATTGGAGTTCAAAAAATTACTAGTTTGGTGGAGTCAAACAAAAAATGAAAAAAGAACGCCTATTTTTTTTTTATTTGCGAATTTGGTTAACTTTGAAATGGTCTAGTAGAATATGTAAAAAAAAATGCACTGTTTTTTGCCGGAAATGTAGAAATTGTACGATTTACTAAAGCCATATTTTCAAAATTTTAGAAAATTTTACAGAACCTTATATACATATATGGTATGGAAAAAATTTACCAAAATTAATATATGGAAATATTTTTTCTCATGCTATATGGAGCCTAATTAGGATAAAATATACAGTTTTTATAAATATGTGACAAATACTAACAAAAAAACATACATGTAATACTAATACTATGTTCACGTTGGAGAGTTAACTAGAGTTAATGGTTTGGAGTTAATAGATAACTGTCAAGTGTTCAAGTTGAGGGGTTTATGTAACTCAGAGTTTAATTTGACATATACAAGGTGGCCGCAATGCTACATAGATAGATTTGCTGTGAATCTTACGTCAAAATCACACGTAACCTTTATAGAAGATTGACATAAGCATCCCAATCATCCGTCTATTGCGTAGGTGGTCGCTGTTCAATTAATGCCTCTGTTTCAAAAGTGCTACCAAATTTTGGCAAAAAACAGGGTTGCATTGCATTAACTCAAAATAAACTCCAAATGAAAGTAGAGTTAATTGGAGTTAAAGGCGATTTTATCAAAATAATTTGTATGGTTAACTCAGAGTTAAGAGTAGAGTTAAGTGGTTTACTAGAATGGCCACTCTAATTAACTCTTCAACGTGAACATAGTATAACTTTTTTTGGTGAGACACATAAAATTTTACAAAGTTTGACAAAATTAAAAAAAAACAAGAAAAAACGACTATTTTTTTATTTTAATTTTCGATTCTATGCTAGGAGGTCTTGCTACCAAAAAAGAAAAAGGTTTAAAAATTATGCCGGAAATCGCTAATTTAGTACTTTATTTAACACCCCAAAAATTTTATTTTTACATAGAAAAATTTTATAATAAAAAAGTATTTCTATGTTAACTCTAATAATATTGCGCTTTTAAAAGTTACAATTTTATATGTGCCAAAATCATATTGACATTTTGCAATAAAATAGTGCATTAAACTATAACAACCAACATATTTTCTGAACAAATTTAAGAGTAATTTTCTTTAGAACCATTTTTTGCAATAACTAACAGGAGTAGTCAATCCTTAATTTTAAGAGGGTAATTATATATGTTATAGTTAGTTTTTAATGTATTTTGATTACATGTTAATCTAAAAATTACTTTTTGCAAAAAAGGATATATGAGAGGTAGTCATGTCCTTGCACTTAAAAGGACGAAACTTGTCACCTAGTTTAAAAACATAATTCTATAAACATACACCAAATTTCATTTCATTCTGTTTGAAATTGAAGTTGAAATGACAATTTTAAAATTAAGGATATATGGGAGGTAGTTATATCCTTTCACATAAAAGAACGAAACTTATAACCTAGTTTAAAAGCATAATTCTATAAATATATGCCAAATTTGATTTCATTCTGTTTGAAATTGAAGTTGAAATCACAACTTTAAAATCAAGGACATATGGGAGATAGTCATGTCCTTGCATCGATTTGACCAAAACTTCTTTTTTTTCTTATCTCTATTATTTTATGCCTGTAAACGAAATTTCATTGTTCTGCGATTACTCCCCTAATTTTGCCGAATCACTATATTAAGACGAAGCACTGTGCGTCGTCTGTTTCATCATTATAATGCTTCCAGATGCCTGCCAGAAGCTTTAAAAAATATTATAGATCCAGTTATCCAAATAAACGGTTATTTCGCTCATCCTGAAAACATTCTTCTTTCGGTGATAACACTGGTCGGAAACGAAATTCTCCCTTTAGGTTTTATGATTGATTTTAATGGATTTTGGGGCGCTGATTAAGAAAATCATGTTAAAAAAGTCCCATCACATCAGGTTTTTAAGCTAATTAGGAAAATTAGTTTTGGCCAAATTAGGCTAGTTTTAAATTTATATTACTTTTAAATCGTAAACGTAGCGAATATTTTCATAAGACATCAAGGAATAAGTTTTCATAAATGTTAAGTTAAATATAACTTAAATAACTTACTGGCATACCTTTATTTTCGAAAAATATGTGGATTTTTTAGTAATTTGTTTAAGGCCACTTTTTTAGTAAACTTAATGCTTTTTGATACTGAAATTAACTTAAATCGTTAGAAGAGGGTTAATGAAAGAAGATTCTTCATAAATTTTTTAACACAATTCAAAGAAATGAAAATTTAAAATTATCAGGTAAGTAATCCAAATTCGACTACGCACCGACCAGTCGCATACAAACTTAAACCAACTACCCAATTGAATAACACTCATCCCATCACTAACTACTGTTTGATATACAATACTAAAGCGAGAAACGGTCAACGGGACCTACCTAACGAATCAAAATAAGACGGCTGGGTACCGTTCAAGGTATGCGTCAAAACGGTTTGACCCCCTATTAGAACTCTGAAACTCAAAATTTTTTTTATACATATGTAAATGCTCCACCCTAATCCAAGAAAAACAGATGTTGCTTTCAGAACTGCCCATTTTTTCATGATTTTTACATAAGCTGCATGTAATAATAATCATGTATGAAGCGTATATCGAAAATTTAGTAACCTATGAAAATCATAGGTAAATTATCACAGACCCTTAATTCTGTGGTCACAAACATTAATCGCCTAAATCGTAAACTATGTTTAACAATTAATTTTAAACGTAACTAAACTAAAAGCTGTGTATTACAAGTTGATACCAATTTTATAGGCATTTATTAGTAAAAGCTTAGGAAAGCCTTTTTTCATGTGAAAAATTTTGAGACAACCTTATTCTTCTTATTTTTTATGTAATCACGCATCTATTAATTTTTGTTAGTTTAACTAGTTCAGTATTTTTTGCTGAATTCAATACTTTAAATTTTTGTCTCCGCTTGCAATTGTTTATCTTGCTGTTGCTGCAATTGCGGTGCTATATCAAAAAAGTCATTTGAACGCTGAGTCCGACAGCCGTTTATACAGTCGCTGGCAGCGGTTGCATGTTCGGTTTGAAGAGGGTGCCGTTGCGAATTACGGTCAATATATTCTTTATCAGAGCATACTTCATTTCCTGTAAGAAGACTTTCACTGCGATATTGACATTTATTTTTTAAATACTGTAAATTTCCGCTCCTTTGTTCGCGAGTATAATCTGGTTTAAGCAGGTTAGATTTAATCAGCGGGTAGCCGGGTAATGTGCAGCGTGCACTGTGCAAAGAATGCATAGATCGTCGTTCGTTCAAGTCTTCAAGTGTTGAGCGAAAAGCACGTATAACACGCAACTGAAACAAAAAAATTAGGCAACATTCAAACAAGCAAATAAACATAGATTAGAAAGAAATTAAAAAGCGGTAAAATAAAGGGCAAAAGAACAAATTTAGCAAATAACAAAATTAGTTTTATACATTGTTTGGTTAGAATATAAAAAATATTAATTGTAAATGTAATGTAAAATATATGCAAAATACAAAAAAAAACAAGTAAGAGCGCGGCTGTCTTCGGCCGTACCGAAGACTTCATACCTTTCCTGAGTGGGGAAAGGAAAAGCTACCTATGTATGTTGTACATAGCCTGATTTAGTATAATTTATAATTTCAATTTTGTGGGTTATTTATGGAACGATTTATTAGAAAAAATGGTGTCTGAGCTATTTAAATGGAGGAGTTATACGACAAAATGTGTATATCTCAACAATCGGTTGTATGGGAGCTATATGTTATAGTGGTCCGATTCGGCCAATTCCGACAAATGATCGATTGAGCATCAAAACTCACCCGTGTTCCAAATTTCAATCAAATATCTCAAAAACTGAGGGACTAGTTTGCGTTCACACAGACGGACGGACGGACAGACGGACATGGCTTAAACGACTCAGCTCATGATTCTGATTATATCGGTATATATATTGATGGGTCTGTACTTTCAAGATTTGATTTTCGGCACAAAGTTATAATACCATTTCATTCTCATGAAAGGTATAAAAACAAGAAATGCTAAAATTATATATATATATTGTTTCTAATTGGTGTTTTATAAATATCCCTTTTTCTGCTCACATAATTTACCAAAATTAATAAGTAAGGCATCGTTTTAAAGGTATTAATTAGCTATGCATGCGAAACGGTGTTTTATTGGGCGTGGTACTTTTTTTCTAATAGTATTTAGTAAAAATAAAATGTTTTAAACTAAAAGATTTTCGCCTAAAACTATGCCTTCAGAATTATTTTATTCAAACAAGAGTGCAGTGTTAAATACAAATTTCAAATGTAGATGTCGCTCCAGATGAATAGTCGTGTATATTTTAAAACACTTTTATAAGCTTCAGCTGTATGTTTGTATGTAAAAATCACATTATTTTAGGCGAACACATGTGTATTCATACTTACGCTGAATGGGGGTTTTTCAGCATGGGATGTGCTTATTTATACACAGCTGTTCGTAGTACAATATATGTATATGTATTTATAGTTTTGATCAAATAACGGTTGTACGTAAGACCATAAAATATTGAGATAGATATGGACTTACATAAATCAAAACGATCACGATGAAAAAAAAAATTGATTGAACGGCCGGTCGTACATAATCTAACTGGCGCAAAAATAAAAATATTTTAATGAAATTTGGTACACAGAGAAGGTTGGGGTTGAAAATAACGCATATGTATGTATTTCGAAAAACACGTAAAACATGATAATTAAGTCACTAATAAAGCCCGAGTGATGGAATTTCCTTATGCCGTTATGAGGAAATATGCTGAAATTTAAAAAAGTGGGCCAAGAGGGGCAAATTTTCAAAGATTTATAAGTCAAAACTCGGGAACTGTAGCAGATTAATCGATTAAGCTTCGACCACTGATTTGCTTGCCAAGGCAAACGTGTGGAAAAAAATTACCCAAGTCGGCAGGGACCACATATATGTATGTACAGAAAAATATATGTAAACTATATAAAAATATAATGCACATACCTATATACATACATATTTAGGTATAATAAAAACATTTTTGCGATATCTTTGTCAAACATATAGGTAGTTCATTGAAAGTTCCATAAGTTCAACCAAACCAAATAAATTATAAGTTTTTTAAAATGGGCGTGCCAGCACAAACCATACCGACTGGCGCCACGTATGTTTTTTTTTTGCGCAAGATGCGCACGGGTCCAGCTAGTATCGTAATATTAATGTAGCAATTATCATATTTTAATAAATACTCAAATAGGCAAATATTAAAAAAAAAATTAGCGTTGATTTCTTTTATTGGATTTCCTTGGCTTCAATGGCCATATACTGATCATTAAAGTAAGGAAGAATGCGCATTTAAAATGAAGTATTAAGCGCTTCTAAATGCTTTATAAAATTTAAAAATATGCATTTAAATATGCTTCAAAACGTACAAAAAATATATTTTCTCCTGAAATAGACTGCAAAATGTTTAAAAGCATTCGCTGATTTTTTGTTAAGAGATTTTCATGATTTCATTAATACAATAAATACACCACTATAATTGCGTAACATTGATGTGATTGTATTTTTAAGTGTTCCTTTATTATATGAAAACGCTATTATTTTCCAAACAAAAAGACCACTAGCTGCTTATGGCTCAATATGTATGTACATTAGAGTACCCATATTTCTAAATTTTCGAATTTTTCCGCTCCCCGCGCATTTTTTGATATCTTAAGGATACAAAATAGGTATAAAAAAATTAAGGCGTGAATAACGAGTATTCATGAACATTGATGTGTAAACAGATCCAAAATTGGATTTTTATTCCCTTTCAGCTTTTCTTGGGACTAAAAAGCGACTATATTGTTTTATAATTTTTTGTAGATATTGTCTACTATTTTGTTTTTTTTTTGGTTTTTTGTTTGTTTTTCTGTTTTTGTTCTTGCTTTTGTTGTTGTTTTTGCTTTTGTTATTTTGTTGTTTTTGTTTCTGCTGTATGTATACATAAATACATATGTAGGTAGGCACGTCCATACATTTGTATGTATAGGTACTTCAGCATTGCCGTTTTAAATTCTTGAGATTACCCAAAAAAATATTCAAATTACCCATAATTGCCCAGAATTCCCCATACAAATTTTCTAATTACACTACCCGACAAAATTTCAAAAATTTTGATATCCTCGACATTTTATACATCTTGTATTTAACTTATTTTTTGCATAAAAACAAATCGTTTGTCCGCCATAATTCCGTCACTTTAACATCGATTTTATGTGGAATTGGAAAAGGGTATTTCATCCTCTCAAAATGAAGTGAAATAACATTAAACTCAAGACGGTAATGGCGGAGATATTGACAGATTAGTAATCCTTTTCTTCTTAGCGCGAAAAGTGAAATTTTAAAATATATCGAAAACTATTCTACTTTTGAACCATTTGATTACATATTTGGAATCAGCAGGAATACATAGGAATCAAATATCAAATGTCGAGGATATTTTTTTGTCGGGTAGTGTTATCAAGAGATTTCCAATAAACAAGTATTTTCAAATTTATTTTATTTTATAACGGTTTGTATTTTTAAATTTATGTGCACATATGTACTCGTATGTATATGTGTGGTTAAAAAAGTTATAAAGAAACATAAAACAAGTAAGAAAGAAATGAAATATTAAATAGTCCGATTTTCTTTAATTAATATGTACCTCCAATTCTGTGGGTTGTTTATGCAAATATTTATAAAAAATATTGTAATGATCTTAGCAAATTAAGTGGAGAAGTTTTACCCCAAAATGTATGGTTGGTTGTAGGGGAGCTATATGTTATAATGGTCCAATTGGGCCGATTCCGACAAATGATCAGCGTATCTTAACAACTGAGGAACTAGCTCATGATTCTGATAATATCGGTATATATTTTGGTAGGTTTAATTTTTCTCCTTCTGGAACTTTCGAAAAACCTGTTTTGGCTCAATGTTATAATACCATTTCATGTTCATGAAAGGTATAAAATTGCTTATTTTTTTCCTAACTAACTTCTTACTTTATGGGCTTATGAAATTTCCTTGTACATGTTCGACCAGCCGGTAATTCAAGATTAAATAAATGCTGCAAAAACTCATGCACACTTTCTCACAATGCGAATGTAATAGAAACTTTAATTTTTTTATAATAATTCATATAAAACTATTAAAAGGCTAATTCCCCAAAATTCCCCAAATCATAGTACTCCCCAAAAATTACCCAAATATTAAAAAATTTCCCAAATTTGGGGAATTACCCACAAAATGGCAACGCTGAGGTACTTACATGTTCAAATATGACGCTCGTTTTAATTTTGCCTTCGTAGTTTTCGTTGTTTTGTGATATATTTGTTTACCTTTGTTATTGTTATTATTGTTATTTTTTTGTTTTTGTTTTTGTTGTTTTGGTTTTTGTCTTTGTTTTTGCTTTTGTTTTTGATGTTGTTGCTGTATGTAAGTATATGTAGATATGCACGTCCATACATTTGCATGTATGTATGTTACATGTTCAAAAATGTTTCTCCATTTAATTTTGCCCGTTTGTCGCATTGTTGCAGAAAACAACAACAACAGAAACGAAGCGGCTATGAATGCAAGCATTTGTAAGTACGTACTAAGGGGTTGCAAGAGTTAACTTACGCTATGAATGCACAGCAGAATTTGTTCAATTGTTCTCTTAACTCGTGTTCAGCGGCGACGATGTATGCAAATAATAGTCCAGTTAGTCAAGAACGTGTGGTCCGCCCGCTGACGCAAACGCCCGTATGCAATTTTTAGGATTTTTTGAGCCCGTGGGGCAACGGAGCAATCAGCTGTTTTACTCACACATATTTACATATATATATAGTTTGTTCACATTTTGGCAGGGTTGCCATTTAGTCATTTTTGAACAAACAAGATTTTTACTAATCTTCAAAGTGTTATGCGGATTACTCTTCAATACACAACTGTGTATTATTTGCCAAATGACAAGAAAATACTAATTTAATCGTTTTTAAAGTTGTCGTTGACGACTTTTTTTTTATTAATTTAGTTACTTTTTTACGGCTTAGTTGGTAATTAAAACACATTTTTCTTGTAATTTTGTTGCTGCCCAATATATTTCCATCACACCTTGGTGATAGTTATCAAGGGCTAAAACATAAAATAACAAAAAACACAGTCATAACATTAAATTTAAAATTGAAAATCCATAAAAAAATTATATTGGGCAGCAACAAGATTCTGACAACAATTTGTGTTTAATTAAGAAATCTGTACTGAGTTTCTGTAACTCATATCTTTTCTAGTATAAATAGGTGGTGACAAAGTGTGGGTCGTATTAGTGTGAAATTACTTTAATTGATTTTGTTACAGAAACTAAGATTTATTGTGGCAATTTATAACTTTTTAATGTAGAAAAGTTGCAGAAGAAGACCACCAAGAGTTATCAATTAAGAAAATACAACCACCATATGTGGATAAATACAATTTTCGCTTCAATTTTCAGTAACATCTTCATTTATTAGGAGTGTTCAATATCTCAAAATTTTTACATATTTTTACGAATAGTTACGAATATATGTTCAATAACCCAAAAAAATTCGCAAAAGAGAGCCAAATTGAGAGAGTAAGACCTCGAGAGAGTTGGTAAAAGCTGCAAGTAAAATTTTCACTTGCAACTACTAGAAGATTTAAAAAAAATAGAAGTGTCAAAAATATATGATCACAAAAATTTCAATTGGAAATATACAAACATTTTAAACGCAAATTTCTAATTGTGTACTAAATAAGCACAAAAACGAATCTTGATGATGTTGTGGAATAGCCAAAGTAGAGTTTTGTTTTCCTAATTCAGTTATTTCCAATTTCAAAAATTTCAATTACAACCTAACCTAAAAATCAAATTGTCAAAACAGCGTATCAGCTGTTTTCTTGCGAATGTTTACGATTTTGTGTTCAATTACTTTGGTTGATAATTTTCTCTTTTTCTCGTTTTTACTCTTAGTTTGACATTGAAGCTCTTCTTGCAAGTACTTACAAGTAAAGTTGTTGAACAAAGCTATTATCTTGTTATTAATTTATATACATATATATTTACATTTTGTTTGGGATTTAAAAAAAATTTATAAACATTTTCTTTCCTTTCTTTTTAAAAATTAAAGTAATAATAAATGGTTCGTTTAAGTAGACATACTATTTTTTCCATGTGAACATATATATGTATATTCTATAACATTTTACAATATTGTTGAGTAAGTTGTATAATGCTGTGAAAATTACTGTTTAAATATTTAATAACCAAAAATGTTCAACTGGCAACCCTTCTACCTTGCAACCATGCGAGCGATCAGCTGACACGTTTTTACGTAAAAAATCAAAATGATTTTGATTTCTGCGGTACGGGCATCTACGTCGTCCGTCGTTGAATAATCGGTTAAATACAAATCCCATTAAATAGGTTGGATCAGCTGACACGGTACACGGGTTTACGTTCTCGACTAACTGGGCTATAAATAGACTGCATACAGAAAGGCGTTATTGTGAGTTATTAATAGCGTTTGTTGACGGTAGGAAAGTGCATGAGTTGCAGGAATTTTACCACAAAAGAGCGAGAGGATCAGAGGATGTGAGCGAGAAAGAAGACTAGCTATTTGTAGGAATCCGCACACAGAATTTGTGTGGGTACTTTGCTAAAATGTGTCAAAATCTCTGAAGAAGAGGAAGAAATTGTGAACAGTGTTGCCACCGCCTCAAAAAATTTGGTATACAAATTGATACATTTATCGTTTTTTCGTATCACCGAAAAATGTTTGAAAAAAAAAATTTAAATTAATAAAATATGCTGCTTTTGGGGTTCTAACACCCAAAAATTTTTGAGAAAAAATTAAAATTAATAAAGTAAGCTACTTTCGTGGTTTTAACGATATCGTTTTTTTTAATAATATAAAAATATAAAGATAATACTTAAATTCACATGCAAATAAATATGAATACTTTGGTACTGTACCGAGTAATATAAAAGTTCTATAACATGCAATGGGTCAAACGAGCTGGGTGATCTAGTTGCCGGAGCTGATTTTGGAATTGAATTGGAGTCATTGAATCAGTTCTTAAATACTTGTCGCGCTGCCCTCCATTAAGTCAAAATGCCTGCTATGGGCAGTGGGCCTACCAAAAGTTTGATAAAAATAAAATTTGTTCTAAGCCAAAATAAAAATTATCTACGTATCATTCATATGTAATTGTCCTTAGGTGTTTTTTTTTTTTTTTTTTGATAAATTTAAGTACTCCCTCATGAAGACGATGAAGGTGTTCCACGCAGGATTACTGTGGAAGGGTACGTAGATTTTGCCCCAGAAAGAGGATTATGTCGTCTTTTCAACCAGTTATGTACCAAAATAAAGGTATTTTGAAAAAAAAAAAAAAAAAAATATTTATATTTCGAAAACTATCGGCCTCCGGACTATTCCGACTTCAGACATAGGATCGGAGGGTAGCCTCGGATCCCTGCACGGGTAACGATGCCGCCGTTGGACTTGGCGATAAAGTAGTAACCAACGCCTCGGGTACCGCTAAGACGGCGCCGAGCGGGCCTTCACGGCCCACATCACAACTTCGACCACCTATGCAAGCAAGCAGGAAGACTAAACCCCTTGAGGGTAAGCCGACTACTGCCGTCAAAGCTGGTACAGCTAAGCCCCTTGAGGGAAAGCAACCACCAGCTGAGCTGGCACGGGTGGTCTCCCCAATCCCTCAACCGGGCACCTCTGAACGGCAGGCAGTGGATAGCAGCACCAAGTCCTCCACGGACGAAGTGCAAGCCCCTGCTCCTGCCAGGGACTCTCTTACCAAGCCCGCTGAACACCCCGAGTGTTCTAAGGCTAGTAAGAGGATTCCGATGTCGGTGCGCAGCCAGCGAAATGTTCGCAGCGCCGCCAAGATCGTAGAGAGGACTAAAAATCTTCCCTACGACAAATTGACGGCGGAGCAGAAGAGTTCGTTGGTTTGGGCAAAGAAGATTCTCGCTGCCAAACAGGCTAAAGCGACTTCCGGTCCGACAACCACCCCCCAGTCTGGTCCCTCGACATCTAACCAGGCACTGACCTCAAAGAGACCCCGATCTCTAGAGAACGCTTCGAACGTTCCAAAGAGGCACAGGCCTTCGAACACACCTCCTGCCCTGACCAAAACTTTCAGCGAGGCGGCGAAAGCCAACTTAACGCTGGCAGTTATGGACCGCGGCCACCCGGACGGGAACCTGTCCCCGGAAAAGTGGAAGATGATCCTCATAGGTCTTCTCAGGAACTATGAGGAGCTTCTGGACCGTTTTCCGGGGCCTCCTCCTGATATCCGGGATGGCGGATGGCATCAGGGCAGA
Source organism: Urophora cardui (assembly GCA_960531455.1). NCBI lineage: Eukaryota > Metazoa > Arthropoda > Insecta > Diptera > Tephritidae > Urophora > Urophora cardui. Next base: position 33,145,164 of record OY482675.1, on the reverse strand, counting down.
ATAAAGCTCGTAACATGCGCAGATGAGCGCTCGTACGAGCTTTATAAACTGGCTATGTCCGAGGTGGGTGAGCTGTGGCCCGGGTCTGACTTGGTTGCGGTCAGTAAGGAAGAAATTCCGAACAGACCGAGAGCCTGGGTCTGGGTCCCGGCTGAGCCATCTGATCCGGATAGAATTCTGAGGATCATCTCTCGCTCCAACGCGGAAATGCCCACAAGCGATTGGAGGGTAGTACGTGTTGGTGACGTGAGGGAGATGCAACGCCAGGTTGGGCTTGTCATAAGCGAGGCGTCTCTCCCGTGGATTGAGAAGCGAGGTGGTACAATCCGCTACGGCCTTTTTACCATCACGCCGAAAATCAGAAGGGATGATCCCCAGAAGGAGGATGAATTGGTAGCCGACGAGGACAACCCTGGTCTTCCGAGCCTTGGGGCTGAGGGCAGCGCCTTGAGCGCACCCGATCCGCAGGGCTCTGGGGATGGGGGGTGTTCTACGAAAGCATCCAATTCCAATTCTGTGGAGGTAGGGAGCAACGCCATGAGCGAACCCACTACCCCCTTAACTATGGACGTCCGGGCTCCATGCAACACCTCGAGTGGACATGGGGCCGCTAATGAACGGGCAGACAGCACTCTGGACTCCGAGAGCGATACGTTCTCGGTGTCTGAGTTGGTAGGCCCGTTCTATAACATGCTCGACGAATGCACGCTGCTGGATTCGGATCCGGAGGAGGCCGACTTTGACTCCACAGTCATTGAGGTCTCCGAAGGAGCGGGTACAGTAGCGGCGGACGTCGAGATGCATTCCGACGACCAAAATGATGCAGGTACTGCAAATTAACCTGCATCACTCCAAAGCAGCTTCGGCTGCACTACTCTTACGTCTCAGCAAGACTGCTGAGGCGATCGTTCTGGTCCAGGAGCCTTGGGTCGTTTGATCCAGGGTCTGTGGCCTCAAATCTGGGGACTACCATGTGGTGGCAGCACCTGCGACAGGTAGGACCAGATCATGTATTCTAATACACAAAACTCTTTCCTACTTTATGGTATCTCTTTTCAGCGACGAAGATATGGTCTGCATCAGCCTCGATCTGAAAGGTAAACCGATATGTCGCCTCTGTCTATTTGGCGTATGACCGCCCCATTTCTGGGCAAGATCGGCTACTTGGTGCGGTTAAGGAAGCCGAACGTTTAGGGCTCCAACTGCTGATCGGGGCCGATGCCAATGCCCACCACACAACATGGGGCTCATCGGATGTAAACGCGAGGGGTGAGTCTCTTTTTGATTTTATTATATCTAATAATTTATCTATATGTAACTCTGGAGGCAAACCTACTTTTGTCACCGCAAACAGGAGTGAGGTACTTGATATCACTCTGGTCACAGGCCCGCTTTCTGACTATGTCAAGGAATGGCAGGTGTCCGGAGAAAACTCCTTCTCTGATCATATGTATATAACTTTTAATCTACTCTTGAGACCTCCGCTTAGAGCGGGATACAGGAACAGGAGGCGTGCGGATTGGGCTCTGTTTAATCAGAAACTGTCTGCTACGCTCTTTGAGCACGCTTCTCTCGGTATGTTAAGCCTACCGTTAACAACTGATGAAGCGCCTATCTCCAATAACGGGTCTGTTTCTCTCGGTGTGCTGGACACATCGTCTAAAATCGATGAAGCAGTTGACTTTGTTACTAAATCCTGTAACGCTGCTTTCAAGAGTGCCTGCCCGGAGGTCAAAGTTCGGGGTAAAAAGAAACCTTATTGGTGGAACCCGGAGATCTCCAAGCTTCGGCTTAACAGCAGAAAACTCTTCAACCAGGCGAAAACAACTGGCAACTGGCAAGCCTACAAGGATGCCTTAAAAATTTTCAAGAAGTCGATCCAAAGAGCTAAAAGAGACTCATGGAAAAACTTCGCTAGCGACATAGAAGAAATCTCTGAGGCCAATCGTCTACGAAAGGTCCTCTCTACTAACCCAGTTCCCCCAAGCTGTATCCGTATGCAAAATGGGGACTGGGCCACATCTAGTACTGATATTCTGAACACCCTGGTCACCACACACTTCCCAGGGTGCACCTCGGAACCTTATAGAACCTACTCTAACCCCAGGACATTTAATGACTTGGAGCACATAATTACTAATACAAGGGTAAAATGGGCAATTAAATCCTTCAAACCCTTCAAATCTCCGGGAATAGATGGGATCTTTCCTGCTGAATTACAGGCAGCAAGTGATACTCTAATCCCTCTTCTTGTTCCTATCTATAAAGCCTGCCTCAACCTGTCGTACATTCCTCTGGAATGGACCAAGGCGAAGGTGATCTTTATTCCTAAAGGGGGCAAAGCCTCCTACAGCAGCCCAAAGGATTTCAGGCCTATAAGCCTGACCTCTTTTCTACTCAAAGTTCTTGAAAGATTGCTGGATGTCTATATCAGGCTCCGTGCGAATACTCTATCTCCTTTTCAACACGCTTATTCCAAAGGCAAGTCCGTAGAGACAGCTCTACACGCTATCACTTCCAAGATAGAAAAGGGGCTAGCCTTTAAGGAATTCACACTGGGCATCTTTCTCGACATAGAAGGAGCTTTCAACAATGTTCTCCCGGGAGCCGTTACCACCGCCCTACGGGAGTTGGAGGTAGAGGAGGCTCTGGTGAGGTTTGTTGAACTTCTTCTTAGTAGAAGAGCCATTATTTCTGTAATGGGTAATTCATCGATAACTAGGTATGCCAACAGGGGAACACCCCAGGGTGGAGTTCTGTCTCCTCTGCTTTGGAACCTAACGGTGAACACCCTGCTCTCTAAACTTCAGCACACGGGCTGCCAGGTCATTGCGTACGCCGATGACATCGCCCTGACAGCGACTGGCAAGCATATACCGGTGCTGAGCGATCTTTTGCAAAATGCACTCAATATTGTAAAAACCTGGTCTCTGAAATGCGGGCTGAGTGTCAGCTCTGAGAAAACGGAAATGGTTCTGTTTACCCGCAAACATAAGATACCTGAATTCAAACCTCCGTCCATAAATGGGAAGGAGATTAAACTCTCTACCGAGGTTAAATACCTTGGTGTTATTCTAGACAGAAAACTAAACTGGAAACGGAACGTAGAAGTACGATCCCAAAAAGCCATGTTAGCACTTTACGCATGTAAATCAGCGATAGGCAAGAGATGGGGACTTAACCCCCAAATCGTCCATTGGCTGTACACAGCGGTAGTGCGACCTATTCTCTTCTATGCAGTCACCATATGGTGGCCAGCACTGGAACTCGAAACCAATAAGAGCAAATTAACTAGAGTGCAGCGAATGGCTTCCATGCTTATTAGCGGAGCCCTTCCCTCCACCCCAACTAAAGCTCTCGAAACCATCCTATTTCTTCTCCCCACGGATATACAGGGGAAACTCATTGCCAGCTGCAACGCGGCAAGGCTCAATGCAACCGAACCCTGGAGGGACACCAGATTCGGGCACGCTCAAATTCTTAGTAACGTCCCTGCCAATTTTCTAAAGCTGGACTATGCAATACCAGCCTTTTGTTGGGATAACAAATTCTCCACAAGAATCCCGGAGAGGAGCGAGTGGAAGAACTTAGGGGATCCCGACCCTAATACACTGCACATTTACACGGACGGCTCTAAATTGAACAATAGAGTTGGAAGTGGGTTTTTCTGCGAAAAGCTTCATCTGAAAGTAAGTTTGCGCCTACCTGATCACTGCAGCGTCTATCAGGCTGAGCTCATAGCCATATGGGAAGCAGCTCGTCGCCTGACAGATCTGCCAGACATAAATTCTATCAAAATCTTCTCTGACAGCCAAGCTGCCATAAAATCCTTACAGAGTAACAATGCTACATCTATAGTTGCAATGAAATGTAGGGAGTCTTTGAACAAACTAGCCGAAAGGTGCGACCTGAACGTCATTTGGGTTCCAGGCCATAGCAACGTTCGGGGCAACTGCATTGCAGATGAGTTGGCAAGGGAAGGCACAAGCTTGCAGGATATCACATCTGCGGCATGGGTTGGCCCCCCGCTTAACTCATGCAAGCATTGGTTGAGATCTCGCTCCATTGAACAGGCTAACGCTAGATGGGCCAAGGAGTCAACTTGTGTGATTTCTAGGCAAATCTGGCCTAGACTGGATGAGGCTAGGTCTGTATCGGTGCTGCATCTGAATCGGCTCTCTATAGGTCCGCTGGTGGGACTTCTAACAGGCCATTGTCTTATGGGCACTCACGCCTCTCGCATGGGCCTATATAAAAACGACTTCTGCCGCAGCTGTAGGGACGTGGAGGAAATAGAGAGTGTTGAGCACTATCTATACCACTGCCCCGCACTGTCGCTATCCAGGTACCGCTTCCTCCATAGACACTTTTTCGAGTGCCTGGCGGAGATGGAAAATGCAAGGACACTAGATTTTCTGCGCTACATGAAACAAACGCGCTGGTTTAGCTTCACGGGCATCTAATCTTATCATACTTTTGAATCTAATTTTTCCGGAAAGGTTTGTAAACAGGGATAAGGAAGCTAGGGCTCCCGTGTGGTATCACAATGGGCCACCTCGGCCTAAGTGTGTCCCCGCTTTCATGAATTGCGGAGACAGCCACCTCAACCTAACCTAACCTAACCTAGGATCGGAGGGCGGCGCCCCTTTTATAAACGGTTTTTAAGCCCCCTGGATCGGTAAAGGAAAGCGTGACCACGAAAAAATTTTTTGAGGTTGTGGCAACACTGTTTCTAAGCATCATTTTTGACACTAAATAGCATTTCGCACAAATGCGTTTGTTGAACTTTTCCTATCATCTTCAGTTTGACATAAAATAGCATTCTACCCAAAATCTCACCAAACAGACCTATTGTTCTTCGCTGGCGTCGAACTCAATTCATTCGTCGCATACATAAATACGACTCGCACTAACACTATAAACCAGACGTGAATGCGAGGTTTTAACTGTTCGCTTAGAACTTGAACAGCGAGTGATAATCACAAAATGCTATGTGAACTGAAAGTTTGGATGCATTCGTTGGGTGCATTCATTTTTTTCAGCTAGGCAAACAAAGAAAAATGCAAGGTTTTTCCGCCTGCATGTAGCGCCATTGTATTATATTATTATTATTATTATGTTTGCCTGTACTGTACCGGCCGTGGATGATTGGCCGATAGTTATGTTTTTATGTATGTATGTATAGATATACATACATCCATACATATGTGTGTATGTAAATACATATATACCTACATATATACTTAGAAAACATTTAAATACTACCACATATAATGACAGCTTAAAGTTTTTAACAGGACTTTGGATTTTTTATAAAAATAATGGAGGTAAGTAATTCAGTTACGTTCGTTAATAAATACCATATTGTAGTAACACGTGCACCTACATATTTATATTTCTGTGTTTACAAAAATAGGTTTCATTAGATGAATCTTCAACATCAACCCAGTCGATGTCTGCAACAAAAGAATAGAGTATAGAAATGAAGGAAAACATAATAAAAGGGACATGCAAGATTATAATGGAGCCTGGGAGAAGCAAGATTTGGGAAGTTTTTGGGAAGGTGAAATTTGATAGATGTTGCTGCATGCAACAATTGTAGCAGCGTCTTTAAATTTACATCTAGCACGTGAAGCTTGGTTAAACACAAAACTGGTCGGATGAGTCAGAATTACAAGCTGACCACGGCACAAAAAAAGATGTTGCTGACACTTTCACTGAATGGGTAACTAAAAACTGCAGACCATTTAAAACGGTTAAGGATACTGGGCTAAAAAAATATACGGAAAAACTGCTATCAATTGGAGCTAAATATGGATCGAGCATAGAAGTCGATAGATTGCTGCCACATCCAACAAAAATATCACGAAACATATGGCGTTTTCTTTTCTCGAAATAATGTTGCCCTATTGGACTTTCTTAGCCATTTCGTATGTCTGTCTGGTAATTTCACCGAATATTTACTTCTAACTAAGTAAGAGAGCAACATTATCTACAAAATCAGCCATTTTATAGAAAGTCACGTTACGTAATTCGCTAATTAGGATATAGGAGGGCAACATTTTTTTGTAGAAAAGAAAACGCCAATAGATAGCCTTTATAATACAGCTTATGATAGAGACACACATCGTAGTATAGTAGAAATATTACGATCTATACCACATATGTGTCACTCTCATATTGTAGTTTAATTGAAAATTTTCATAGTAAAGCCAAATCATAGTATTGATATTATAATATTCATACCACATATGTGTCTGAGGCATTACGAAACCCTAAAATTAGAATTGAAAGAAGAGTTGAATTTTTTGAAGTGGGCCACCTAAAATTTTTTCGATGGCCATGCATTTTAATGAAAGTGGGTAGTATGGCTCACAACGCTTAAACAAAAATACGTATTTAACAATTTTTCGAAATTCGAATTATTTTCAAAGTTATAGCTATCAACACTTTTCGAAGTTCCTCAGTTTTTGCCGATTTTCTCAGAAAAAATTAAAATTAATAAAGTAAGCTACTTTCGTGGTTTTAACGATATCGTTTTTTTTAATAATATAAAAATATAGATAATACCTAATTTCACGTGCAAATAAATATGAATACTTTGGTACTGTACCGAGTAATATAAAAGTTCTATAACATGCAATGGGTCAAACGAGCTGGGTGATCTAGTTGCCGGAGCTGATTTTGGAATTGAATTGGAGTCATTGAATCAGTTCTTAAATATTTGTCGCGCTGCCCTCCATTAAGACAAAATGCCTGCTATGGGCAGTGGGCCTACCAAAAGTTGGATAAAAATAAAATTTGTTCTAAGCCAAAATAAAAATTATCTACGTATCATTCATATGTAATTGTCCTTAGGTGTTTTTTTTTTTTTTTTTTGATAAATTTAAGTACTCCCTCATGAAGACGATGAAGGTGTTCCACGCAGGATTACTGTGGAAGGGTACGTAGATTTTGCCCCAGAAAGAGGATTATGTCGTCTTTTCAACCAGTTATGTACCAAAATAAAGGTATTTTGAAAAAAAAAAAAACAAATATTTATATTTCGAAAACTATCGGCCTCCGGACTATTCCGACTTCAGACATAGGATCGGAGGGCGGCGCCCCTTTTATAAACGGTTTTTAAGCCCCCTGGATCGGTAAAGGAAAGCGTGACCACGAAAAAATTTTTTGAGGTTGTGGCAACACTGTTTCTAAGCATCATTTTTGACACTAAGGGCCTTTTCAAATTACTCGGTACGACATCGGATCGACATTTCTTGCTCGGTATTTCCAGCTTACCGAAACGATTCCGCGTTGCTGTGTTTTTCACACTTGAGGGAATACTTTCGGTGCGTAATCGGCAGAAAATAGGAAAACAAACATCGAAATTTGCAAAACAAAATTTTTAACTTCAACAAATCACTCAATAATAACAATAACGTCTTCTAGCGAAGACGAAGACATTATAACTTGCTACATTTATAGCCGAAATTAGTTTTTTAATTACTTTGTTCTTCTTCTTTTATTACGCCGCAAAAATGTCTGCAGTATTTCCTCAAATTTTACTGACCGGTCTTACCTCGTTGCGGTATACCGAAATTAATCCGCTCCGATTTCATGTATGCAACACTAATGTGAAAGTGCCAATTGAAATACATGTGGTCGGTAAGGTTGCGGTATACTTTCGGTAAAAACCAAAAATGTCGATCCGATACCGCACCGAGTAATGTGAAAGCGCTCTAAATAGCATTTCGCACAAATGCGTTTGTTGAACTTTTCCTATCATCTTCAGTTTGACATAAAATATCATTCTACCCAAAATCTCACCAAACAGACCTATTGTTCTTCGCTGGCGTCGAACTCAATTCATTCGTCGCATACATAAATACGACTCGCACTAACACTATAAACCAGACGTGAATGCGAGGTTTTAACTGTTCGCTTAGAACTTGAACAGCGAGTGATAATCACTCAATGTTATGTGAACTGAAAGTTTGGATGCATTCGTTGGGTGCATTCATTTTTTCAGCTAGGCAAACAAAGAAAAATGCAAGTTTTTTCCGCCTGCATGTTTGCCTGTACTGTACCAGCCGTGGATGATTGGCCGATAGTTATGTTTTTATGTATGTATGTATAGATATACATACATCCATACATATGTGTGTATGTAAATACATATATACCTACATATATACTTAGCAAACATTTAAATACTACCCCATATAATGACAGCTTAAATTTTTTAACAGGACTTTGGATTTTTTATAAAAATAATGGATGTAAGTAATTCAGTTACGTTCGTTAATAAATACCATATTGTAGTAACACGTGCACCTACATATTTATATTTCTGTGTTTACAAAAATAGGTTTCATTAGATGAATCTTCAACGTCAACCCAGTCGATGTCTGCAACAAAAGAATAGAGTATAGAAATGAAGGAAAACATAATAAAAGGTACATGCAAGATTATAATGGAGCCTGGGAGAAGCAAGATTTGGTAAGTTTTTGGGAAGGTGAAATTTGATAGATGATGTTGCATGCAACAATTGTAGCAGCGTCTTTAAATTTACATCTAGCACGTGAAACTTGGTTAAACACAAAACTGGTCGGATGAGTCAGAATTACAAGCTGACCACGGCACAAAAAAAGATGTTGCTGACACTTTCACTGAATGGGTAACTAAAAACTGCAGACCATTTAAAACGGTTAAGGATACTGGGCTAAAAAAATATACGGAAAAACTGCTATCAATTGGAGCTAAATATGGATCGAGCATAGAAGTCGATAGATTGCTGCCACATCCAACAAAAAATAGGTAAAAAAACTTTTTAAGTTAAACGGGTTTATGTTATACATACATTGCAATGTTTAAGATAAATGTACTAAAAACCAAAAAATAATAAAATAGATACAGTCGTGGGAATTATAAACATTTGCATAGACTAGACTAAAATAAAACCGGGGGGCACGTCAATTGTCTACAAATTATCGACTTAATGTGCGATAGAAGAATCGTTTAAATCGTCGTTAGGCAGTTGGCCCGCAGACGGTGAGGAAATTACTTACTATTTTCTTGCTCATGGAAATTCCAATAGTTATACACTCCATGTTAATAAAAGAGATGTTTCAACTAGTTTATCGTTGGACATTCACACGAGGAATCGTTTCACTGCTCGTAGTTTGTCTTTAATCGACAAAACATATGATAAAAGTACTACTCGCTCACCACTATGAAACCCTAAAACTGGCTTATTATCGAGCTTGCTAGCTTTTTTCCACATTCTAGCCCTACTTATCACACGTCCATCGTTGTCGGTTGAACAACTGCCTAATTATAGTGTAACATTACAAAACAAACATTTTAATCAACGATTGTAGACAATTGACGTGCCCCACGGTTTTATTTTAGTCTAGTCTATGCAAATGTTTATAATTCACACGACTGTATCTATTTTATTATTTTTTGGTTTTTAGTACATTTATCTTAAACATTGCAATGTATGTATAACATAAAACCGTTTAACTTAAAAAGTTTTTTTACCTATTTTTATTTTCTAGTTTTTAGTTTTTATTTCGCATTCTGTTTAATTCAGTATTATTATACGCCATTTAGTCTTAAACTTTGCAATGTATGTTTAACATAAAACCGTTTAACTTAAAAAGTTTTTTTACCTATTTTTATTTAAATAGAGCGACTCAAGCGCCACCTAGCGGCTCCAATTTTTTTTAAACATTTGTAAATTATTTAAGTAATGCACATGCTAAATATCAGCCAAATCGGTCCATAATTAGGATTTTCAGTTTTAATTACCCCGATCTCAGCTCCATCTAGAGGAATTTTTTTTTTAAGAAAATATTTCTTTTCAAGGTAGTAATACATGTTCCGAATTTCAGCCAAATCGGACCATAAATGCAATTTTTGTAAATATAGCGACCCACGCGTTACCTATCGGAAGTTTTTTTTAGGAAAATATTTCCTTTCAAGGTAGTAATACATCCGAATTTCAGCCAAATCGGACCATAAATGCGATTTTTGTAGATATAGCGACCCACGCGCCACCTAGCGGAATTTTTTTTAAGCAAATATTTCTTTTCAAGGTAGTAATACATGTTCCGAATTGCAGCCAAATCGGACCATAAATGCGATTTTTGTAAATATAGCGACCCACGCGCCACCTAGCGGATTTTTTTTTAAAGAAAATATTTCTTTTCAAGGTAGTAATACATGTTCCGAATTTCAGCCAAATCGGACCATAAATGCGATTTTTGTTAATATAGCGACCCACGCGCCACCTATCGGAATTTTTTTTCATAATATTGCATTGTCATCGGGGTTATACATGCGTACAAAATTTCAGATTAATCGGTTGACAGGAAGAGGGTGAAATTTGAATTACTAAATTTGACCCAAGAATAATAAATAAAACAAACGGGGTGAGCTAAATAAGACCGTTTAAAAATATCACGAAACATAGATAGCCTTTATAATACAGCTTATGATAGAGACACACATCGTAGTATATAGAAATATTACAATCTATACCACATATGTGTCACTCTCATATTGTAGTTTAATTGAAAATTTTCATAGTAAAGCCAAATCATAGTATTGATATTATAATATTCATACCACATATGTGTCTGAGGCATTACGAAACCCTAAAATTACAATTGAAAGAACAGTTGAATTTTTTGAAGTGGGCCACCTAAAATTTTTTCGATGGCCATGCATTTTAATGAAAGTTGGTAGTATGGCTCACAACGCTTAAACAAAAATACGTATTTAACAATTTTTCGAAATTCGAATTATTTTGAAAGTTATAGCTATCAACACTTTTCGAAGTTCCTCAGTTTTTGCCGATTTTCTCACGATTGGTCAAACCGATTTTGCTAAATTTTCACATATATATAAAAGATGAAATCTTCTAGCAAACTGCATTTCTTATTTTTGCAAATAATTTTTTTTGCAAACGTTATTCGCAATTTTTATGTTCTGGACCACGGTCGGATGGCGCTTTTGTATGATGTTGTTGGGCATACCATTAGTAACTATTAGCAAAAAAAAATTTTTGGGGCACTTTAAAGGCGCGGCAGTTACTTACTTTTTTACACTTGTTATTTTTGTATGCAATTTTTTTTGTTACTTACTGAGTACTACGAATAATGAATTAAAGCATGCATAACTCCCGCTCCCTTAAATGGATCCATAACTTCTACCAAATAAATTTTTTCAATTTTTCTTAAATAAAACTGGCCAATAGCTCATATATAATTCACATTAAAACTATTTATCTTTATTTAATATAAACTCCCTTTCACATATATAAGGTCAGTTAAGTGATTACAATATCTTAAATTCATGTGTATGTTTTCAAACTATTTTTTTCTTTTTAAGCATAACCACTGTGTAAGTAATCTAAAACACCGGTAAATTGTAGTTAAATATGTAGCAGCTGAGCTTTTATTTAAACAAAAAAATTTTCACTTGTTTCAAATTTATAAGGTCAAAACTTATTTTTACTTAGATATAATGGGCCGTAATCATAGTCGGTCACTAAAATCGGTTTTAGTTAAAATCGCTATTAAATTTAGAGTGACGTTTAAAATAGTGGTGTGTTATAGACCAGTTAGAACAACGTTTTTGCTAAAATGAACCGGAACAGGGTTATCCATATAAAATAATAAGAATCGCTCTGTAATTTTAAGAAATTTCAAGTGTTTGAAAAGTTCACCCTGTGTCAACTACAAGTACTACTCAAAAAAGTAAGCGTATCTACATAGGTACATATCTCTTCGCTATTTTGATTTTTGCAAATTTTTATTTTAATCGTATATTTAAAATATGGAGCAGCTAAAAGTGACTTAAACTTTGAGGTAAAAATGTACTGTGGAAGATAAAACTACTGCAGATAAAACTACACAATTCATATATGTATGTAAATCAAAATAAGCTTGTGATTTTAGGGAACAAAAAGAGCTCCTGAATCAAAGTGGAGCGCGGGAGAAAAAGCTTGTCTGTGGGAAAACACTGAGTGCCACCTGATGAGCATTTCGACCTAAAAATCGCAATGTAGTCAGAACTTGCAACCCGGGTGAGAGTGAAAGTCCCGTATTACAGACAGGCTCTAAAATATCTATAAGATATTCCACTGTGGCATTATCATAGCAATATTCGAATAACATTCCTCTTCCTCCATTTGCAACGGATCACATCGGTTTCTATATACCTTTGTTCTCCGTTCCAGCATAGCATAGTCTATAATGGCAAAATCTTGAAAAATACTTCCATTTCCAAACATATTTATTAAAATGTCTTCTTTAGGTATACGTTTTATTTATTTTTTTATTGAATTCGCGTACTCTCTATTTTCATAGTTTTCATGACGAATTCCCAGCTTAGAATAATGTTTTAAGATTTTAAAATGACATTCATCTCATCTTGAAGTTGGAACGCTGTTTTAGTGATAAAACTGATTTTAAGTCAAGTATGACAGATAAAATGACGTTTATGCTAGCATCATTCTAAGTGTGGTAAAACACTGTTTTAAATCGACTATGACTACGGCCCAATATATTTGCAAAAAAATAGAACTTTGATTAGTTTATCTAATTTCCCTGATTTACCAACACATTATTTGATCAGGTTTCCATGCTGGTAATAAGGTTTGTAATAAATCCGGATTCAATTCTCCTTCATTCTGCTCTAATTTGCCGAATAAGCTGAGTAACGCTACTAAACTGGCGACTATTGGCATAAACTCTCTGGGATAAGATGCCCCATAAATTTTCCATTGGGTTTAAATCCGAAGAACATGTCGGCCAGTCCAAGACTTTTATCTCGTTTGAAGAAAACCAACTTTTGGTTTCGCGGCTTACGTAGATTCTCGCCTTATCCTGCAGAAAAGACCATGCTTTTAGGTCTTGTTGATCCAAATATGGTACCAAAGCATTTTCCAAGACTTGAGTATAGTCCGCACTCTTCATTCGAGTAGAAACGAATTGGATTTCTAGGCACCTTTCAGCAGAAAACCCGGCCCATGTCATAACGTTTCCGCCACCAAAATTTCGTTTCGTAAATATTAGTGGCTCTTGTCGAATATCATGATAATATCCTCAAGAGCCATCGGGACCATCCGGGTTCCACTTTTTTTCATCTGAAAATATGATCTGAAAATAAAAAGTACCGTTTCAGTGAAAGTTTTAAAATTGATTTATTTTTCCTTACCCGATTCCAGTTTGTATCAACATTTTTCCTTGCGAACTCAAATCTAGTATGTTTATGTCTGGCAGTTAACCCCGTTATCTTCTTATTTTGGCTGTATTCTATAATATTTGAGGCCTACAAGGTTCTCCAAACCGTACCAGGTGACACTTTGTTGTCTATAGAGGCCCTGATTTGCTTGATGGACGCACTGGCGTTGGATGCTAAGCGGATAATTCTCCTTTCGGTAGCAGCATTCAAACTTTTTTTTCTGCCAGATCTTTTGCGGGAAATAAGGTCAACTTTTGAAACCAAACGATATTGCACCGCACTATTCCTAGATGTGGCACAAGCCTTCGATAAAGTATGGCTAGAAGGCCTCTTGTATAAAATAAAACAAACAGTTCCATATAATCTGTGCGGGATCCTAGAAAGCTTTTTAACAGGTAGAAAATTTCGGGTAAGGCACAAAAGTTTTACAACCGAAAGTCATCCAATTTCTGCTGGAGTTCCACAAGGTAGTGTTCTAGGGCCTGTATTATACTTAATTTACACAAGCGATCTGCCAACGAACGCGAGACTTGTCACGTCGACCTTCGCAGATGATACGGCTATACTAAGTGTGCACGCAAACCCCATAACTGCTACTATCCAATTGCAGAGACATATTAAAACTTTAGAGGAATGGCTTACTACGTGGAGAATTAAGGTCAACGAATCTAAATGTGTACAAGTAACTTTTAGCCTGAAGAAAGACACATGTCCACCAGTCTCAATCAATGGGAAAATAATAACTCAGAAAGACTTCGTTACGTACCTTGGAGTCACACTGGATAGAAGAATGACTTGGAAAAATCACATTGACAAAAAGATTATGCAATCCAAGTTGAAAATAAGCCAGCTGCAATGGTTAATTGGTCCAAGTTCCAGACTGGGATTAGATAATAAGATATTAATATTTAATATGGTTTTGAAACCAATTTGGATGTATGGAATACAACTATGGGGCTCAGCATCGAAATCTAGCGTAGAGAGAATTCAAAGGCTACAGTCCAAGATATTAAGAACAATATGCTCCTTGGTATGTAAAAAATTCAATTATACATAATAACCTAGAGATAAATACGGTGAGCGAAGAGATAAAGAAAATGCAAACAAATTATGCAAAAAGATTAGCCAACCATCCTAATTCATTAGCAAAAAGTCTCCTAAAGCAAAACTATCCTAGGCGGTTAAAGAGAAAGGATGTAAACCTCAATTGTGCATAAGGTCATATTCTGTTAGACCAATATCTCGAAAGTAACGTAAAGTAAAGATAATGATGAACGTCGCCGAATCGACCGACCAATGGCCATCGCGATGAACGGCACCTAGTCCCTGGCGTTCATAGTACAGGCTAGTGGAAATAACGTAAAATACAATAAACGTCGCCGAAGCGTCCGACCAACGGCCACCGCGATGAACGCACCTAGTCCCTGTTGTTCATCGCACGGGCTAGCGTAAATACCGAACAATACAATAAACGTCGCCGAAGCGACCGACCAATGGCCATCGCGATGAACGGCACCTAGTCCCTGGCGTTCATAGTACAGGCTAGTGGAAATAACGTAAAATACAATAAACATCGCCGAAGCGTCCGACCAACGGCCACCGCGATGAACGCACCTAGTCCCTGTTGTTCATCGCGCCAGTCGGCGCGAAGACAAACACCTCTACGACCACCATGCTATGGCTGTACAATGTACATATAAATGTAAATGAAAACTTAAACAGTTTAATCCACTTTTGAAAAAAAAAAAAAACTGAAATAAAATAATAATAATAATAAATAAACAAATAAATAATAACAGTGACCTAGACCAAGATAAAACTCCATTACACAACTAGGTTAATATTACACTCCTAGGTTAAGATACATGCCATATGTGTATATGTAAAAAGACTCTTTGCCAACTTTATTAGTTTCAATAGAGAGTTCATTCCATTCCAATTTTGCAGTCGGTTCTCCAGATAGAGACCAAAACGTGGACCCGGATGGCCCCAAATATTTTTTCGCAATATTGGTATCAAATTAAAGGTGCTGATCAGGTTTTCCATATATATTTGACACTATACGGATATCTCAATCGGTTCCCGGGATTGAGGCCGAAACATGAATTTAAATAGCCCCCGAAATATTTTTGAGCATTGTTGGTATCAAATTAAAGGTACCAATCAGAGCTTCAATAGAGAGTTCATTCCATTCCAATTTTCCAGTCGGTTATACAGATAGAGACCAAAACGTGGACCCGAATGAACTGGAATAGGTCGGAACATTTTGAGCAATATTTGTATCAAAATGTAGTACTAATCATGATATACACCGATATGTGGCCCCGGATGGCCATGGAAAGTTGTTGATAAGAAACGCGAGAGGGGGAGAGAGAGAGTAGTATAAGAGGAGGAAGAGATGGAGGGAACGGGAAATGCAAAGTGGTAGGGAGACCGATAGGGAAAGGAGTGGCATAGTGTGATCTGTCGAAGCGAAGTGGGACGGGTATTTGCTAGTGACCTTATAAATTTGAAATAAAGGCCAAAGTTATTTGCTTGGATAACGGGATAACGGTCAGGTAAAAAATAGGTGTTGTTGTTTTGGACAAATTGTACACTGGAAGACCATATTTTAGCAGCACAGTATTATGAAAATATATGCTATAGTTTCGTGTGATTAGAAAATTTAACTGGCCTTATATATGTGAAAGGGACTTTAGGTGAAAAAATCATACAAATAGTGATGGCGGCCTTGAATGAGTTTGATGTTCGTCTTAATAGAGGAATAATTGTAACAGACAGAGGCTCCAATATGAAAGCTGCGTTTAGAACGTACGACCATATATTCTGCGTCAGTCATATGTTACATAACATAGTTGAAAAATCAGTTGCCGAGTGCTTAGACATAAAAGAAATACGTAACAATTGCATTAAACTTGTAAAATATTGTAAAAAGTCTGGAGCTAATGCAGAATTAAAAACAAGTCTTAAAAGTTTTTAGATTCCTAGATTTCCACTGCTTTTTAAATTGAGCTTAAAAATTTTAGCAGTACCAGCAAGTAGTGCCTCGTCTGAGAAAATATTTTCAAATGCTAAAAATTTACTTTGTGAAAAGCGATGTATTATTGGGGCTAATCCTCTTTCAGTAGGCAAAATAATGTTTTTACATACAAATACGTAAACAAAAATTTTATAATTTAATAATAATTTGATTTGTGATTTAATAAATGGATTATGTTCACATATTCTTCTTGTTTTTATTTTAAAATTTCCGGTATGTATAAAAATAAAAGATATGTATGTACATACATAAATGTGCATACATACGTAGTATTTGAGGCTTTTTACATATTTGAATTTCCTCACACAGAAATAGAAAATTATTTTAAATATGATCGTTTTTAATCATCTGGGGTATGATATTTGAATCTTTTTATCAAAAATACTGGCCACCACCCGATCATGACGAAGTGCGAATAGCAATGTCTCGGCTTAAAAATAACAAGGCCCCGGGCGCTGACGGTTTGCCAGCCGAGCTATTCAAACATGGTGGCGAAGAGTTGATAAGGAGCATACATCAACTCCTATGCAAAATATGGTCGGACGAGCGCATGCCTGACGACTGGAACTTAAGTGTGCTCTGCCCAATCCACAAAAAAGGAGACTCCACAGTACGCGCCAATTATCGTGGGATAAGCCTCCTGAATATCGCATATAAGGTCTTAGCAAGTGTATTGTGCGAAAGACTGAAGCCCACCGTCAACAAGCTGATTGGACCTTATCAGTGTGGCTTCAGACCTGGTAAATCTACCATCGACCAGATATTCACAATACGCCAAATACTGGAAAAAACCCATGAAAAAGGAACCGACACACACCATCTCTTTATCGATTTTAAAGCCGCTTTTGATAGCACGAATAGGAATTGCCTATATGCCGCAATGTCTTAATTTGGTTTCCCTGCAAAACTTATATGGCTATGCCAAATGACGTTGACTAACACCACCAGCTCCGTCAGAATTGGGAAGGACCTCTCCGAACCGTTCGAGACCAAACGAGGTTTCAGACAAGGTGATTCCCTTTCGTGTGACTTCTTCAATTTGATGCTGGAAAGGATAATACGAGCTGCAGAACTTATCCATACAGGAAGCATTCTATACCACAAGAGTGTACAACTGCTGGCGTACGCCGATGATATCGACATTATTGGCACTAACACTCGCGCCGTATGTTCTGCCTTCTCCAAGCTGGATAAAGAGGCTAAGAAAATGGGTTTGGCGGTTAACGAGGACAAGACGAAGTACCTCCTGTCATCACACAAAGAAACAGCACGCCTTGGCAGCCACGTCAATGTTGATAGCTACAAATTCGAAACTGTTAAGGACTTCGTCTATTTGGGAACCAGCATTAACACCAAGAATGATGTCAGCACGGAGATCCAACGAAGAATCACGCTTGCCAATAAAAGCTACTTCGGACTAAGTAGGCAAATGAAAAGTAAAGTCTTCTCTCGACAAACAAAAATCACACTCTACAGGGCGCTCATCGTTCCAGTCCTCATGTAAGGAGCAGAAGCATGGACAATTTCAAAATCAGATGAGATGGCACTTGGAGTATTCGAGAGAAAAGTTCTTCGTAAGATTTATGGACCTTTGCGCGTTGGCGTGGGCGAGTATCGACGGAGATTTAACGATGAGCTGTACGAGCTTTACACAGCCATCGACATTGTTCAGCGAATAAAGATCCAGCGGCTGCGTTGGGCAGGTCATGTCGTGAGAATTGACGAAGGCGCTCCGGCCAAGAAAGCATTTCTATCGAAACCCGCTGAACGCAAAAGAAAAGGGAGACCTCCACTGCGTTGGGAAAATCAGGTGGACAGCGATGCTCCCTCCCTAGGTGTTCCCAAGTGGCGCCATGCTGCACGAAACAGAAGCAATTGACGCGCTCTGTTGGACTCGGCCAGAATCGTCTAGACGGTTAAGCGCCAATCAAGAAGAAGAAGAATTGGCTGGGTCAAACTACATATCTGTGGTCACAAGCAATAATCGCTTAAGTCGACTTAGGAAGATTTCGAGTTATATATACCACGTTATTCTCCTTTTAAAACACTATATTTCTGTAAAACCCCCATGCTTATAACTTAATTCAATCAAAAGATATAAATAAAAACATTTAGGCTTAACTTACAATAGAGGTATATTAAACTTGCTATAACAGCCAAAGTAGACGTATACACTTAATCAAATTTCTTCATGACATTTTGTTTTATTTACAAAATTTGATCGTTACATTGTGGATGGCTCACTGATTTTGCGTCCATAGTTTTAAATCGACTTTTATGATTTGTTAAGAAACGCTTTCGAATATAAAAACCAATTTATCTCGAAATCATTTTTTCAGACTTAAGCGATTATTGCAAATTGCCACAGATATATACATAAATATGTACATATGTGCACTGCTTTTGTGCACGCAATGACACGCTTCTAGTCAAGGCAGTCGACAGAGGTAACAGTGTTAACTAATAAACTTCATTAACTCGCACAACAATTTTCCTACACAGCATTCATTCACACAAAAACAATGAAGTTCATTGCGGCACGTGTGCTGCTAAGAGCGGATCGTTACTTGTGATAGTGCTAAACTGAACACCCTTTCTTTTAATAACAATGTTGAATAATAATTTTCACAAAATATTACCAAAAATATCTATTGAAAAATCAATTACAATTATACAATCAATACTGGCTGTTTAAAAGAATTTTAATTTATTGAATAGATTCTTTTACAAAAGTAAAACGTATTGTATAATCTTTGTTTAAATGGGCATGAACATTTATAATTTTTAAAGATTGTTATAAAAACTACACCTTTTTCAGTTTATATTCAAAAAGTTGCAATTGACATTCACAAAATTAAAATTCATATTCAGAATTTCCATTTCATATTGAGAAAATTACAATTCATATTCAGAATTTCCATTTCGTATTCAGAAAGTTGCAGTTCATATTCAGAAAATTACAATTGATATTCAGAAAATTACAATTGATATTCGGAAAATTACAATTAATATTCAGAAAATTACAGTTCATATTCAGAATTTCCATTTCATATTCAGGAAGTTGCAATTGATATTCAGAAATTTATATTTCATATTCACGTTTCGCAGGCAGCCTTCGCGTTGCGAAGCGCGAAACATGAAGTCATTGGGATCGAGCCATACAAAGCGGCGTGTCTATGAGACACTGCGTAGGCTGGCGGCACTGAATGAAGGCGATATGGAGGTTATACGCAGAAGAGATCGTCTCTGGTTCACGTGGGAAAAACTGATGTACTGAGTACGAAAGCCTCAACGGCTGACCTACATTTCATTTCACATTGAACCGCCGAGCGTGGCAGTAAATTAGTGAGCAACCTGAAATAGTTTAGTTTCGGTGGTCGCAGTATATATGTACATATATACGATATATATATAAGTATACTTAGAACGAATTGGCCTGCAAATCAAATTTTGGGAATTGTTTTAGTTTTCTCTGTGATAGATTGACTGCACTTTGATTCGGTGTCAGCGCCGAATCTGGGTCAAAATTGTGTGCTCTTCCACTCTCTCTTTCATTTTTCGCTTTAGTGGAAAAGCAACAGGATTTATTTGACCACGTTGATTTTGATCTGAGCGTAAACTGGGAATAACGAAATCTCCTGCAATCAGCGATTAATTCGCAATCCAAAAAAAGTTAAGTGGAAAGAAATCCGTAACGCTAATTATTCGCATGTACATCTATGTGTTCATATATACATATGTATAGATATGGATCAGGGCCGTGCGCAGGAATTAGCCTTGGGGGGGGATTTTTAATTTTGGTTTGCATTCGCATACATTTTTCGCTAAGATAAACATATTTGCTGAAACAGATATCCAGACCCATACATAGGGTTGCCAGACGTACTGATTTGATCAGTACAATACTGATTTTTCGTACCCCGTACTGATGGTTTTAAAAACCTTAAGAAATACTGATTTTTTGGATTTTGTACTGATTTGTACTGATTTTTAGCCGACAATAAAAAAAATCATTTTTATCACCCTGCAATATTACTCGACGACCAACGTGTAATTGTTGTTGTGCACTCGGACGAGTGAGGGAAATTTCGGACATCGATCAAATTTGCTGGGTGAAACAAGCACCCGAGGCTTCGGGGTAATATTGTGTTATGTTGGGTATGTGCGCTCTAATCATCGATTTAAGCGTAACCACCTCTCATCGATGACGAAAATGTGTCCGAATTTCATCTGTGGGTTTGCTCGTAAGCATAACCACGGCATAACCATGAAATGATTAAGAAGGAGGAAGCAACGCGAACGTTAAATGTCATAGAAACATGATCGACAGTTAACGACACGGAAACAAGAAATAAATGCCAGTAATAAAGACGATTTTCTCGGAAGGCAATGTACTGATTTTTTCGGGAAGGGTATCTGGCAACCCTACCCATACATCATAAATTTAAATGTTCTCTAACTTTTCTGAAACTCATTATGATTCATCAAAATCTAGTTAACCAGGTCCTGAATAGTACTGTTTACAGTACTTGTTAATTGAAACTGCTCACTGTTTTCACAAAATGAACATTTTTTGTTATCAGTACAATTTTTTAAAAAATGCCAAACGAACATATGCTACACAACTTTGTAATTTCGGAAAGCTCCAAGTGCAATTCAAAGTGCCGAACTTATGTATTGGCCAACCTTATTTTTTGCAACTTTCACCAATTTCTTCAAGTCAAGATTCAATGCAAAATTTATAAACTCTATTTTGAAAATTTTTGCAAAATCATTGCAACTTACACGGAAAGAATTTTTTACTAGAATCAATGCCGAGACAAGAAAAATTAGACTTGATTTTGAAAATATTTTCTTAATATCAAGAAAATCCAAGAAAATTGGATTTTAAATAAATAAGTAAACATTATCTTGCTTCAAGTGAAATCGGATTTTAAATAAATAAGAAAAAGTTTTCTCACTTCAAGCAAAAATGGACTTTAAATAAATAAGAAATAATTTACTTACGGTAAGTGTTTTTTTCTTGTTTTTAGGAATAAATAATTAAGAAATAATTTTTTTGTTGCAAGAACTTTTCTTATACGAGCTTAAGTAAATAAGAAAATATTAAATATATAATCAAGTAAAAATTTTCTAAAAATATTAAAAACGTAAAAAATAAGGAAAATGAAAACTAATCATAAGGGATTAGAAAACCATAATTAGTCAACTAGTACTTATTTTCCTAGGACTTGTTCACTGAAATGACAACATTTCAATTAATATAAATGAAGATGCAAATAGTGAACTCCTTATACCAAATGCTTCACTAACAATCTGAGAATTGCAGAAATATTCAGAAATATGCAAAGCGGATGGCAAATGAAAAAAAAATACATGTTACTTTGGAAATGCAAATTCAGCAAGAAATATTTTACTTCGCTCAATAAAACGTTTTCTTATTTATTTAAAATTTTTTTTGCTGTAGTTTGCGTTCAAATTGAGCAAGAAATATTTTACTTCGCTGTTGTTTTCTTATTTATTTTCAATTTTTTTTTGCTGTAGTTTGTTGTTCCAATTCATCGAAACACAATTTTCTTAAATTCTTCTTGATATTAGCAAAAAGATTTTCTTCATTTAAGTAAATTTAAGAAAAGATGTTCTATAGATTTTTTAGTGTTCTTGAATAAGAAAATAATTGTCTAATTTTTGGAAAACTCAATTTCTTAATTCCAGTAATAATTAAGTCAATTTTTCTTATTTCCCTAAAAATTTTCTAAATTGAGTTCAAGAAAGTATTTTTTTGATTCAAGTATACAAATTTCTTTCCGTGTAGATTTGATCATGGGGGGGTTTAACCCCCAAAACCCCCCCGTGCGCACGGCCCTGATACGAATAATGTGCTTGAGTACGAAAAGTAATTTAAACCATTTGTTCAATGCACAGGCGACGACACTGAGCGTCGGATTGCCTACGTGAAGAAACTGGCCTACATATGTATATGTATGTATATGCACGTGGCGCCGACGCACTATGACGCCTTTTGGCTTTTTTCGTTGCAAAAATCATAACTTTTGAACCAATAGAGATATTTCAAAGATTTAAACTGCATCTGAAAGCTAATTATTTCAACTTTATGTGGTACAAAATGCATAGGCCCCCAATAACAGGGTGCCTCAGAATAATTCGTCAAAATTTAAAATTTTTATAAAAATGCAAAAACAAGAATTTGTAAGTACAAATTTAATGAAAAAAAAATGAAATTTGGTTTATAAAGTTTCATTTGAGCGGTAGACCAGATAACTCAATTATTTTGGCAAAGGGATGCTCACATTATTTGTTTACGTTTGACGGAAACACGGTGTATTTTATGTAATGCGGATACCGCTTAAAGTGGGAGTCGCCACGCCCATTTTCAAAATTTGTATCAATTATCCGACTAAGGGTATAAATATTATTGTTAGTGCAAAATTTCATTCCTTTATGACTTTTAGTTACAAAGATGTCAAGTCGAAAATTTCACAAAGCCATTTTAGAAATGTTTTTGTAAAAAAGTAGGCGTGGTTATAAATCGATTTCGCTAAATTTTTAATGTATATTAGCACAAGTAATAAAAGTGTAAATACTAAGCTTCGTCATAATATATCAATTATTTTTCGAGTTATAGGCTCCGAAATGTCGTAGATTCCTTTTTCCAAAAAAGGGGCAGTGCCACACCCATTTTCAAAAATTTTTCTGTTTTTTGTTTCTGGTCTATTGTGGGACTCGTGCCATTTCAATGAATTATCTTTATATTTGACAAAGATATCGCTTAAAATGTTTTTATAGACCCCTTTATAGTTCCCATATATAAAATTGGGCGTGGTCGTCAACCGATTTTGCTAAAATTTTGAGCATGTATTACCACAAGTCATAAAAGTATATACACTAAGTTTCGTCATAATATATCAATTATTTGTCGAGTTTTGGGCTCCGAAATGTATATTCCTGCTTCTAAAAAGAGTAGGTGCCACGCCTGTTTGCAAAAATTTTTGGGTTCTTAGTTTTATGTCTATAGTTGGACTCATGATTACGGTGACCATCCGTTCTGTTTTTAGCAGAACAGTTCTGTTTTTCAGGAGCTTGTTCTGCGTATTTTTTTTTTCTCTGAAAACCCATAAATTGTTCTGCTTTTTTAAAATGTTCTGTTTTTTGTTCTGTTTTTTGTTCTGTTTTTATCCTCTATGCAAATCAAAAATTGTTTTACAGCGGCAACCATTTTCTGATAAAAATGTAGGTTCCTATCGATATGACTTAGCAATCACTATTAATCAGCTGGTTCAGAAGCAAGTTCACTAAATAGGGTCGAAAAAAAAAGTTGTAAAAGTCCGCCTCTAAATTTGAAGCTTATGTTGAGAGAGTTAAGGGACACAAAAATTTTTTTTTTGATCCCGCGAAATACCGCCGAAATTCTTTTTTTCTTGTAACTTTGTTATTTATCATCCGATTTTTAAAATTAATACGTCATTAGTTTCGTATTTTGAAGCTCTACACTTCCTTCTAATGTCCTTTTGAACTCTGAAGTCGTTTTCACATACTTGGGTCAGCTAACTTATTTGTATTTCCATGAATTATCCTCTTTGTTTTGCCAAATGAAAGTGCTTCAAAATTCATGACAATGTTGCCTTGAAACGGTTTTACTAAATTAATAAACAAAGAAGTTACGTCACGACGAATATCTAATTTAGCTATTATTTAACTAATTTTTTTAAGCAATTCAGTATATGTAATGTTGTAAAAGTCCGACCCTAAATTTGAAGCTTATATTGAGAGGATTAAAGACAAAATTTTTATTTTTTTTTTTCTGATCCCGCGAAATACCGCCGAAATAGTTTTTTATTGTAACTTTGTTATTTGACATTACACAAATTGAATCGCAAAATAGTTGTATGGTAGAAGTTGCTTTACTAATAAAAGACCTTGAATTAAAAATCGCAGAACGAAGAGATGTAATTTTTTTACCGCTAATGATGAAGAAAATAGATTCAGACTTGGAAAAATCAGGAACTGTGGATTTAAGTAAAATAAAAGATCATGCAAAACGTTTTTACATTAATTGCGCTGATTATTTAAATCAGCGCGACCAAGCGTATAAAGAGGTCGAAGTGATAGAATGGGTACTTTTGCGTACAGTTCCATCTTGGCATGATGTTGAAAGAAATTTGACTTATATTTCGGAAAAGAGAACCCAGACTAAAATTAATGACAGCGAATTATTTGATGAGTTGACATGTATTAAAAATTATGTGACTCCAAACAAACTAAAGGAATGGGTGAAAGGGGGAAATCTAGTCGATATGAAATGGGTTGAAATATTTCAACATTTTAAGAAAAATGCTATACCTTTTAAAAATATTTTAAAAATAGTAGAATTCAATTTATGTTTACCGGGTTCAAATGCCCCCACTGAAAGGATATTTTCAATTTTAAACATTATATGGACTGATGAAAAATCAAAAATTCAAATTGAGACTGTGAAATCTATTTTAATAAGTAGATGTAAATATGATTTTAATTGCTTAGAATTTAAGAATTACTTACAAAATGAGGAAAATGTACTTAAACAAATTTATGCCTCTGAAAAATATCAGTAATTTGATATATTTATTAATTGGTTATGTACCTAATACTTGATTGAAATCAAAGCCAGTGAAATGTGATTCATGTTTATGAATATTTTTTGTTCCTATTAGAGCTCTCGATTTTTTTTGAACACTTTCGAGTAGCCCAAACAATTGTTGTTCAAATGCTCGAACAGTCGTTTGTTTATTACCCATATTTTTGTACGGGCATTTGAACTATTCGGGTATTTTGAAGTTTGTTTTTTTTCTTTTGTTTATTAAGCCTAGTACCGAGTTCACCGCCGTGAAATTTCGCCAGCAACATGCGTTTATTTTGCCGTGAAATGTTTCAAGAAATATATTTCTCAAATGAGAATAAATGCCAAAATGAAAACTGAGCAAATGTAAAAAGAAAAAAATTTGGAGCATCGCCTCAGAACCAACTTTCAAATTTTGGGCAATAAAAAAATTTTTATACAAAATATAAATTTCAATTTCAACAAATGTCACTTTTCACTCGAAAATAAATGGCATTGTATATTTAAATTGGAGTGAAAAAATGTTGCTGGCATGATGTTGCTAGCATGATGTTGCTAGCATGTTGCGCAACGTTTTCACGGCAGGAACTCAGTACAACTTTGTCGTGAAATATCTGTGAAATTTCACACATGTTTCACAACCAGTTTTTTTGTATAGATTTTGACAGCAGTTTCACGTGAAACTCGAACTCAGTACTATGCTTAAGCTCGAATGCTCGAATGCTCGAATGTTTGTACGGGCATTTGAACAACAAACGGGCTTCAAACAAAAACGATCAGATCGAATTGCTCGATACCCGGGTATCTCGAGCCCTAGTTTCTCTTAAAAAAAAATTTTGTTTTTTTAATACAAATTTATGGTCACCGTACTCATGATACAAAGTTGCAATGAATTATTTTTATATTTGACAAAGATATCGCTTAAAAATATTTTAGTTACACTCCTTTATAATACCCATTTATAAAAGTGGGCGTAGTCGTCAACCTATTTTTGGCAATTTTTCGTCCAAATATTCGCCTTAGTATGTACATCACTCATACCAAATGGCATCGATATATCTGTAATAAGTGGGCGTGGTGCCGCCCATTTTCGAAAATTTTTGAATATTTCTTTATAACGGCCCGATCTCATTAAGTGGATGAAATTTCATCATTCGGATTGTATTAGTGATTGAGATATCCATATCCCCTGCAGTAAATTTGTTTCACTGCTGAAGGATCAGTGATGATTCCTTGTTGAATATTCATCACTGTCGTCATAACTCAGTATATTTTGATTTGTTTTTGTTTTTTTTTCTGAGGAAAGCAAACCATTTATATGAAAAATTCAGCAGTCTTTATATGAAAGTATTCACTGATGCCTCCTCGTCATAGGTGAATTGCATCAGTGATTCATTAAGGATTCATTGCGGATTTTACTGCAGGGTCTGTACCTGCCCAGACGCGTATTTGTAACCAATGTTGTTTCACTTAATTTGATGTGAAAAGTAAAATCGCAGGTGGAAGCAGGTAGACTTTATGAATTCTGGTAAGGTAATATTCAACAAATGAATGCGCGCCTCAAATAACGTTGTAAACGACAAAATGTAAAATATTCATTAGAAGATAAAAACAGTTTGAAGTCACCAGTTAATTTATTTTTCAAATGTTTTAAACTTTTATGAAGCTAGGGCCTTACTGGAACTGAAATATGCAAAAAAAAAACTAAAACAATACGTACTCAATAGCCAACAAATTAATTCCAAAATTTGTTTAGTGGAACAACGTTGTATGTAACTCATTCGAATGGATGTTGAAACGTTATTCCAATTTATCAGCACCATTCTGTTGGTGGATAAAATGCTATCCTGTTAAGTAAAAGGCTGTCATTCACTTCATATATTTTTAAATTTATATTAAATAAAATCAAACATAACTTAAATAATATCCTTATACAGAATAAATTATTTTTTTAATAAAAAAAAGAAGCGTATTCATAGTTCATCAATACTAAACCATCTTTTAAATTACCGTTTCGGCAGCATTTTTCTTCGAAATTAGCTTTCCTTTTTTAGTAATATACTATTACGTATCTTCTTGAATACTTTTCCAATTTTCGTACCTATATCATTTTTCTTTTTTTACCGTTGTTTAGCTTACGCAACAAAGTGATTTCTTCCGAACTTGCCATTATGTCGCTCACTTAACACGTTGTTCCACTGACTGCTAATTTAAAACTGTGGTTGGGGCCCAAAATATACTCAAAAGAGCTCACTTTTTTGTAGAATTATGGAAAAATGCCGTTAGAATAAGAATCCACCAAAAAATACATTTTGAAAAAAATGTCGGTTACAACGTTATTTGAGGCGCGCATTCAAAATCCTACTGTTAATTTCCCAAATACCTTTTTTGACTTTTTTTAGTTTCCATCAAAGTTTGAAAAGGGCCTAAAAATAGGCTTTTCGAAAAACTGGTATATCCGACAACTTTTACTAGAGCACAAGAAATTTTATTAGAATTGAATTACCTTTTATCAAAGTACAAAGAAGTATCAACCGGCCGCTTTACCTACAGGCATAACAATTTTATGTGCAAAAAAAAGAACAATTTTTTTTCTGTTGAAAATTTTTCAGCTTTGAGCGGCTCTACATGCCACGCTTTTTCGGCAGAAGCGCCATAGTGCGACGTGGCGACCACGCACACTCACATATATGCCAACACCAGCGATGATCATTTTGACATGTAAATCATCATCAAAAGGCCCAATTAGCTAAAAGCGAAAGTAACAATTTAACGCCAGTATTACGGATGGGCGAATTGGAAAAATATATCGATATATATTGTATCGATATTTAAAAAAACATCGATTTATGCCGTGTAAAAACATCGATATATCAATATATCGAAAGGGCTGGCTTCACATTAAGGAACCACGTCCCGCGAAAAACCACTTCTTCACGGGTGCTCTCACAGATCTCAAAACTGGAATCCAAACTTGCCGCAGACTTATAGTTTACTAGATATTTGTTGTTAAAGTTGGATGGATCTACATATATTCTACGAATCCTGAAGTATAAACATAAAAATCATTAAGAATTGCTTGAAGAAGAAAGTAATGTAAATTCAAGCACCCGGACATTATGGTTATACCACTTCTTAAAAAATGTTCTGCTGTTAAATTCGAAGCGAATCAGAAATGTATGAAAAATATCGAATTTGGCTCGAAATGGCAAAAAATTATCGATTATCGATGCACGGTAGTTCAAAATATCGTCGATATTATCGGCTGTACTATTTTAAAAATATCGATATATTGATATATCGATATATATCGCCCAACCCTAGCCAGTATTATTTCCAGGTGACGTCATCTAATACTCTGGCGGCTGCGACGCCCAAATCAAGACGGCGAAGTCACTCTAAGCATTGCAAGTACAAAGAACATCGACGAAGTTAGAAGTATGCCGAAACGGGGAGAATAAGTGTAAATAAACAGAACACCGGCTCAGCAGCACATCCAAAGGGCCACACATCAAAATATACATATACATATATACATATGTACACTAGCACGCTCAGCGACGAACAGCAGCAAGGAATGGACAGACAAAGGCTTCGTACTTTCCAGAAGCAGACTAGCAACAACAACAACAGTGCGTAACTGCACGCAGCAGTGAAAGCGGAATGAGAGTAGCAGCCCAAGTGTCACAGGTTATGTCATATATTGTACCAGAACTTTTTGTCAGTTTATCGCATCAACATGATTTTTTTCTACCTCAACCCGGGTAAGTACAAATTTAACATTTTTAGTATGGATAATTTCATGGTAGAAATTGCTTAAAGTAGAATATCCTCTCTCGACGAACCAAAATCACACTCCACAGGACACTCATCGTTCCAGTCATGTACGGCGCAGAAGCATGGACTATATCAAAAGTAGGATTTATGGAGATTTAACAATAAGCTGTACGCAGACATCGACATTGTTCAGCGAATAAAGATCCAGCGGCTCCGCTGGGCAGGTCATGTCGCGAGAATGGATGAAGGTGCTCCGGCCAAGAAAGTATTTCTGTCGAAACCCGCTGAACGCAGAAGAAAGGGGAGACCCCCACTGAGTTTGGAAGATCAGGTGGACAGTGATGTTGACTCCCTAGGTATTCCCAAATGGCGCCATGCTGCACGAAACAGAAATAGCTGGCGTGTTATGCTGGACTCGGCCAAAATCGTCTAGACGGTTAGGTGCCAATTAAGTAGTAAGTATTTGCTTATGCAAATTAATATTATGACCTAATATGCATATTTAAGGTCAATATGCATATTCGTGCATATTTTGGCACTTAATCAAGTAATATCGAAAAATATTAAACTGACATCTGTGGTTAATTCATATAATTGCGTTTGCTTATATAATATTGAATGAATCTGGTAAGCATATGACTAGAAATACAGCGTTTCCGTAAGAAGTTCACCACGACAAACATACAAACAAAGCTACTCGACTATTGATAGAAAACAGCTGTAGGTTGAAATGTCTTGTACAAAAATTTAAATTTCACAGACAGGTTTATAGCAGGGGTTTCGCCCAAGGAATTGTCCTTATTTAAATTTTGTCCAACAACGCCCTGCGACGTAGACCATTCGTTTTCTGTATATATAGTAAAAGAAAATATAGCAAAAGATATGATAGTTCAATGCAACCCTTCCCGATATTAATGGAATGGTTTAATTTGCTTTGTAAAAAGATCCCATGCATATACATAAATACAAAGCTAACATTAATTTAAAGTATTGTATAGTACTTAAAACAAGTTCTTGATATGTGGAAAATGTGTGTGTTCTTATATTATACTGCTCGACACATGTTTTGTTTCCTCTGATTTTTTTTATCGTCTGTATATCAAATTGACGCGTATTTTTTGAATATGAAAACAGTTTTTCTCTAACAGCTTTTTTTCAGATAACGATAATTCTGTGTTTTTTGTTATTCATTCAACATTTTTTTCGCTGCCATAACCGCAGGTAGTACCTCATTCGAAAGACTATTAAAATACGCTTACAACGACATACAACTTGTAGTAGTTGAACCAAGTATCGCTGAGTGACAGCTGATCAATATCAAAGTTTTGTTGATTTTTTCCAATTTTCGAAGAAATTTTGATTTTCAAATTAGGTTTTTTATAAGAAGCTGTAAAAATCAGGAAAGTTTTAATATTTAAAAAATTAGCCTGTTCTATTGCAAACACTTTAAAATGATTCGAGGAATATTTTATTTTTGACGATTCTTTTCATGTGCAACAAAAAGGATATTTTGGATGAAAAACATGGTTAGGTAACCAAACTATGTGAAAACGACTTCATACGTCGAAATGACTTTAGAGGGAAATATAGAGCTCCTAAAGACTAAAATAATGATACATCAATTTTAAAAATCGGATGTCAAATAACAGTTACAATATAAAAAATATTTCTGCGGTATTTCGCGGAATAAAAAAAATTAAATTTGTGTGACCAACATAAGCTTCAAATTTGGGGTCCGCTTTTCACAGCTTTTTTCATTTTCACATGGTCACCTAACCAAATTTTTCGTCCTTAAAATATCCTTTTGTTTCACATAAAAAGTCACCAAAAATAAAGTTTTAATCGAATCTTGGTAATATTAGGCTTAAAGTGTTTGCAATTAAACATGCTTATTTCTAAAAGAATAAAACTCCTGATGTTTGCATCTGCTTACAAAAAACCTAATTTGAAAATCAAAATTTCTTCAAAAATCGCAAAAAATTAACCAAGCTTTTACTTTGACCAGCTGTCACTCAGCGACACTTGGTTCAATCGCTACAAGTCGTATGTCATTGGAAGCGTATTTTAATAGTATTTCGAATGACATACTGCCTGCGGTTATGGCATTTGTACCTTCAGCGAAAAAAAGTTTAATGAAATAATAACAAAAAACACAGAATTACCGTTATCTCAAAATCAAAAGGTGTTAGAGAAAAACTGTTTTCATATTCAAAAAGTACGCGACAATTTAAGATAGAAACGATAAAAAATGCAGAAGAAACAAAAAAAAAAATTTTTTGTTGAGCAGTGTTATTATTTTTTTTTTTTTATTATTTTGCAAAAAATCGTTAAATAAAAATCTTTACTTGAAATCGAAGCCTGAGTAAAAGATCAACCTATTTCAAAAGTTGTTTCAAAAACGCCCTATTTCAGAATTTTCTTCAATAACGCCCTATTTCAGAACTTGCTTCAATAACGTCCTATTTCAGAAAATTATTCAAAAACGTGCTATTTCAGAGAAATAGATATGGAATTTTCTCTGAAAGAGCATTGGCAACTTTTCACATTTTGATCTTTGTTTTCTGCGCGATTCCGTGGAAAATTGCAAACCAATTTCGCTAAAAGCAATATGTGAGTTAAAATTATAAAAACTCATTAGCTGGTTTTACATTTTTTATACTCAGCTGTACTAGTACACAGAGTATTATAGTTTTAATCACATAACGGTGGATTGTAACAGAATGAAATAATCGAGATAGATATAGACTTGTATATATCAAAATGATCAGGGTGAAAAGAGAAATCGATTGAGCCATGCCCGTCCGTCCGTCCGTCTGTCCGTCCGTCCGTCTGTCCGTCCGTCTGTAAACACTCTAACTCGCGCAAAAATTGAGATATTTTGATGAAATTTGGAATGCAAGTTGGTATCGAGACTGGGATGGTTGGTATTGAAAATGGGCGAAACCGGACCATGACCACGCCCACTTTTCCTATATAGAAAAAATCGGAAATTTGGTATCTCAGTCACTAATATAGCTGGAGCGATGAAATTTTACCCACGTGTTCAGCTCAGGCCCTAGGAAGAAATTTTATGAAATTTTGGAAAATGGGCGGTGCCACGCCCACTTATTAAGGGTCAAACATGGAAAGTTTTATATGTCATAACTCGGAAACCATTGAAGATATATCGATGAAATTTGGTACGCGTGATTTACTTACTTAGGCAAACGTTTGGGCGGAAAATAGTTAAAATCGGTTGACGGCCACGCCCACTTTTATATATGTATATTACAAAGTGACCTAATAAAAACATTTTAAGCCATATCTCTGTCAAATATAAAGATCTATCATTGAAATTTTGTCGCATGAGTCCAACTATGGACATAAAACAAAAAACACAAAAATTTTGGAAAATGGTCGGTGCCACGCCCACTTATTAAGGGGCAAACATTGAAAGTTTTATGAGTCATAACTCAGAAACCGTTCAAGATATATCGATGAAATTTGGTACGCGTGATTTACTTACTTAGGCAAATGTTTGGACGAAAAATTTCCAAAATCGGTTGACGGCCACACCCACTTTTATATATGGGTATTATAAAGTGACCTAATAAAAACATTTTAAGCGATATCTCTGTCAAATATAAAGATATATCATTGAAATTTTATAGCAGGAGTCCAACTGCGGACGTAAAACGAAAACCACAAAAATTTTGGAAAATGGGCGTGGCACCGCCTCTTTTTAGAAGCAGGAATATACGAGATTTCTGAGCCCATAACTCGACAGATAATTTATATATAATGACGAAACTTGGTGTGTACACTTTTATTACTTGTGGTAATACATGTTCAAAATTTTAGCCCATTTCGCTTTAAAAGGTTAGAATTTAGGCACACCCCTTCCACTTGAGCAGCCGCGTCGAAAACGAAACGTAACTTTTTCGGCTTATTCGGATTAATGACGCCGAAGTGGGGCAAATACCATTTCCTAGACGATGTAACTTTCGTTTCGGATGTCGTGGCTACGACTTGGTCGAAGGAAAGGGTTTGCGTTAATAACAAGGCGATCGAAATGTGTTTCAATGTGCGTATGTTTATTCGCAGTTTTGCACCCTTTCTTGGCCGTTCGCAAATAGTGAAAAATATATATGAGATTTTCGCGCTAAGTACTTTGACAGGTATAAGTAAAACGAAAATGTAGAGAATGAAAGAGAACGAAAGGCAAAGAAGAATAAGGGCAAAACGTTGGTTTAAAATGCAGGGTTGCATCATTTTAGGTATCGTAACAATTCAGAGAGATTGAAAGAGATTCTAAATAGCATTTGACAACACCCCACCCCCGTGGAGCGATTAGCTTCACCATTTTCCAGATCAAGGACAGCCAGTTTGGATACCGCTCGCTGCAAAAGACCACTAGCTGTACGCACGTCCGCACGCCGAGCCACACCATCCACGCCGGTGTACACACGCTCCACGATACCTCGGCGCCACTGATTTCTTGGCATATTCGGATCACAAATAAAAACGGCGTCACCTTCTTTAAGTGGTGCCGTCCGTTGACACCATTTAACTCTTCGAGTCAGCGTTGGTAGATACTCGAGTATCCAACGCTTCCAAAACGCATGTCTTAGACTACGCGCAATGTGCCACTGCTTGCGAAACCCAAATATCTTTTCATCGGGGGCGCTGGCTGCCGGTGTTCTTGGGATATTACCGGTTCCAATTAGGATATGAGGGAGTGGTTCCTCTTCATCGGGAGAGATGGGCAAGTGCGTTAATGGACGTGAATTTACTATGTTTTCCGCCTCTATCAGAAAACTCTGCAATACATGTTCACGTGGCGCTTCTTCTTTCAACGAGTGCCGGAGAACCTTTTTAACGCACTGTACCATCCTTTCCCATATTCCTCCTTCAGATGGATTTGGCGGACAGTTGAAGAACCACTCGACCCCTTTTGTCGACCATTCATTTTGAACCCGCTCGGTGTCGAAAACTTCAGAAAAACGTTTCGCATCTTCGTTTGCTCCTATAAAGTTTTTTCCGTTGTCGGAACGAATACGTGCCGGAACCCCTCTTCGATTCATGAAGTTGCGCATGACAATTATGCACGAATCCGTTGACAAGTCGTGGGCGACTTCGAGATGAATCGCGCGCACGGTGAGGCACGTGAGCAACGCTACCCACCGTTTTTCAGTGCGCCGACCGATTGTCACGGAAATAGGTCCGAAGTAATCGAGCCCAGTATACGTGAAGGGCCGTACGTAGGGTTCTAGGCGATCTTCAGGTAAAGGACCCATCACGGGCTGGCGAGGTTCTGTCTTTCTGATGTGGCAAAGTTTACATTCAGCTATTACACTTCGAAGCAGTTGTCTCATTCTGGGAATCCAGTATCTCCGACGAATTTCGCTTAAAGTCGCTTCGTGATTCTGGTGCTTCATCCTGCAATGATAATAGCGGACGACTAAGGCACTCTGCACACGGAGCGTACTGCTTTAGACGCGTATTAGATACTACAGACGAAAGCTGTACGCTTTGATGTCGCGCACGTATATTTCAATTGAGGGCTGCACACGAGTCGTCAGCTTCATGCATTCGTCAAAGTATGCTAGCTACATGTCGCTTGGCGTAAAGCAGTGCTGGTAGCTAGGCGTACTACGCTTAGAAAACAGGAAGAAGAAGATGTTTGTTTACATTTTTTCACTTGGTGGAATTTATGAAAGCAGTAAAATTTGTGTAAAAAATCGGAAAAAAAGAGTGTATAATGAAAGAAAATTGAAGATTCCGTAAAATTTTTCATCTTTTCTATTTAAACCTTCGAAATTTAAAGCAAATGCCGTATTATTAATTTGTTTGTTTGTTTTGTGCAGCGAAGTTTCATGTCGCTTCGTGTGCAGATATTGAGGCGTGGGGAAATCGACGCTACATAAAATGTCTCGTACGCGTCTATGACGATACGCCTCGTGTGCAGAGTGCCTAACCGTGTAAATATGTGCCCATGTGGCAATATTATTGGTCTCTTGACGTCATACGGCAGGAAACTTGCTGCATCAATGCGCCCTTGCACGCGAAGTAGGCCATCGTCATCCAAGTATGGAGAAAGTTGACTTATCGTGCTCTCTTTCGGTATGCCTTGACCAATCTCGATACATTTGCGCTCTGAAGCGAAGGCTTCTGATTGTACGCCTAGACATAATAAGCGCTCGGCCGCATCCAGCTCATTTGCGTTGAGTCCGTATTCATGATATTGTAGTTTTTGTTTACAATGGCATATGAAGCGAAGCATCCACGCTATTGACCTCTTCAACCTTATTAAACTCGAAAAGCGACTATAGTCAATGAGAACGTTGTCGTTAGCGATTAAGGCGAACCTAGCGCGAAGTTCTTCGCCCACCTCCGTAGTGACTATGGCATCGTTTTCTTTAGTAGGCCAGGTATCCTCATCGCACTTTAAGAATTCCGGTCCTTGTAGCCAACGAGATTGTAGTGAAAAATCAACGTTTCCGTGGCTTCTTGTCGCATCGTCAGCTACATTGCTTTTGGTAGGCACCCATCGCCATTCGCCAACATCACTCTCGCTCAGGATCTCCGCGACGCGGTGCGCCACATATGGTTTGTAGCGTCGATGTTCGCTGCCAATCCACTTCAGAACCGTTTTGGAATCGCTCCACAAGAAGCATCGTTGAGGACGTATTTGGTGGTTAGCCGATATCAATTTTCGCAAGCGTACGCCTAGCACTGCCGCTTGTAATTCAAGTCACGGAATGGTTACAGCTTTTAGCGGAGCGCTCTTGGTTTTAGCACAGATTAACGTAACGGTAACTTTACCATCGAGATCTCTCGACCTCCAATAAGCGACTGCAGCAAAGGCCTCTTCGCTAGCGTCAACAAATACATGTAGCTCTAAATTTTGGTCCACCCCGTGGGAAAAGTAGAATCGCGGCACACGAAATTTTGCCACTTTGTGCATCTGTTGGCGCCACCGTTCCTTTTGACGACCACGCCCACTTTTATACATGGGAACTATAAAGTGGCCTGATAAAAACATTTTAAGCGATATCTTTGTCAAATATAGAGATAATTCATAGAAATTTTGTGGCATGAGTTCCACAATAGACTGGAAACAAAAAATATAAAAATTTTGGAAGATGGGCGTGGCACCGCCTCTTTTTAGACAAAGGAATATACGAGATTTCTTAGCCTATAACTCGACAAATAATTGAGATATTATGACGAAACTTGGTTTATACACTTTTATAACTTGTGTTAATAGACACGCAAAAATTCATTGAAATCGGTTCATGACCACGCCTACTTTTTAACAAAGATATTTCTGGAACACCCATTGGGAATTTGTAACGTGACATCTTTGTAACTAGAAGTCAAAAAGGAATGAAATTTTGCACAAGGAATAATATTAATATGCTTAGTTGGATGACTGATAAAAATGTTGAAAATGGGCGTGGCTACGCCCACTTTATGCGGCACTCGCTTTATATAAAATACGCCGTGTTTCTATCAAACGCAAACAAACAATGAAAACATACAGCTGAGTATCTAATGTTCGATTCCACTCGAACTTAGGCTTCCTTACTTGTTTGTTTTCATAAGGAAAGTTTGCCCTGGACCAAATGGCAAAAAACGTGCTTATGTACATAGACTTGTACCTTTATATCCAAGGCATGATATCTAATGCATAACTGTGTAACCTAATAAAAACGCAAGTCGTCAATTAACGCACGCACGC
The DNA here is from genome assembly GCA_960531455.1 of Urophora cardui. Lineage (NCBI taxonomy): Eukaryota > Metazoa > Arthropoda > Insecta > Diptera > Tephritidae > Urophora > Urophora cardui. The sequence goes on along the minus strand of OY482675.1, from coordinate 33,108,771 downwards.
AAATTTTTCATATGCGTTGAACCGAAATTGACTTGCGTGCGTATACAGATAAAGAAATAGAAAAATATAGAAAATCAGAGAAAATCTTGTTATTTTGTGGAATATGTACCTAACACACACAATATCAAAAGCAAGTGTCAAATACCCACAATCCTTAATTTCAACTATCACGCAAAACAAAAATTGGGAGTTGGGTTTGCTTTTTACGCACGCCGTTCAATTTCGGTTACTCCCATACAAGTTGTATGGCATGAGAAATTTTTGACAGTAAATTGACGGCGTGCGTTTGTATTAAGTTACACAGTAACATGCAATAATTTATCTATACAAAAGTTTGTAAACAAATGCGTTATGAATAAAAACACAAATTTTAATTTAATTAAATTCATTTCTAATAAATATGTTCCTTAATTCGAAAACAAAATTTTGCGTTTGCTTTCCCATTTCTTTGTTGATTTGCTTATTTTTGACATCACTCCGAAATTTCTCTCCTCTCTTTCGTCCGTCACTCCGAAACACTCCGCTATTTGTCAATTTTCACTCCGCTCATAAATTTGGAACGGCATCGCTACCCTAATGATATTTCTTCGTGCATATTTCCGAGCATATTTCAGTTATTTTTCGGGCATACTAGCATGCATATTTTGACATTTTTCGTGCATATTTTTAGCTTCCCTAATGATAACGACAGGCAAGACTGACGAGTTTTTGACCGAGCAAATCACTCAATAAAACAAAGGCACCTTCTTTGGAGGCATTATTTCTAGAAGTGGTATCGAAGCATGTGCTCAACTTTGATCTGTTGGTAAACATAATGTCACATAATGATATATATAAGTATTTCTACGAAAAATGTGCATTTCATCAAGGTAATAAACACAGAAATGTAAACAAAAATAAGAAAATTTAAAATTTTCATGTGAATCTATTCAGATATAGAAACGGCTTGTGGGTCCGTGGCTAGTTTTTGATTTAAAATGAAAGCTTTTTCAGCTTTGCACTCATATAGATCGGCATATTGAAAAGTCCGAATACATAAGGCTTCTATATTAGCTGCGCTTTTTAGATCCTGCCTCCGGCGCCAGAGTATGAAAGTAAGAAATTTCACATTTGCAAAAACTGAATGGAGCTACACCAAAAACCGCGCAATATTCAAGAATTTCAAGGTAAGTTTAGGTTTATGTCTGAAAAATGTTAAGATTTTGCACAAGATAAAAAATTTATATCTACCCGTACGTAAAATAATTTCGTATTCATTTTTTGGTACATTCCCCACAGAACGCACTATCACGGCCTAAAGTGACATTTTGTTTTTTTCTCACGAATCTTCAACTTCTGTTACCTGCATACCTTAAAATCTCTACAAAATTTTAATAATTTTGCTCTTGAAGGCGGTTTTTTGCGTTATTAGTGATTGTTTTATGGGGTTGGATAACTTTATTCTTTCTGTTAGCGGACATTTTTTTAACACGCTCTTATTACTTCGCCCGTATGTATGCATGTATGTATTTATGTATGTATTTATGTAATTTCTAGCTGCTGCCTAAAAATATGCAACTAATGAGATTTGGTTATAACCACCACTATCCTCCAGCAGATGGCTCGCGTATATTTATATTTCTAAAATATTCACTTATTTTAATTCAATAACACATGAGGCTGTGTAATTTAATGTGGTTTTCAAAAACACATTCTGAATAAAAATCTAATATCCTGTAGTGTGATTTTGGTTCGTCGAGAGAATACTTTACTTTTCACTTGCCTACTTAGTCCAAAGTAGCATTTATTGCCAAGAGTGATTCTTCGTTGGATTTCAGTGCTGAAATTATTTTTGGTGTTAATGCTGGTTTCCAAATAGACGAAGTCCTTAACAGTTTCTTTGTGTGATGATAGGAGGTACTTCGTCTTGTCCTCGTTGACCGCCAAACCCATTTTCTTAGCCTCTTTATCCAGCTTGGAGAAGGCAGAACATACGGCGCGAGTATTAGTGCCAATGATGTCGATGTCATCGGCGTACGCCAGCAGTTGCACACTCTTGTGATATCAGATGCTTCCTGCACGGTGGAGTTCTGCAGCTCGTATTATCTTTTCCAGCATCAAGTTGAACAAGTCACACGAGAGGGAGTCACCTTGTCTGAAACCGCGTCTGGTCACGAATGGCTCGGAGAGGTCCTTCCCAATTCTGACGGTGCTGGTGGTGTTAGTCAGCGTCATTTGTCATAGCCATATAAGTTTTGTAGGGAAACAAAATTCAGATTTTGCGGCATATAGGCAATCCCTATTTGTGCTATCAAAAGCGACTTTAAAATCAACAAAGAGATGATGTATGTCGGTTCTTTTTCATGAGTTTTTTCCGGGATTTAGCGTATTGTGAAGATCTGGTCGATGGTAGATTTAGTAGGTCTGAAGCCACACTGATAAGGTCCAATCAGATTGTTGACGGTGGGCTTCAATCTTTCGCACAAGACACTTGCTAAGACCTTATATGCGATATTCAGGAGGCTTATCCCACGATAATTGGTGCGTGGATTGGGCAGAGAATACTTAAGTTCCAATCATCGGAATTGATGCATGCTCCATATCAACTCTTCGCCACCATGTTTGAATAGCTCGGCTGGCAAGCCGTTATCGCCCGGGGCTTTGTGAGTCTTAAGCCGAGATATTGCTATGCGCACTTCGTCATGATCGGGTGGTGGAACATGCCTACCATCATTTGCTATTGGGGATTCGAGTCGAACATCTTCTCCTTCCGCAATTTCACTGTTGCCGTTATCCAGCAAAGAGGAAAAGTGGTCCCTCCACAACTTAAGTACACTCTGGACGTCAGTTAACAGTAGCCGGATTCTAGTTTTCGCTATCGCCAAAATTCACCAATTTCATTTTAATAATTTTTAGCCATTTTTGCGATTCTATCATTCAAACGCGTGATAAAAAATTGCTAAAAATCTCCTTTTTAGCTCATTTTTAGCGGATTTTAGCGATGAATAAAATGAACCCGGATAAAAGGAATGAACACTTTTTGTCAGTTGAATTAGCTAAAATGGCGATTCCGATATATGAGCTATCGCCAAAAATCGACATTATTAGCCAAAATTTCTCCAAAATTCGCGACGCCAAAAATTTGCTGCCAAAAAGATTATTTAAGTTGATATGGTAAAAAACTTATTAATTTTCTTTTTTAAATACTTCATAGCATTAATAATATTCATAATTATAAAAAACTAGCTGACCCGCCAGAGGTTGCTCGCCATTATATCCCTATCCTATCCCTCCAAGTTTTGATATCCTACGGAAAACACTTCCAGAGATATTCAGTATGAAAGATTAAGTTTGTATGGGTTGTGCCACGCCCCCTTTTCCAATAGCTCCCATTTTTTCTCGTAAGTATAATACAGTTATTGTTTATCTCCGTATTAATTTTCAGGGTCCTACCATAAACAGTCCCAGAGATATTAAGCATGAAGAATTAAGTTTGTATGGGAGGTACCCCGCCCTCTTCTCCAATACCATCCATTTTTTCTCGTAAGTATAATACAGTTATTGTTCATCTCCGTACTAATTACCAGGGTCCTACCATAAACAGTCCCAGAGATATTCAGCATGAAAGATTAAGTTTGTATGGGAGGTGCCACGCCCCCTTTTCCAATAGCTCCCATTTTTTCTCGTAAGTATAATACAGTTATTGTTTATCTCCGTATTAATTTTCAGGGTCCTACCATAAACAGTCCCAGAGATATTAAGCATGAAGAATTAAGTTTGTATGGGAGGTGCCACGCCCCCTTTTCCAATAGCTCACATTTTTTCTCGTATGGTACAGTTATGTTTTATCTGCGTATCAATTTCGAGGGTCCTACCATAAGCACTTCCAGATATTCAGCATAAATGATTAATTTGTATGGTAGGTGCCACGTCAACTTTTTTTTAGCCTAAAACCGATTCGAGGTAATTGCGAACAAACTTGCAGAAGGAAGTATTCAGGTTAGTCCAGTGGTTTTCAAGTTTTAAGGGACCGAAAAAAACACGACTCATTTTTAGATATATATAAATGGAGAATTGTAACTCAAAAAGGATAAAATAAGAGCAAAAATATAAGCTACTTCCGCAAAAATATTTCTGCATATTTGCTTTGGAAATTGAAAAATTTCAACGAAACGTTCTTCTGCAGTAGAGAATGGAGCTGTGGACTCCCGCAAAAGTTTTCTTCAACTTTTCAAACGATTTCTTATCTCTACTTTAGAATATATAGACATGCGCCATAAATAACTTCGGAACATAATTATTTTGACCGCTTATTTTTATCTCAATTTAGGCCGCAATATAACCTTCCCTGGGGAATGTACCAAAAACTTAATACGTCATTCGCTTTAGCGGGTTATTTTACATGCGAGTAGATATAAATTTTTTCTCTTGTGCAAAATCCTCACTTTTTTCATACATAAATCAAAACAGTTTTTGCAAAAGTGAAATTTTTTTCCAGTTTACTTAGACTACAAGACATTATTTTCATATTCTTGTGCTGGGGGGGAGTATCTGAAAAGGTTTAAAGAATCTCATACAAAAAAAACGCATCTAATATATATAAAGATATGTATGTATGTTAGGGTGGGTCAATTTGTATGGGCGGAACCTAAGCCATAGTGTTCCTAGCAAATTTGGATTCTGCATTAAATTCTATGAAAAAAAGTATTCTAGAGCATGCCTCTAAAATCAATTTTGAGCTTGCCCATTTTCGATTGAAGTTTATGTAGAATTGTTTTAAGTATAGCAACCCATAGTCTTTTAAATTCAACCAGTAATTTTAACGTTATCGCTTTACTTTCTTTTTCATTTTGTTTGTCACTTTAAGCACGTTTAATAATGTATAAAAAGTTGGATTTCGCTGTTGCGGTTTTGTTGAAAAAAAAGCATGTTAATAAACAACTTCCACTCCTTTAAACGCAAAATGAAAATATCCAAATTCCACAATTGTTGACTAAGAACAATAAAGTAACACTTTTCTAAAGTAGAATCTTCTTCTGATTCCGAATATCACATATACTTGATTGTGGTAGATCTAGTTTCCGAGATATCCTGGCCTAAAGATGATTAAGATGCAAAAATTGCTGTTTCTGCGCTAATTTTGACGTAGTGTAGCATCAACATTTTTCCATCAATCAAAAAGCTAATAACAGCTGCTTAAAGTATGTATTTCAGTATTTCAATTGCCACTTAGTTTGCCCAAATATATTGTTTCTTCGCTGAGATATTGCACTTTAAAACCACAAGCAAGTATATGTGATATTCGGAATCAGAAGAAGATTCTACTTTAGAAAAGTGTTACTTTATTGTTCTTAGTCAAAAATTGTGGAATTTGGATATTTTCATTTTGCGTTTAAAGGAGTGGAAGTTGTTTAGAAACATGCTTTTTTTCAACAAAACCGCAACAGCGAAATCCAACTTTTTTTACATTATTAAACGTGTTTTAAGTGACAAACAAAATGAAAAAGAAAGTAAAGCGATAACGTTAAAATTACTGGTTGAATTTAAAAGAGTATGGGTTGCTATACTTAAAACATTTCTACATAAACTTCAATCGAAAATGGGCAAGCTCAAAATTGATTTTAGAGGCATGCTCTAGAAGACTTTTTTTCATAGAATTTAATGCAGAATCCGAATTTGCTAGGAACACTATGGCTTAGAAAATTGACCCAGCCTAATGTATGTATATGTTCACATATATGTTTATAAAAAAGCAAGACAACTTAGATTTGAAAATTAAAAAAAATATATATAAGAACAATAAGCTCAGAATTTTTCTACAACTAGTTAGATAAAATTTTTATGATTGCAATATTTTGGCTTACTTGGTTATACGGTGAAAAGTATAATAAAGTTGGTCAGGCACTTACATTTATTCACTGTTCATTAAATTAAATTTCTGAAATTTGTAAAGGTCGGTCAATACAAAATAGATACACTTGTTTGAGAACAGTTTACAGTTAATTATTTTAAAAATCAAGTTTTTCTCCAATATTATTGATATATTTGTAGGTGTTATTATATTTGTAGGTGTTGACAAAATTAATTGTTATATCTCCTCTTGCAGGTATATTAAATAGGACCAATATTTTTTTATTCTTTATTGTAGATGGTAAATTGCCATAAATAGCATAACATGTTGGAACACTCAAATATGAAGTTGGTTTAAAATAGTACAGGCTCAATAGCGATTTATAGCGGGAATATAAGATGCTAGTGTCGTAATGCTTTTGGTACTAAAATTAGAATCGTTAGATATATCACCTATATTTTATTTATCCGAATTTGGTGCGATAAGTTTGATACTAAATAAACAAACATGGATCATTCGTAGAAATATAGTATTTGTGAATACCATTTGCTACTCATCATTCGTACAATATTTCACTTTACGCTTTACTATAAAAATTTTCCACAGCTTTTGGAAAATATTTTCATCTTTGTTGATAGTTTCCCATCCATTGCCAATTCTTCAGCAACTAATCACTTGGTTATTTTCCATAACAAATAATATATCTTTATTAAACTATGCCAAATTGTCAACTTATGTGTGATTACCGTTTGCCTTTGTTCTTATTATTTTTGATATTCAGCAATTATAATATTCTTTGTTATATATGTACATGTAGACAGGGTTTTTTGTTGAGTTAAGATCCATTTGACAGTAAATACGTATTAACAAGACAGTTTTAATTACACTTCAGTCTCTCGAAATGGTTCCTCCGGCTTAAAATTCAAAAATTATAAAAAATCAATAAATATAAGACAATTGCAAACAAAAGGAAATGTCGTTTTAGAAGTTAAATAAACTTTCGAAGCCTCAGGGAAACTTATGCCAAAACAACTCATAGCGTCTTAAATAAATAACTTAAAAATTTGTATTTAGGTATCAAAATTAACCGATATCGCGCTGTCGAAATTAGTATTCCTCTCATTTTCCTGAATACAAAATTCTTATTCGACATGGGTCTTAAATTAATTGAGAGAGAGAGGGGATGCAAAAATTTAAGCTAAGTAAAAAGATATAATATTTTAAGTGAATAAAGGCATCTAAAAGATAGAAATGTTTATAAAACATAAAATCTTAAGTGCTGTGTTGAAAAAGTTAATTGTACTTTAAGCTCAAATTTGCAAACACATAAACCAAAGTTTTCTTTTTTTATTTATTTATGAAGTCAATGAACAAATATATTTTTACAGACTACAATTCATAAAGTATATATTAACTTATAAATTAGTATTAGAATTAAATTCGACAAGGCTTCGAAATACACCTTTTAGCATTGATAGATCAATGTCAACTAAACCGGTTATCGAATTTATTTATTGTAAAGTCCTATTAATGGGGGCTTTTTACTATACAGCGTTTTAGCTATAGGGATACTAAACATATCTACATACCGTAATATTTATCTTAACTGCAAATCAACATACATACATTTTTTTTTCTGGGATAGAGTTTTTATTGTATCATTCTTGGTGAATATGACAATTTTTATAAAATCTTACCCTAGAATACAATGACGTTATCCGATGCCACTGCTTCAAAAAACATTTTAATGAAAAACAATTTTTATACTTTGGAATAAGCGGAAAAATCTAATTAGCTCATACAGCGATGGTAGATGTGATAGCTATTTCGAAGAAAAACCGCTTTCTTCATCATCAGACATCTTCTCGGGAGCACACCAGGCTTTCAACCTACGCTCCAAACATCAGTAGTCGAATATTAGCGAAACGCTAAGCACTGCGGCTACCGATGGTCCTGCTGAGCTATTGGATTTTTCACTTATATATGCCATTGCTCTATTCAATCTAACCTCACTTAGTGTACGATTTTCGTACATCTGCTATGCAAGTGTTGAATACTGGTTGGCAGCTGACGGACAGCGGGCGCTGTGTACAGTAGTTGTATATACAACAGCACAATTTTATAATTTAACATTATTAGGTATGTTAGTGTCTAGCACGAAATTATTATTTTTAATTTTAATTTTTATACTTTGGAATAAGCGGAAAAAATAATAATTTCGTGCTAGACACTAACATACCTAATAATGTTAAATTATAAAATTGTGCTGTTGTATATACAACTACTGTACACAGCGCCCGCTGTCCGTCAGCTGCCAACCAGTATTCAACACTTGCATAGCAGATGTACTAAAATCGTACACTAAGTGAGGTTAGATTGAATAGAGCAATGGCATATATAAGTGAAAAATCCAACAGCTCAGCAGGACCATCGGTAGCCGCAGTGCTTAGCGTTTCGCTAATATTCGACTACTGATGTTTGGAGCGTAGGTTTAAAGCCTGGTGTGCTCCCGAGAAGATGTCTGATGATGAAGAAAGCGGTTTTTCTTCGAAATAGCTATCACATCTACCATCGCTGTATGAGCTAATTGGATTTTTCCGCTTATTCCAATGTATAAAAATTAAAATTAAAAATAATAATTTCGTGCTAGACACTAACATACCTAATAATGTTAAATTGAAAAACAATTTTAATTAAATAAAATAAATACCTATGTACTTGGCCGCTGTGGTGCATTGGGTAGAGTGCTCGCCTGCTATGCCAGAGGTCTCGGGTTCAAACCCCAGTCCGGAGAAACACCAAACAAATTTTTCTAATTAACTAAAACCCAATTATTGGGTTTTTAGAAACAGCGGTCACTTCTCGGCAGCTTCTCACAAACAATGCATTCGCCGTTCGAAGCCGGCGTAAAACTGTAGGTCCACCCGATTAGTTGGAAAAACAAAAAATTAAGGAGCGCGCCTCCAATTGGGAGAGAAGCTCGGCCATAAAACTTGTCAGAGTTATAATAGCGCCAGTGTATTACATTATCTCTATTGGAAGCAATTCCAATGAGCTGCGTGTAAGAACTTAGGAGTTTTTACGGCCTAATGGAATAGCACTTGAAAAGGAAAGTCCGCTAGCACAAAATAAGATCGCTGATTTGTTGATAAAAGCGCAGTGGGAGTAGGAAATTATTCCGAAGGATGTCTGCGCAAATTTTTTTGAGTCAATGGCTCGTAGGGGTGAAGCTGTGGTTAGAAATAATGGTTTTACAGATATATGTATTTTCCTTTTTGAGCTCCAGGCCACAAATTAAATTAAAACAATTTCTTTTTTTAATTTATATTTTAATGTCGATATTTCGATCTCAGCCTGAGATCATCATCAGGACTACAAAAACAAACACAATAATTTGCAGTCCTGATGATGATCTCAGGCTGAGATCGAAATATCGACATTAAAAATTAAAAATTAAATTCAAAAAAGAAATTGTTTTAATTTAATTTTTGGCCTGGAGCTCAAAAAGGAAAATACATATATCTATTCAATTATACGGCCAAAAAAACTTCATAAAAATAATGGTTTTACAACAAAATATTAAATATTATTATTAAAAAATTAGATCTTTGACCATATATTAAAAGCATTGCTAATTATGTGACCGACTAAAAAATGCGTTATATTTTAGGTATGTTAGAAAAGCAAGTGGAATCAATTAAATTATGATATCTCTACTAAAAAGGACAAAAAAAAAAGAAAGCGTGAGTAACGAGTACTCATGAACATTTATGTGTAAACAGTTTCGAAATCGGATTTTTATTCCCTTTGAATTATTCTTTTTTCCCTGGTTTTCTATGGATTACAACGCGACTGTCGTTTTTATAATTTTTTTTTTTTGTCATTGTCACTGCTACATTTTGTTGTTTTTGTTTGTTTTAGCGTTTGGTTTTTGATTTTGGATTTTTAATTTTTGATTTTTAATTTTTGATTTCTGATTTTGATTTGTTTTGTTTAGCTCAGAAACATGCAAGATCATTTGGGTCCACGTTCGACCAATATCTTGGGGGTCCGTGTAGAAATCCTGCTCAAAACCTTTCATTTTATACCAATATTATTAAAAACATTCAAGGATCATCCGGGTCCTCGTTTTGACCCATATCTCGGGACCCGACCTAGGACTCATAAAGAGTAGAGCTCCATGTAGAAGCCTTGCTCAAAACCTTTCATTTGATACCAATATTGCTCAGAAACATGCAAGATCATCCGGGTCCTCGTTTTGACCCATATCTCCGGACCCGACCTAGGGGCCATAAAGAATAGAGCTCCCTGTAGAAGGCCTTCTGAAAACCTCTCATTTGATACCAATATTGCTCAGAAACATTCAAGGATCATCCGGGTCCTCGTCTTGACCTATGTATATCTCGGGACCCGACCTAGGAATCATAAAGAGTAGAGCTCTCTGTAGGAGCCTTCCTCAAAACCTTTCATTTGATACCAATTTTGCTCAGAAACATTCAAGGATCATCCGGGTCCTCGTTTTGACACATATCTGGAGACCCGGTCTAGGGGTCACAATAAAAAGAGCTTCATATCGAATTCCTACTCAAAACATTTCATTTGATACCAATATTGCTCAGAAACATTCAAGGATCATCCGGGTCCTCGTTTTGACCCATATCTCGGGACCCGACCTTGGACTCATAAAGAGTAGAGCTCCCTGTAGAAGCCTTGCTCAAAACCTTTCATTTAATACCAATATTGCTCAGAAACATGCAAGATCATCCGGGTCCCCGTTTTGACCCATATCTCCGGACCCGACCTAGGAACCATAAAGAATAGAGCTCCCTATATAAGGCCTTCTCAAAACCTCTCATTTGATACCAATATTGCTCAGAAACATTCAAGGATCATCAGGGTCCTCGTTGTGACCTATGTATATCTCGGGACCCGACCTAGGAATCATAAAGAGTAGAGCTCTCTGTAGGAGCCTCCCTCAAAACCTTTCATTTGATACCAATTTTGCTCAGAAACATTCAAGGATCATCAGGGTCCTCGTTTTGACCTATGTATATCTCGGGACCCGACCTAGGAATCATAAAGAGTAGAGCTCTCTGTAGAAGCCTTCCTCAAATCCTTTCATTTGATACCAATTTTGCTCAGAAACATTTAAGGATCATCCGGATCCTCGTTTTGACCTATATCTGGAGACCCGGTCTAGAGGTCACAATGAAAAGAGCTTCATATCGAAGTCCTGCTCAAAACCTTTCATTTGATACCAATGTTGCTCAGAAACATGCAAGATCATCCGGGTCCTCGTTTTGACCCATATCTCCGGACCCGACCTAGGAACCATAAAGAATAGAGCTCCCTGTAGAAGCCTTGCTCAAAACCTTTCATTTGATACCAATATTGCTCAGAAAAATTCAAGGATTATCCGAGTCCTCGTTTTGACCCATATCTGGAGACCCGGTGTAGGGGTCACAATGAAAAGAGCTTCATATCGAAGTCCTGCTCAAAACCTTTCATTTGATACCAATATTGCTCAGAAAATTAGATAGGTAGATGTAGGTATGCATATCCATACATTTGCATACATGTTCAAACAGGTTGGTCCTTTTGTTTTTGCCTATTTGTCGCATTGTTGCAGAAAACAACAACAATAACAAACTTCGCTTCGCTTCGTTGCTGTTGTTGCTGATATTTGCATTTGCACGACTATGCATGCAAGCATTTGTAAGTACATGCCTAGCTACCTACCTACCACTGACAATGCCAAGGTCATTTACGGTTTACGCATTTATGCATTTACATGTTTACGCGTTTACATGTTTACGCGTAAACTTTACCTGTTTTTCGAAATTACTCGTAGCTACAGCAAAGATGTTTACACATCAAAAATTGGAGAGAATTTCGGTATTATTGAAGGAAGAAGTATCAGTTCCGAATCGTTGCTCATTAGTTGACCGGAGCTGTGTATACATACATACATAAGTATGCAGTTGGAAAATGAAATGAAAAGCGTATAGTTTGCTTGTTTCATTTTAAAATGCTTTAAAGGAAATACATACATACCTACGTGTATACACACTGCCTATAGTAACCACATTTGTATGTATATACATATGTATTAGCAGTTAAGGGGATGTTCTGGTAATGTATAAGAAGTTTTACTGTACAAAATATAATTAAATCGTAATCAAAATTTTTACAATTACAATTACTGCAGTCGTAATCCTAAAAATTTAAAGATTACAATTACTGCAATCGTAATCATAAAACGTACGATTACAATTACTGTAATCGTAATCGTTAAATTTTTAGGATTACGATTACTGTAATCGTAATTGAAATTTTTGCGATTACGATTACTGTAATTGTAATCTCTAAATTTTTAGGATTACGATTACTGTAATCGTAATCATAGAACGTACGATTACAATTACTGTAATCGTAAGCGTTCAATTTTTAGGATTAAGATTACAGTAATCGTAATCGTGAAAATTTCAATTACGATTACAGTAATCGTAATCTTTAAATTTTTAGGATTACGATTACAGTAATCGTAATCAAAATGTAATTGTAATCCTTAGCGCCCAGCTCTGTTTTTCAGGAATACATGTATATACTGAAATTTTTTTCGTGCATATTTACTAGCATATTTCAGTTCTTTTTCGGGCATGCTGCATGCTAGCATATTTTAAAATTTTTCGTCCATATTTTTAGCTACTTATTACGTAAGAAACTCAGATCTTGGTTGGGGCTCTTAATAGCATTTGTAAATCCGAATCACGGGCGATATGTACATTACGTTTAGATACGTTTTTTTTAGATCTTTCCTCCGGCACCGGAATATTAAAATTTGGTGTTTTAGAGTAAGTAAACTGAAAAAAAAAATTAAAGCGTGAATAACGGGTATTCATGAATATTGATGTGTAAACTGTTTCGAAATCGGATATTTATTCCCTTTTCCTTATTCCTTTTTTCCTGGTTTTCTATGGATTAAAACTACGACTATCGTTTTTGTTTGTTTTGGTTTTTGGTTTTTAACTTTTTTGGTTTTTGACATAAAAGTTTTGTTTTGTATTGCTCAGAAACATGCAAGATCATCCGAGTCCACGTTTGACCCATATCTGGAGACCCGGCCTAGGGGTCACAATGAAAAGAGCTTCATATCGAAGTCCTGCTCAAAACCTTTCATTTGATACCAATATTGCTCAGAAATATTCAAGGATCATCCGGGTCCTCCTTTTGAAACATATCTGGAGACCCGGCCTAGGGGTCACAATGAAAAGAGCTTCATATCGAAGTCCTGCTCAAAGCCTTTCATTTGATACCAATATTGCATAGAGAATTAGATAGGTAGATGTAGGTATGCATATCCATACATTTGCATACATGTTCAAACAGGTTGGTCCTTTTTATTTTGCCTATTTGTCGCTTTGTTGCAGAAAACAACAACAACAACAACTTCACTTCGCTTCGCTTCGTTGCTGTTGTTGTTGATATTTGCATTTGCACGGCTATGCATGCAAGCATTTGTAAGTACATGTCTATCTACCTACCTACCACTGACAGTGCCAAGCGATTCACACGGACGCAGCAGTGCACTAACACAAAGGTCATTTACGTTTACGCGTAAACTTTACCTGTTTTTCGAAATCACTCGTAGCTACAGCAAAGATGTTTACACATCAAAAATTAAAGCGTGAATAACGAGTATTCATGAACATTGATGTGTAAACAATTTCGAAATCGGATATTTATTCCCTTTTCCTTATTCCTTTTTTTCCTGGTTTTCTATGGATTAAAATGCGACTATAGTTTTTGTAATTTTTGTTATCATTGTGACTGCTACTATTTTGTTGTTTTTGTTGTTTTTGTTTGTTTTGGTTTTTGGTTTTTAAATTTTGATTTTTTATTTTCTTTTGTTTTGTATTACTCAGAAACATGCAAGATCATCAGAGTCCACGTTTGACCCATATCTGGAGACCCGGCCTAGGAATCATAAAGAGTAGAGCTCCGTATAGAAGTCCTGCTCAACACTTTTCATTTGATACCGATATTGCACAGAAACATTCCGGGTTAATCCTTGGTCACATTTTGACCCATATTTGGGGACCCGACCTAGGACTCATAAAATGAATAGAGCTCTATGTGAAAGCCCTGCTCAACACCTTTTATTTGATACCAATATTGCTCAGAAACATTCAAGGATCATCCGGTCCTCATTCTGGCCCATATCTCGGGACCCGACCTAGACATCATAAAGAATAGACATCCATGTAGTATCCCTGCTCAACACCTTTCATTTGATACCAATATTGGTCAGAAACATTCAAGGATCATCCAGGTCCTCGTATTTCCCCATATCTCGGGACCCGACATAGGAATCATAAAGAGTAGAGCTCCGTGTAGAAGATCTGCTCAAAACCTTTCATTTGATACCAATTTTGCTCAGAAACATTCCAGGATCATCAGGGTCATCGTTTTGACCCATATCTCGGGACCCCACATAGGTATCATAAAGAGTAGAGCTCCGTATAGAATCCCTGCTCAGAACCTTTCATTTCATACCAATTTTGCTCAGAAACATTCAAGGATCATCCGGGTCCTCGTTTTGACCCATATCTGGAGACCCGGCCTAGGGGTCACAATTAAAAGAGCTTCATATCGAAGTCCTGCTTAAAACCTTTCATCTGATACCAATATTGTTCAGAGACATTCAAGGATCATCCGGGTCCCCGTTTTGGCCCATATCTCGGAACCCGAACTAGGAATCATAAAGAGTAGATCTCCCTGTAGAATCCCTCCTCAGAACCTTTCATTTCATACCAATTTTGCTCAGAAACATTCAAGGATCATCCGGGCCCTCGTTTTGACCCATATCGAAGTTCTGCTCAAAACCTTTCATTTGATACCAATATTGCTCAGATGCATATCCATACATGTTCAAACAGATTGGCCCTTTTTATTTTGCCTATTTGTCGCATTGTTGCAGAAAACAACAACAACAACAACTTCGCTTCGCTTCGTTGCTGTTGTTGCTGTGTTTGCACGACTATGCATGCAAGCATTTGTAAGTACATGCCTAGCTACCTAGCTACCACTGACAATGCCAAGGTCATTTACGGTTTACGCATTTACATGTTTACTCGTTTACGCATTTACATGTTTACGCGTAAACTTTACCTGTTTTTCGAAATTACTCGTAGCTACAGCAAAGATGTTTACACATCAAAAATTTCTCTTTTCCAAAAACTGGATGGAGCTACACCACAAACCGCACAAATTCCCCGAATTTCAAGGCACGTTTAGATTTATGTATGGGAAGTTAGGATTTTGCACAAGAAAAAAAAATGATGTCCATCCATACGTAGAATTAACCGCTAAAGCGAATGGCGTATTCAGTTCTTTGATGCATTCCACAGTGAAGGCAATATCGCGGCCTAAAGTGATAATTTTCTTTTTTTTCTTATGAATCTTCAACTTCTTGCCCTATACTCTTCCCGAAAGCGGGACGATAGGCGGCGTTATTCAATGCGCTTTCCAGAAATGTATAGCTATTAAAAATTTAATAAAATTTGGATGAGTTCATCTAGTTTAAGTGAAGTAAATTTTAACAATTTTGCTCTTGAAGGCGGTTTTTTGGGTTATTAGTGATTATTTTATGGGGTTGGATAACTCCACAAATGTAAAATAAAATTCGAAAGATCGAGACCGTGGATAGCGGAAAAAAACGTGGACCCGGATGGCCCCAAAATATTATTGAGCAATATTGGCATCAAATTAAAGGTCTTGCCACTTTCTTAGCCAATTTCCGATATACTGGCCGATAAGTGGACCAGGATGGCCACAGAATATTTTAAAGAATAGCGGCGACATTTGAGTCTAATTTTTGGCTTATATATGTTGAAACGGTGGGCATAGCAAAATGGAATGGCTTCACATTGAAGTCCTCTGTAGCTCTATTTGAAAGCGAAATTCAATTCGAAAGTACAATTGTAAAAATAATATGAGGAGGAAGAAAAAGAAGATGAGGAAGAAGTTGAGGAAGAAGAAGTAGCAGAAAAAGGAGAAGAATAAGAAAAAGAATAAAAATAAGAAGAAGGAGGAGGATGATGACGATGATGATGATGATGATGAAGAATAAAAATAAGAAGAAGAAGAAGTATAAAAAGAACAAGAAGAAGAAGGAGAAGAAGAAGAAGAAGAAGAAGAAGAAGCAGAAGCATAAGAAGAAGAAAAAGGAGAAGAATGGGGATGATGAAGAATAATAAAAATAAGAAGAAGAAGAGTATGTATGAGGATGATGATGATGAAGAAGAATAAAAATAAGAAGAAGAAGAAGAAGAAGAAGAAGAAGAAGAAGGATGAGGATGATGACGATGGTGATGATGATGATGAAGAAGAATAAGAATAAGAAGAAAAATAAAAATAAGAAGAAGCAGAAGCAGAAGAATAAAAATAAGAAGAAGAAGAAGAATGAGGATGATGACGATGATGATGCTGAAGAAGAAGAAGAAAATGAAGATGAAATAAACAACAACCAGATCTTTACCAACACCAACAACAACAATAAAATTAAAAACAATAACACTGTGATGATGCTTATTAAACGTGAAAAAATCCAGACAAATATAAAAATAGTTTAAAAAAAATCGCGCGATTATGATTGGTCTGGATTTGGTCGTGCCTGGGTTTCGATTGGTCTGGATTTTGATTGGTCGGGATTTGGCGAATCTGGATTAAGCTGGCCACAGACGACGAAATTGCTCGCCAACATGCTCGTGGTCAGGTGCATTTTTCTCGTTAGTGGCGTGGTTCGCCAACATGTAGGCAAAAATAAAAATTTTTTGATATTTGGCCAACCGCTCGCGCACATGTTCGTCGTTAGTGGCGTGGTTCACGAACATTGCATTGAAGGCAACAACAACAACCTCATTTCGTGTTGACGCTTGAGCAGTAAACATCGCGGATGAAGTATCACACTGGAAATTACTGAGTTGCATTGAATGCAAAAGAAATATATGCATGTTTAAGGATTTTATACGTATTTAATTAGTTTTTCATACAATTTTCTTCCAAATAATGTCCAAAAGTATGTTTCAATAGTTTTCACACAATTGTTTTGCAGGAACATTTTATGATAAATGCTTATAATATCCTTAAACATACATATAATTTTTCTGTTTAAAAACTGTATAGAAAAATTCTCTATGTATCTTGAAATCAAGAGCTAATCCGGACTTTCTGAAAACGCCATCGTATTTGTATTTGTATTTGTATTTGTATTTATTATTTGACATTAATAATTAGTACATTAAGATCATAAAATCTTTTATCGTACAACGAACAGGTATTATAATGGTACACATCGTTCCCTAACTTAAATATATGTGTATTAACAGGTATTAACATATGTATTAGATGTTTAATTATTGAGGTGACTTAAGAACATAATGAGTAAGTTTAGTTAGAAAAGAATTAGGAGAAAAGAAGAAAAGAAAATAATAGGTAGGATAAAGAAGAGTTAATAACAATATGCAATTTAATATTATTTGAAATGGACAAACTAGGTGCTATCCTCGGAAAAGAAACTGTAAAGAATTCGCTTATAGTTGTTCTGGTTTAGAGAGTTTCTCAAAGTAGCTGGAATAGAATTCCAGAGACGTATGGTGTTGACGAAGAACAGCCGGGTAGAGGCAACATAGTTAAAGCTGGGTACTACTAAGGTGCAAGAGCGACTGGATTTGTTAAATTTAATCTTATCATATAAATATTGGGGCGATTTCAGAGAGATTAAGCTGAAGAGAAAGATGCAGCTCCTTGCTTTATGGTAGTCAGATAGGTGGCACCCTAAGAGCTGAGACCGCCAGTCCGAGATATGGTCGATGATGGGAACAATGAGTTGCAGGGCAAGTTTTTTCCTAATTTGGAGGGGAGTATAGGATGCTGTTTGTCTCAGGTTTCGTAAAGTTCGGTATACTTTACCCACTACACTGTTCACATGATCGCTCGCATTAAGACTTGAATTCAAAATGATTCCAAGATTTTTAACTTTATTGACGGCCTTTACAATAGCGCTTCCAATGACAATATCAGGTATTTTAAGCCTTGAGACATCTTTTTTCGCAATGGGTAACATGTAAGATTTTTCGGCGTTGAGACATAGGTCATTTTCATTCGCCCAACATAGTATGGACGATAAATCACTGTTCAATTTACAACACAAATCACATATATCACCAAAACCACTTGACAAATATAGTTGAATGTCGTCAGCATATGCATGCATGGTCACAAATTTACATGCACCGAAAACATCATTAACAAAGATACTAAATAGCAGCGGTCCCAGAATGGACCCCTAGGGAACACCAACCGTAATTTTCTTTGGCTTCGAAACATCTGGACCATTGCTTACAAATTGAGATCTACCCGACAAATAGCTTTCGATCAAGTTCCGAGCACTATTACCAAAGCCAAAGTACCGCTGCAGCTTATAGCAAAGTAGTGTGTGATTTACCGTATCAAACGCTTTCGAAAAGTCAAGTAGACAAAGGAGCGTTATGTGGCCCTTATCAAAAGGTACGCGAATATCCTCGAGGACTTTTATTAAGGCAGTTGAGCAGCTGTGCCCAGCTCTAAAGCCTGACTGAAGCGGTGAAAGTAATTTATGCTTGTTTAAATGTGCACTAATTTGCTCCGCTAATAAACTTTCGAAAACTTTAGACAGAACTGGCAAGATGCTTATTGGCCTAAAATCGCCAGGAGAGCTTGCATTCCTATTTTTGGGATGAGGTAGGATCTTGGCCACTTTCCATATTTCAGGAAAGCAGGATGTGGTTATTGAGTGATTTACTATATGAGTGATTGTGCTAATTATGAATGGCAACACCATTTTCACGAATTTGATTGGAATTTCATCAACTCCTACAGCCTTGGTTTTTATTTTATGGATGCATCTAACAATGTCCGATTCACAAACAGCGGAAAATTCGAACATACCACTCGAACTGCAAGATGATGCACCAGGCAGAACATTCACACGATTTACACTACATGGAGAATTATTCACAAATGCGTCATTGAGAACATCTGAGCTCAGAGTACAGTCAGGAAGGGCTTTACCACATACGCGTAGACTCTTCAGATTCCGCCATAGAGCATTAGGTGGGAGTAGCGGGTCCAGACGCGAAGAGAAAAATTTGACCTTCTCCCTCCTTAAGATTTTTGTAGCATAATTTCTTGCATTTTTGTAAATGAACCTGTCAGTATCCTGCCTTCTCTTCTTCCAATTCCACACGAGTGCGTACGGGAACATGCTTATTGTAGGCTTCAGTGATTTTGCTATTTAAAAACATTAGCTTCTCATTAACAGTTGGAAGACACCAACATTCACACCAAAGAACACTGGACAAATCAGAAAATAAGGCATTATTATCAAGCAAGCGATAATCTCTGAAGGTGTATGTGCTGCTTATATTGTGTTGACAAAAGTTAACATCCAGAGTGCAAAATAAAAGGTCATGATCTGACAAGAAAAATATCTGGTCAAAGTTTAGGACAATTTCAGGGTCAGAGACAATAAAGTAATCTATCAGACTAGGACAACAATTTTTACCATATCTTGTAGGCACACTCGTATTGACAATGGAGAGACCAGCTCCGGCAACATTATCCAGCAGTCTATTAGTAGAACACTCACGAGCAAAAAAATTAACATTTAGGTCTCCACAGACAAACAGGTAATCATATTCAACAACATGTGAGGATAAGGACGAAAACAGGGTATCAAGACTAAAAGATTTATGGGGATTGTAGACACATGAAACCAGCATCTTAATAGAGTTGTCAAACATCTCAACAAATATGTACTCAACGCCAGGGCCTTCAGACATGAACACTGGTTTAACATTAAGACTTGCTTTGTAATATATTGCCACGCCCCCGCCTTTTTTATGAACCCTATCATTACGGATAACTTTATAGTTGTTAATGTTAACATGGATATCATCTAAATCATGTGTAAACCAAGTTTCAGTCACACAGATTACGTCAACAGCTGAGGACTCAAACATAAACCTAACATAATCCATCTTTTCATTACAAAGACTTCTAGCGTTAAAATGCACTATGTTAAAACCATTACGTTGTTGGCATAGGACATTCAGCATAGCCAGGCTGTTATCAACACCACCAAGTACGCCTCTGTTACGAGACATAAACAACGAAAAAGCCACCCAAAACAACTATAAGAAGATTGCAAAGATACAAAGGGTAATAATACAAAGAGTAAGCATTTAAAACAGCACTTGAATTGTCCATATTCAAAATAAAAGATTGAACTGAAGAAAGGCGAGAGAAAAGAATAGGGAGAAATAGTAATAAACTTAAAATTAAACTTAAAGAGTACAAAGATACATACATGCGTACTAACTAAAGCGATTTAAGTCGTCGAGCGCAGCTATTTTTATCGGCTGAGAATCTTTATTTTCTCTTACATGCACCTGACCTCTAAGAGTAAAAGCCGCCTTAATTTTGCCATCAGATCGAAGCCGTATCGCTGCTTGCAGAAGTTGCCTATTCTCGACCGTCAGGCTTTCAAATATTCTGAAGTGGCCTTCGAGACCAACAACGGAAAGGGGTACTAGGGATTTTGTCCGCTTACGATGGTCCCCAAAGGCGCGCAGCGTTCTGTTACGATCATGCACACTGTGAAATTTTATTATCACAGCGCTATTTACGGTCCCTGATCGCGCCGGCCGAAAAATATCACGTATTTGTGGGGCGTGAAAGTCAATTGAGAAGCAAACTTGATTAAAAATACTCTTCAAGTTTTCCCCCTCTACGTACGGTACACCAAAGATGACGGCGTCAGCAGCAAGCTCTGTTATTGGTTTATTTTCTCTTATTTTCAATAGCTCACTCTGCATATGCTCCAACTCAGTTTTATGTTTGTACACTTCGGCCTCCAACAAAACTACACGCTGCTCAGACTCTGTTGCTCTGCTTGCCAGTGCAGCGACCTCTTCGTTAATTTTGCTCACCAGCTTGCTCTCCAACGACGCGATTTTTTCAGTGAGGCTCTCAAACAACAACTGCAGCTTATCGGATTGTTGTTGTATCCTCTGTTCCACGTCTCGAAGCGTCGCAACAACAGTTGACAAGATATCGTTCTCGTCGAGTTTTTGATTTTTTGGCTGAGGAGAGCCTTTACTTTTCCGACGTTTAAGAGTAGTTGGAAGGCCGTGAGACATCACAGGAAAATATGTATGTTTGTTTGTTTATGCCTTAAAACTTAATTTAAAAGCAGCTAAGTCGATGTCCAAACGCGGAAATAAAAAGTTGATCAACTCGCCGCTTTGATCGTTCGTTGGCGAGAAGGCGACGAGGAAAAGAGGGGAGCACTTAGTCGTCAGCGATTGGGCAACTCGCTATGTCCTGCAATTCTTATCGCCAGTGACCAATCAGAGCGTACGAAGAATGCCAAAACAATATGTGATGAACAAAAGTTGAGCTTGCGATGTGTTCGAACAAATGGAAGACAGAACAGCGACCCAAAAGAGAGTCGTTCGATAATTGCGCAGCAGAGTTGCTGTATCTGAACACGGATAAACGGAGAATGTTATTTATGTATTTTGATTTTACTTTTGGGTTGATATTTCATTTTATTTTATTTAGTGTTTTGTTTAGCGTTGTTTTTTGTTTTTTCACTGTAACTCAGCATGCATGAGTGCAATATTCCTCCCAATCGGCACTTTTTGCTTATAAGAAAGATTAACAAGACTAATAAGCCAGTGAAACATTTATTTTAAGAGGAGCGAAAAAATAAACGACCGCACTCAACGAAACAAGGTTTGTATACCTTTAGTTGGGGTATTTCAGCGTTTTTCTGTGATATTTTTGCCTCCCTACAGTGTAATTAAAAAAAAAAACAAAACATAATCATAAATATATATGCAAATCTAACTCATAGCAAGAGCATCATCCGCGCATTCATTGCCATCTTCCCACTTGAAGTACGCATTTATAAATGAGATGTTCGCACGTTAGTGGGCAAAGGCGACGAACATGTGCGCGCGCATGTTGGCGAGCATGTTCGTCGTCTGTGGCCAGCTTTATGTGTTTCAGGATTTTGTTTTTCGGAATTTCGTTACACACCCGTTTTAGAGCCATCCGGCTCCACTTTTTTTTATCCGTTATCCACGGTCTCAACCTTTCTATTTTTAATAGCTATACATTTCTAGAAAGCGCATTAAATAACGCAGCCTACCGTGCGATTTAATTAAAAAATAATGTCCGCTTTCGGGAAGAGTATAGGGCAAGAAGTTGAAGGTTCAAAAGAAAAAAGGAAAATTATCACTTTAGGCAGCGATATTACCTTCCCTGGGGAGTGCACCAAAGAACTGAATACGCCGTTCGCTTTAGCGGTTAATTCTACCTATGGATGGACATCATTTTTTTTTTCTTGTGCAAAACCCTAACTTTTCCCATACATAAATCTAAACATGCCTTGAAATTCTGGGAATTTGCGCGGTTTTTGGTGTAGCTCATCCAGTTTTTAGAAAAGTGAAATTTTTTTTCTTACTCTAAAACACCCTATTTTCATATTCCGGTGCCGGAAGGAAGATCTAAAAAAAACGCATCTAATGTATATGTACATATCGCCCGTTTTATTCTATAAGGATTTAACTCCAAATATTCGATTTCTGAGATTTTGCCATATTTGTTTACCGCAGTATATCTCAACCATCCCAAGCTCCCGCCTTCTGAAAAATTATATCACTTGCGTTTGAAAACAAAGCTAGAGCTATTATAAAACACCACGGTCTATGTGACGAAAATTTCGCTCTAGCTTGAGAAGCATTACGATCCCGATTCGAAAACAAGCGTATTCTCATCGACAAACAACTTAAAACATTGTTTAACCTCTAGTCTGCGAATTCCGAAAACAGCGAAGTAATTAAAAAAATTCAAATCAGTATCAACGATTGCCTTTCGGGCCTCAAAACTCAAGGAGTCTCCGTTTCCGATTGGGACGCCAATCTAGTTTTTCTATGCTCATCGAAATTGCCTGAAGAAACTCTTTCTCTCTGAGAACAATCTATGAAATCCCGAAAATAACTTCCCACCTGGTTTCAAATGGACCAGTTATTGACTAGTAGGTACGAAGTAGTAGAGCGTTTGCACGAGTACAAATCTACAAAACCCCGAACTTCCGTCGCAACCAAAACGCCCGCAACAATTCAATCGTATCTTTCTCAAGAAACAAATTCGATTAAATGCAAACTTTGCAGCAGCGTTGCGTGATTCGAATCAATTATGATTTTAAATCAACTTTCAAATAAAGAATCAACTTGATTCGTGATTCAAACTATTTTCAAATAAAAGATAATTTTTATTTGTGATTCATTTCTCAAAAGAATCAAAAATACCCTTTGATTCGTGATTCAAACCATTTTCAAATCAAAGATAAATTTGATTTGTGATTCATTTCTCAAAAGAATCAAAAATACCCTTTGATTCGTGATTGAAACCATTTTCAAATCAAAGATAAATTTGATTTGTGATTCATTTCTCAAAAGAATCAAAAATCTTTTTTGATTCTTGATTCAAAAAATATCTTTGATTCGAATCAAAAATTTATTACGAATCTTGATTCAAAATATATTTTTGATTCGAATCAAAAATTTTATTCGAATCAAAAATTTTATTCGAATCAAAAATTTATTTAGAATCAAAAATACTGTAGCATATCAGAAATATTCAAGTAGTACCTTCTCGGTAACTTAAAACACAAAAATGTATAAAATGCACCAAAAGTGCAACAGCCAAATTGTATGCTGACGCCAAATATGTATGTATATGTGTATGTATGTACATATGTACATATATACATATTTCTGACTGTCGTATTTACGTTTGTGCTACGCCGTACGTACATACATACATACATATATGTATGTATGTGCATAGGCCCTGTAAAAATCATAGGATTATATGATCCATTTTGCGGTAGGTAGGAGTACTTTCAAAGTGATCATAAACATAGACCCAAGCGAGCGACTTGTTTATCTGCATCGGCTCGTAGTTAGCCGAACATTGCTACGAAAACGAAATGTATGTACATATATCGCGATAACGACGAAGCAAGTGCATACATTTGTATGTATGTATGTATGTACATATGCATGCTCGTTTGAACGTGCACGATTCAGTAATAAAGGGTAGGGATGCAAATTTTGAGGACCAACATCGATACATCGATGTTCGATGTATCGAAAAAATTACGCGACACAACATGCTGGTGATTGCGCTAGAAAAATTTTATTATTTTATTTTTACTAAAGAAAAGCTTACTTATGAATGTATGTAAATTGAATTGGCAGTCTTTCAAAACTGTTCAGAGATTATTAAATTTCATTAATTTTAGTACCTACTCCGTAAATTAATCCCATGTGGGTAATCCTTGGATTACTCGGGTGTCATGCGGAAATGGGAGTATGTGATCCCTGCCTGGGACATCGCCATGTTAAATGGACCATATTTTTTATATGAAATGTGGCAGGTTGAGGAGTACTCGGTTGGTCCATAGCGAGTACTCTATACACGCGTGCATGGAGTACTCGGCTTTTTTGCAGGGGGCACTTGGGTGCATATACATACATACATATGTATGTATATACCCTATAACACAGTGATAGTCATTTGATATGTATATCATTTGAGGTGCACGTTTGATGGAAATTTCTGTCACACACTGCCTACAAGTTTCCATCATTTTTATATGGACGGTATGAAAAATGTGATGAATGTGTTCTCCAAATGATGTACCAAATGACTATCACTGCTATATGTGTTAGTGTTTGCTGAGAATGTGTTGGAGTTTCCATCATTCCTGTCCCTGTAGGGAAAATCTCTAGTTCCGAACTAGGTCGCTTCTAGTGCATTTTTCGACACTACTAGTGCGAGCTAAATCTCTTTTGCATGTTATCAACTGGCGAATTTAACACGGCGATGTCCTAGGCGGTGGCAATTGTCTCTCTCTGCACTATATTTTCGATAGTTCCGAACTAGTACTAAATTCTACAGTTTACACTAGTTCGTTTATTGGCACAATTTCGATAGTTCTGAACTAGCTACAAGTACCTACAAATTCTACAGTTTTATATCTGCCGCTTAAGTGCGGTCTTTGACACACTTCATGCAAGTGGCGCGTTGGCCGACTGGCTAACGTATGTGCCTTTCAATCTGAGGGGCGCGGGTTCGAATCCTGTCGGTGTCAAGGTGGATGATAATTTTTTTTTTTTTAATTTTTTTTTTAACTAATATTTTTTTATTTATTTATTTAATAAAAGTTTACAATAATATTTAAAAAGTAATAAAATAAAAAAAAAATTAAAAATAAGCCTGAGGGATCGGAAAAGCATAATTAGGGAAACATTTCATTTCATACAAGATGCAAATAGAAAACTCTTTATATAAAATACTTCACTAAACATCTGAGAATTGCAGAAATATACAAAGCCGACGGCAATTAAACGAATGAAAAATTTTCATAGAATTTTTGTCACTTAGAAATTGCATTCAAATCAAAGTGTGTCTTATAATGGTCACTCAATTCACTCCTTCTGAACTGGTGAGGGTCTAACTACAATTGATCTAGTTCCCCTTTGACACCTTTTCGCTAGTTCGGAACTAGAAATTTTGCTCACTAGTTATTGAGTTCCCTGCAGGGTGTCTTACAGGGTATGTACATATGTATGTATGTACATATCTACATAGAAGTAAGAATTAGAGTAGATATATGTACATGTATTATAGTAAATAAGTAGTACATAAGAAATTTTGTGTATAGGTAAATAAGAATCAATTTTACCAATAAATTCACTGATTGAATTGCTGTTCGTAAAGCAACACAACAAACCACTTTCGTTTAATTTGAACGGGTTTAAAATATGCATATGTATGTACATATGTACATACCTATAGTGAATCCAAAATATATGTATTTCAAATAAAAGATACTTTTAGTACGAGATCATTTTGGGTAAATGCATTATTATTATTTATTTTTAAATTCTGTTATTTTATTCTTTTATTGGGTTCATTCAATGTATGTAAAATATATAAAATATAAGTACATAAGTAAGTGCATGTGTGTGGATATGTATAAGAGAAATTTACATATGTATGTATATTCATTTACATATTAAAGGGTAAGTACATATGTACATACATCATACATATGTAAGTATATATGTATGTGTTAGATTACATCTGTATTTTATATGGAAATGAAGTCAGGAGGTAAGTGTTGGTCCCCATGCGAAAAAAAGTTATAAAAGTCCCCCCTAAATTTTAAGCTAATGTTGAGAGGGTTAAGAAACAAAAAAACGAATGGGAGTTGTTTTTAATATTTTCGTTTTTCAACAAAACCACAACAACGAAATCAAACTCTCATATACATGCATTATTAAAAGTCGTTTAGGTAACAATGAAAAAGAATGTAAAGAGATAAATTTAAAACCGCTGGTTGAATTTAAAAGTATATTGGTTACTATACTTAAACAATTCTACATACCTAGTAAACTTCAATCGAAAATGGGCCAGCTCGAATTTGATATTAGAGGCATGCTCTAGAAGACATTTTTCATAGAATTTAATGCAGAATCCGATTTTTCTACGAACAGTATGGCTTAGAAAATTTACCCAGCCTAACGTATGCACATACATATTTACATATCGAAACCATTCTTTGTATGCATACACCTAACCATAATTCATTCATCCTTTCATTCATTTATTCGTTATATACCTACATATATGTGTGTAAGTATATACCAGTGATGCACACCGCCGACTGCGCTACTTACACAAGCCCAACATATTTTTGCATTAGTGTGCGCGTATAAGCATAGTGATGGGCGAGTCCGAGATGTTTAGACAATCGAGAGAATCGCCATCGTTGCAAAATCACAATCGAGTCAAAAGTTGACTCGCTCCTCGACTACACAATCGAGATGTTTTTGCGATTGTTCCGAGTCGGCGAGTCGGAGGTTGTTTCGATGACATCTCGACTACACAAGCGAGATGTTTTTGCGATTGTTCCGAGTCGGCGAGTCGTAGGTTGTTTCGATGACATCTCGACTACACAAGCGAGATGTTTTTGCGACTGTTCCGAGTCGGCGGGCCGGCTGTTGTTTTGATGATATGTTTTAATTGATAAAATAAACTGAATGAGGTTTGTTGATAAAGAAAGTAGGATTTTTAATGGAAGTGAGGCAAATACATAAATAAATTAACCAAATTGAAAAATGTGTTATACATAGGCATTATTGCAATCACAACTAAAGAGTGTCGTGCATAATAATAATAATTAATTATTTAAACATTAATAAATTTTCTGAAGTGAGACGCTTATGACACAAATGAATTTTACGAGTAGCAACAACGGCAATAGATTTGTACCACTCTGTATGTTTTGTAAAGCAATTTTAATATTCAAGCGGCAACAACAATTATTATGTATTTTTTGCAGCGAGTCCGAGATGTTGTAGGGTTGCTTTGAAAACGAGAGGAATCGTTGGCGAGTCCGAGATGTTTTAGCGATTGTTTCGACTGACGGCCATTTACGACTTGACTCGAGTACGAATGAAAACCATCGAGAGCATTCGAGATGTTTCAACAATCGAGAGAATCGAATAAAACATCTCGGACTCGCCCATCACTATATAAGCAGATGTCGCATACCTATTGCTCAGAAAAAAGAAAAAAATTCTTTGCGCGATCGATGTACACAACATGAAATTCAAGCGCAGACTAATTGGTTGTAGGCGTCGCAATTGCTTGCTAGCAGCACACACACGACTCGTATGTGTAGCCGAGCAGCTCCGTTTTGCTCCGTATTGCTCTTTCGTTCAACACTGGTATATACATACATATGTATGCACAAATGCTTGGCTAAGCAACTGCGAAAATCTGCTTGCATTTCCTCCCATACAACGTAGACGTTTGTTGAAATTTTAGATTTTTTGCATTTCAACTCGCGGGGGTGATGGGATCACGTACTAAGTATTTTTTATTTGAAATAAAGTTTTGATTCAAAATAATTTTTTGATTCGAATCAAAAGTTTGATTCGAATCAAAAATTTTATTCGAATCAAATACTTGATTCGAATCAAAAAATTTATTCGAATCAAAAATTTGATTCGAATCAAAAATTTATTAAGAATCTTGATTCGAAATCAAGTTTGAATCAAGAATCAAAAAAGATTTTTGATTCTTTTAAGAAATGAATCACAAATCAATTTTATCTTTGATTTGAAAGTAGTTTGAATCACGAATCAAAGGGTATTTCTGATTCTTTTGTGAAAGGAATCACAAATAAAATTTATCTTTGATTTGAAAATAGTTTGAATCACGAATCAAAGGGTATTTCTGATTCTTTTTTGAAACGAATCACAAATAAAAATTATCTTTGATTTGAAAATATTTTAAATCAAGAATCAGAAAATATTTTTGATTAGTGATTCAGTCAAATCAAAATCACGCAACCCTGCTTTGCAGCAAGAATCATTCGTTAATATTCTTCCCTGGTTTTAAAAATCTTTCAGTTCAAGAACGTTCCAAGTTTGTTGAACTAAACGGCTATTGCTCGAATTGCTTAGCCTACAACCATCGTCTCTCTGACTGCCAAAGCGCATTCCGGTAAAAAATCTCATCACACTATGTTACATTCCATTTCTACTCCCAAAACAATTACTAAACCACCAGTTCGGAATCAAACACCGAAATCTAGGAAGACAGCGACGCGCCAGAAAAAGCGTATTGTCAATATACATACGCATTCAATCTTCCGAAAATATTTCCTCTCATCTACTCTTTTCCAAGACAAAGGTGGCACCCTTACAAACTATTAGCCTTCCCAGGTTAGAACTATGTGAGGCTGTACTCTTGTCAAAATGCATAAAAAACGTCGTCCAACGACTTCTGTTAGGGAAATCCGAGATTTTCCCATGGTCTGATTCATCAATAGTCCTAGCGTGGCTTGAAAAACCTCCTTGCTCATGGAAAGTTTACGTAGCCAACCGAATTTCTCAAATTCTGCAAAACGTCGGAAACATTCAGTGGCGACACGTTTCAACCAGTCACAATCCCGCTGACTTGGGAACAAAAGGTTGTCGGCCTCAGGACTTGGTGCTTTGGTAGCATGGACCCAAATGGCTTTTGAAGCCAATCTCACTTCGACAGAACGTACCATCCCTCGAAGAACGCAAAGTGGAAGCTCTACATCTCACCGAAAAAGAGCCCGATATCTTAAATCGTTTCCCTTCTTGGTCGAAAGCCTTGCGCGTGATCTCCTATATGTTCCGTTTCATTCATCGTACCCAACCGAATATACAGTCCACTCATAATACCAACTACGACGGTAGCAATCACTCAACGCAAAATTCAGTTCGTAAAAATCGCCGCACCAAGCTTGCCCAAGAAATATACTATCCAAATGAATATTTGAATCTCACCGATGATAAACTTAATCCCAAAAAGAGCTCGCTTTTAACGCTGAATCCATTTCTGGATTCTGCCAATATTCTTCGAGTAAATAGTCGTTTGGGCAATGTCTGTCTCATATATAATGAAAGGCATCCCATCATCATTCCAGAATCGTCAAGATTCTGCTATTTGCTCTTGCAATTTCTACAAAATCTATTGATGCATGCTGAACATCAACTCATGATACGCACTATAAGGCAAGAATATTTCATTCCGCGACTCAAATCTAAAGTATAAAATTGTATACGAAGCTGCAAAACGTGTACAATTTCTAAACAGAACTCTCGTTCATAGATCATGGCAGCACTTCCTCCCGAAAGATCGGGTTTCTTACTGCCCTTCACATATACCGGAATTGACTTTGTTCGACATCAAGTCGTCTCATCTTCGACGCGCACCCATGTTCAAGGGTTATGTTTGCGCTTCATATGTTTTTCAACGAAGGCAATTCACTTGGAGCCTTGCTCCCAAGGCCGTAGCCAGGATTTTATCCAGGGGGGGCAAGCACATCAAATATTTGAAGCAGTCAAACATCAATTTGTTTGCGACTAAAATCAAGTGTTGCTGTTGCGCTCTTAAATGTCAAAAATAATACTAATTTGTGAGTGCGACAACAGCAACACTCCTAATATAAAAATGACAACAACAACTGTCAAACAAACTGGGTTGCGCAAAGTCAAAAGGTAGGAAAAAAACTACTAAAATACTACTATGTATAAAACAGCTGATCGGGTTGTTGTGTGCAAAATTATTTAAGTCGCTCATTTGGTGAAACCCAAAAGTAAGTTAACCCCAAATCTGGGCTAACTTAAGTCAAAACTTAGTTTTATACTGTTTTCAGACAGAAAATTAATGTAGTACATTACATTTATAATTTAACAATAAATTCTTGTGTTTCACACACACTCAATTAACAAGGAGATGTCACTTTTCATTAGTGGTCTTCATCTAAAGTGATAAAGTAATTAATTGTTAAAGTTTATCAGTTTATCCGCATTTTTACATGAACGCACCTTGGTAAATAGTTGTTTTAACTCTTGTCAGCTGCCAGTGTCAACTTGATTAATAAATAAAAAAAAAACCAATAAAATATACAAAAATGCATATAACATTTTTGTAGAAATTATTTTAATAAATCGTGCTAAACTGCCGAAGGAAAGCACAATTTCTTCTTTTAAATTGAAAAAGTAAAACTGACAATATGTCAGACTTGAATTTTACCAAAATTTATAATTTTACGCAACAAAATCGTTCGGTAAAGTGATAAACTTTGCTTAAATATATTTTCATACAAATTTTGACAGATAATTTATCATAATTATTGTTTTATCACTTTACCCTATTTACCAGCAGTTTACCACTTTAGATGAAGACCCTTATTAAATAATTTGTTATTATTGACAAGAATTTTTTAATAAATAATCCCAGTAAACATTCGGAGTCATAAAAAAATCAGAAAGGAATCCTAAACTGGAGCATTCACACTCATTATGAGCTCATTTTGGAGCCCGAAATGTATGTATTTCTGTTCTTAAGGTGGTCCCCTGATATGAGCCTAATTTCATACATTTTATGAGCCTGAATATGTAGTAAAACCAAAAAAAATTTCTTTTGTTTTTGCATTTTCCTTCCCCTGACCCAATTCTCTTCATCCTCTCTCTCCATTCACCCCAGCTTATTCTCCTCTTCTCTCATTGGTTGCGTTCAGAAGTCGGAACTGTTGAGCAAAACTGTTGTGTAGATATCACTGAGCGGAAAGGGATATAATTTGCTCCTTCTGAACGAGCTGATACAGAAACTAAACAAACTATTATTATGATTACCTATCCACAACATAATCGGCCGCTGTGGTGCAGTGGGTAGAGTGCTCGCCTGCTATGCCAGAGGTCTCGGGTTCAAACCTCAGTCCGAGCAAACACCAAAAAAATTTTTCTAATTAGTAAAAATCCAATTATTGGGGTTTTAAGAGCAGCGGTCACCTCTCGGCAGTGGGCGGCATACCCTCCGAGGGTATTTCTGCAATGAAAAAGCTTCTCACAAAAAATGCATTCGCCGTTCGGAACCGGCATAAAAATGTAGGTCCTCCCAATTAGTAGGAAAAACAAAAGGAGCACACCTCGAATTGTGAGAGAAGCTCGGCCATAAAACTCGTCAGAGTTATAATAGCGCCATTGTATTATTATTATTAACATAATCGGCAATAATTTCGCTGCTTTGAAACGTTTTTATCACATTCAAAAATTCATAAATATAGGTATTTATATCAGGGCTGCACATTAACGTTATTTTTTATCAATAACCGAAAAACTATTTTGTTTTCAATTCAACTTTGAAAAATTTTAACGTTAAGTGCTGAACAAAAAAATACTGTTTTAATAATTATCAAAAAAACAAATATTGAAAAATTTTTGTTTCGGTAGCCAACAAAAAAAATTATCAAAAAAAATAACGCTAATAAAAATTCAAAGTAAAATGAAGCCGTAAGCCCGAAACAAATTTTTATTATTATTTTGTTTTCGATAATCAACGAAACAAAATAATTTTGATAATTTTTTTTTGATAATCAACGAAACGAAATAATTTCAATAATTTTTATTTGATATTCAACAAAACAAAATTTTTTGTTAATTTTTATTTGATATTCAACAAAACAAAATATTTTTTTATGTGAATTTAAATGAGCTATTGGCCATTTTTTTTTTTTTTTTTTTTTTTTTAAAAAGAAAAATTGAAAGAATTTTTTTTGGTAGAAGTTATGGATCCATTTCGGAGATCACCACATCCCCTCAACAGACTTCTTCAAGCGGCCTCAACCGAGAATCGAACTTAAGTCGTTCGATTGGTAGTCATATGTCTATCCCATTGAGCTACCACCGCCGTCAGCTTTGTTTCGCTTAAATTTCAATTTTCCCTCCATTACAATCCACATACCAACAACAGTAGCTTAATGACACTCTGCCTTTGCTACCTAGTATGTTGGTGCGATTGTGTGTTTGGTTTGTACAAAGTTCTAAAGCTATTAACAAGCAAAGCTTTTGTACAGGCAATGCTTGTTATTGTTTTCAGACTTTTTGTTTTTCGGCAGGCTCTCCGATATACATATTTACGTTTGCATTTATATGGCCGTTTTAATTCTAATAATTATTTTATGTGAATTTAAATGAGCTATTGGCCATTTTTTTTTTTTTTTTTTTTAGCTCAATGGGATAGACATATGACTACCAATCGAACGACTTAAGTTCGATTCTCGGTTGAGGCCGCTTGAAGAAGTCTGATGAGGGGATGTGGTGATCTCCGAAATGGATCCATAACTTCTACCAAAAAAAAATTTTTCAATTTTTCTTAAAAAAAAAAAAAAAAGAAAAATAACAAAAAAAAAAAATGGCCAATAGCTCATTTAAATTCACATAAAATAATTATTAGAATTAAAACGGCCAGAAATACTCAACTTTGCGTTCAGAAGATAAAAACACAACTGTTGCGCAACCGTTGGGATTCTGAACACAACCATTGTGGGACCTTCATTGCTTGCTTTATAGTGTGCCTATTTGTATTTTCTTCCGGATGAACTTTAGTGATACTTTTATACCTACTTCCCATTTTTCGAATTACAATTATCATTTAAAAAAAAAACAAAAAAAATTATAAAAAAAATTTTTCCTAAGCTCATACATATTTCACACATGTTTGTGATTCATATCCGAATCCAAATTATGAGTGCTCTGAGAATGTTGGTTGGGATAATAAATTCATGCCAAAACTAATTGACGGTTGACGGAATTGTATTGGATTTTTATTCGATTAAAAATTCAATTAATTAGTAATGGATCCATTAATAATTGAACTTCTGTGTGGAAAATCGAGCTTCATTATCAACTTAATGAAGAAAATGTGGATAATTACTCCATTAACCGCCTCACATAGGTAGATTTTCAAGTTTTATGCGGCCAAAAATATTTTATTGTCTACAATGTAGACTCTACATCTATTCCAAATTGCTTGTTTAATGCAAAATTTTAATAATTTGCGTTAAAAGTCGATTTTATTGAAAAATATATACAGTGACTCAAAAAAAATCATACGCCAGAGTTTTTAAATTTATTTCAAAGAGTTCTGTCGAAAATTTTACTTTCTTATTTTATTTTAAAAATATAGACAATTTTTCAATAAAAATCGTTTTAAGCAGGATTTCTGAGCTTATGGAAAAAATCCGGAAAATCGTAGAAATTTCTGAAAGTGGATTAAAAATTTCAAAGCAAGGCCACAATTTATAGAAGATTTTGAGCAGATTTCTAAGTGTACTGTTATGTAGCCAACCAATTTAGTGTATATGTACGTGAGACCGTTCCAATTAAAATTTCCGAAAAGCCAATGAAAATTTTCAAAAAGTTGAATGTTGCATATTATTATATTAAAATTGAATGAGCTGCAAACTTGCATACTCAAAACTCTTCTAAAAAATGTAGCTTTAGGATTCTTAGCCCCTTTTTATGATAAGTATTTCCTTGATTTTGAAAAATTGGAAATACTAAAAATACGAAAACAGGTAATTTTCCAAATAGGCCAATTTTTCATCCATTGTCTATAATTTCTGACTTTGCGTTTTTCCATAGAGAAATTTACGGGTAACTAATTTTTTTTCCAGATGAACCAGGAGAATCTTCGATGAAAATGAAAAAAAAAAAAAAAATTGTTTGGACATTTTTTCAATGTATCTTTTTTTACCCCAGCCGCACCTGTCCGCAGCTGATGTTCATCAGAACCATAAGAAAAGACTACCCACTATTAAAATGCATAAAAATTTTGAGACGATCGGAGGCGATAATATAACTAAAATGCTTTTGAATAAAAAAATGAACAATATTTTTTCAAGAAAACGCAATATGCTTAAAAGCTTCAAAATGGTGGCTTTTATTATGAGGTTGACGAGTTCTTCAATAAATAATGATATTTACCTGAAGCACTCGAATCCATGTTGTTTACTTTGATAACTGTCTTAAAACTAAAAATATTGACGTTTAAAATGGGTTACTTAAAATACGTAAAAAATAAAAAATCGAAAAAGTGGGAGAATAATAAGTTTCGACTAGCGGCAGGGGCACCCCGGTTGTCTATAAAAGCCGAAAAGACCGGTTTATTATCGCTGGTCTATTATAAACGTAGAGCGATTTTCGATTTTGTATTTGCACCAATTTTAAAATTTTTAATTTTGGCCGTATAAATTCGTAAAATCTACCTATGTTCGCCTGTGTGAAATCAGTATTAGCTTTTGTCACGCTGGTGAAACCGGGCCTTAGATTCTGCTAATGCTAAAATATTTAGTGAACTGTAGACACGAATTGAAACAAATCTCACTGTTTTATTTTGACATGTAAATTTCTGTACTATTCTCTGATGCCATTATAATATTAAGCACTACCTAGCCAGGGCGGCAACTGCCCCGCCCTGCCCCTACCTGCCTACGCCCTTGCTTGCTCCGCTTTATCTACAAAGGCATTCCAAGCCACGTTTTCCAGATTTGTTGGGAGACGCGGGCTCCCGCTCAGCGTCTTCTCCGACAATGGAAAAAACTTCGTGGGTGCTAGCCGTGCATATCAACGTGATTTTAACCAATTTCTCAATGAATCTTCAGATGAGATATGCACAAAATATTCCTTACATGGGTTTTATTTCCGCCCAACGCGCCTCATATGGGCGGCCCCTGGGAAGCGGCCGTCTAGAGTTTTAAGCTGCATTTCAAACGCATCGCTGGCAGTCTTCAGTTTCGAAGACCTGCGACCACCTAGCGCGTATTGAGGCAGTATTGAACTTTCGGCCGATTACCTATGTCCGATAATCCCG
Source organism: Urophora cardui (assembly GCA_960531455.1). Classification (NCBI taxonomy): domain Eukaryota; kingdom Metazoa; phylum Arthropoda; class Insecta; order Diptera; family Tephritidae; genus Urophora; species Urophora cardui. The sequence continues at coordinate 33,073,559 of OY482675.1, read as the reverse complement.
ATGAGCTGTTGGCTCTAACTCCCGGTCATTTCTTGCGCGGAGCACCACTTCTAGCACCCCCTGAACCCCAACTCGATCAGATCTCTCTCCACAACAGGTGGGAAAAACTTAGACTCCTACATCAGCAATTCAGCTGACGCTGGAAAGACTAGTATCTCAAAGAACTCCACCAAAGGTATCGGTGGAAATATCTTAAAAAAGATCTAACGCCAGGAGATCGCGTCGTTATCAAAAACGAATCCTTGCCCCCGAATGAGTGGCGCTTATGCCGTATAGAGAAGGTGTATCATGGCTCGGACATGTACGAGTGGCAGACATACATACATACATACATATTCGTGGTCCTAGCCGTAAGTTTTACCAATTATGTACTAATCCAAATCTCCCTTGCAGCAATAAAGAACGCGGCGTCTCACGCTCGACGCCTGATCTCGATCCTCATCATTCTGGCGCCTCTAGTCTGTCGCGCGAACCTTAACCAGAGCGTCTACACCGCGGCGCTTCTCGCCCATCGCCTACTCCCGACCCATCGAGTCCACAGCCTCGCCAGCGCAGCGCGTAACGCCCACGCGTAGTTGCAGAGCATCGCCATCGTGGCGTAACCCCACCGTCGCGTAACCCAAGACCGCGCCAAAGCAGCGCATAACACCAACTACGTGATCCAGAACATCCCCCCAACGCGGTGCATCCCAATCAGCGCGCCCGCTACGAGACCGACGTATCCACAAGTGCAAGGTGTGTCAGCGTTATCACGCATTGCGCTTTTGCAAGCGCTTTCTACAAATGAGCGTGGACGAGCGGCCGAACATTGCAATGACTTTTGAGTATTGTTTCGATTGCCTTGCGCACACACATTGGCTAGTTATCGACTGTCACTCGGAGGATCAGTGCAAGACATGCCAGCAGCGGCTCCATACCTTGTTGCACCGGCCATCACCAGATGATCCACCAGCACAGAATTTGCGAACCTGTCAGGTGTTGGACCAGGCCATCCGCAGCCTACAACGCCTCAGGTAGGAGGTTGCACAGGTGCAACGGGGGAGCCATGTTTAGGTGACTTGCGCTCACCTTATTAGCGTAAATGTCTTGAGTGCATATACGCACAGGGTTGCATGGCTTGCGCCCATGCCAAAAAGTTTTTAATTTTCCAACTGTTTACATTTAACGTTTGTAACCATAAAACAATTAGGAAGGAGGACGCAACCCGAAATACCCTTTTTTGTTTTTTGATTATATGTTTTAAACTGCCTACTTATTTAACTAAATAAAATAGTGCGTAAAGTTAAGGTTTTCTTTTAATTTTGTTATAGTTCGGCGAAGAAGTGACTGAATTGTATGCTAACTAGTGCTTTGCTGCTTCTAAAGCAATGTTATATGTTATCTATACATGTATAAACATTCATATATATAAGTACTTAATCTAACATTTTTAGTTGTATTTTGTAGCCAAATTAATGTGCTGTAAATAAATACGATTTTCTCTGCACTGATTGTGTATTTTTTTTTTTTTTTTTTTTTTTGAAGCCAATGTTCTGATTTTTCGGGAAGTTATCTAGCAACCCTAATTGGAATCCACCGGTGGCAGCAGAAGAGGGAGGCCTCCACTACATTAGAAGGTTAAGGTGGGGAATGACCTGGCCCCTTCATATCTCCAGTTGGGGTCGAAATCGTTTAGACAATTAATTAAGTGGTACTTCGTGGTAAAGGGAAAAGGATCCTATTCAAATATTAGTTATATCTTTAAAAAAATCTTGAGAAATAGTCCGCTTTATTAAAGTACTAATAATTCAATAACGAATTTTGATTATTTAGTATTTCATGTGAAATCCAAACCGCTGTACATAATAATATTTTTGAAATTTCAATAAATCTGTATTCTGATGTAGAAAAGTATCAAAAATACAATTTTTAAAACTTGGTTAATTTCATTTTTTTTCTTGATATTTGTTTGACTGGATCTATCTTGTGTAGAAAATAACAATAATTTAGAAAATCTTAGAAACTAATACAATAAATTATTTGTTGCCAATGCTACAAACAATAAAGTTGGCAAAGAATCTGTTTACGTATACGCATATGGCATGTATCTCAACCTAGGAGTGTAATATTAAATTATCTGTGTAATGGAGTTTATCTTAGTCTAGATTATTATTATTTTTTTTTTTCTCAATAGTGGATAAACAGTTTAAATTTTCATTTACATTTATGTATAAAATAAAATAAAATAAAATAAAATAAAATAAAATAAAATAAAATAAAATAAAATAAAATACAATAAAATAAAATAAAATACAGTAAAATAAAATAAAATAAAATAAAATTAAATTAAATTAAATTAAATAAAATAAAATAAAAAATAAAATAAAATAAAATGAAATAAATTAAAATAAAATAAAATAAAAACAAATCAATATTATATGAGTGCCACCGGCACTCCCGCAAACAATAACAACATAAACAGAAACAATGCGTATTTTACAGTAAAATCGTATTCTTGCAACGACATATATTCCAAGGTGATTGAAGATAATCAGAAAGTCGACCAGCCAACTAAATTCGCAGTTGCAATGACCCCCACAACTAGCAAAACGCATATCCAAGGTGCAAAACAGGACCGTTCAAACCGGTATTGATCGCTATATACTCGTAAAAAGAAAGCGAAGTCCAGGAAAAAATGAAAACCGCAGTAAAATAATTAGAAATAGCCCGCCCAAAGAATTAGGGAAAGAAACACCAAATATGGCCCTAACCAATAATAGATATAGCCTTCTAGCCGAAAATGAAAGAAAGGAAACTGAAAAACCACAAAAAAAAACCAAACCTCCCCCAATTTACTTGAGAGAGCAAAGTTCTAATGTTTTTGTAAATAAATTAGTCGAGTTAATAGGGTCAAATAACTTCCACATTGTATCCATTAGAAAAGGAAATATTGCAGAGGCCAATATTCAAATTATAACTTATGGGGAAGAGTATTTTCGTAAGGTCACTGATGACTTCGTGAAAAACCGTAGGTCGTTCTATACCTACCAACTAAAAAGTAGTCGTGCATTGTCCGTGGTTCTAAAAGGAATAGAAAGTTCTGTCGACCCTTCTGAAATAGAGAGCGCATTAAAAGAAGAAGGTTTACGAGTGAGATATGTTTATAATATAAAAAAAAAAACAAATATACCACAGCCGATGTTTAGGATTGAGATAGAACCGGATTTCCAAAATCTAAAAAAGGGAGAGGTACATCCCATATACAACATACGGTATCTTCTACACCGTCGAATTTCTGTGGAAGAGCCACATAAGCATAAGGGACCTGTGCAATGTCATAACTGCCAAGAATTCGGACACACTAAACGTTATTGCACATTGCCTAGTGTATGCGTAATTTGTGGTGATTTACACAGCTCCAAAGCTTGTCCGCAACCAAAAACAGACCCGGAACTAAAAAAATGCAGTAATTGCGGTGAAAACCACACTGCAAATTATAGGGGTTGTCCAGTGTACACATCTCTTAAAGAGAAGGTGAAGAAAAAAAAATGTGAACAATATACCGGTTCCAAAATCTAAAACAGTACTAAACCATACCATGCCACCAATATACCTCCCCGAAGCTATTCCGGTACATATTCCGATGTTCTTAGAGGCATCCCACTGTCTGAGGTGCAAGAAAATCCCACTCCATCGACTTCCCTCGAAAAATCCCTGAATAATTTTGTGCAAATGATGCAGGACCATATGAAGTCAATGCTAAACATGATGCAAGAATTGATGAGGAATCAGAACCTCCTACTTCAAACAATTTTGTCAAGACCATGAATTCTCTCAAAATAGGTTTCTGGAATGCTAACGGCATAGGTCAACATCGTAATGAAGTTCAGGTTTTCTTGGAAAATCACCAAATTGACATAATGTTAGTGTCTGAAACCCATCTTACAGAGTTTAATAATTTTAGCATAGATGGCTATGTGTTCTATAATACTAAGCACCCCGAAGGAAAAGCTAGAGGCGGAACCGGGATACTTATAAGAAAGAGGATCAAGCACCACGTGCTGGAAGAATATTGCAAAGACTATATACACTCACCATTTATTTATTTATTTATTTAACACACTGCATAGTACGGTAAGACAAAGTATTTTCAATGTACATATTGCACAAATGAATTACAGAAATTTTCTTATACAACTAATTAAAAATTAACTTAAGTTAAAAGTAGGAGAGAAGAGGTGAAAAGAAAGAGGAGAGAAAAGAAGAGTTATGTAATAAAATAGTTTTGAACTGCCGCCTTGAAGCATATCGAGCCATTACCGCCAAAATAATGTATCCCACAACATAATCGATTTTTGTTTTGTTACCGTTATGATGCAAATATTTAAAATTATTAAAACTTAATGTATTACACAAAATAATATTTACATTGTAAATTTTAAAATAATGGCTTTATTCAAACTGATTTAATTTAAAAAAAAAACCTTCCCCTGTAAAATTTCGAGTTTGTGGGATACATTTTTTCGGCGGTTATGGCTCGATATATCAGATTTTATACATTTAATTGACACTGGTAAGGTACTCCACATTTTTACAGCACTAACAAAGAATAATCTAGAGGCTGTCAATGTTTTGTATTTAGGTATAATTATGTTATACGTGCGTGATGACTGCATAAATTTCCGTTATTGAAAGAGATAACTAGGTTGGCGGTATCTGATTACTTTAAATAAATATAGGGTATTTCGGAAATTAAGGTAATTTTACAAGCTAAATCCTAGAAAGTATTTAACGTACAACTGCTGCATTGTTTAGAGCTAGTGTTAATTTATATCTAGATTCGCAGCAGAGATTACCAGAGACTGTTTCAAAGTAAGATATATGTGGGACAATAAGAGCCTGAATAAGTTTACGTTTCGTATCGATAGGAAGACAGTAGCACGTATGCCATAAGTGTCTTAGCATGTAATATATCTTTGTTATGGTGTAATTAATGTGATCTGTGCAGGTAAACTTATGGCGTTTTCGATTCTGGCATAAAATGTTACCCTTTAATATCTCAATTATCAAATTACGTAACCTGTCTTCGTTTTAAATGGCTCGTTTTGTAGATAATGATGCCCTCTGACTTACACTCTAAAAACAGCATGTAAAAATGCTAGCTAAATGCTAGTATTTTTTTGTGTAATATTACAATTTTATTGCATAATCACGCATTTAAAATGTAATTTCTTGATTTACACAGCAATGCTACAATGTTACGAACATTTATGCTGTAAAAACACATATAGTTCGCGAAATTGCCAACAAAGTGTATAAGCTTACAAAAAAGTGTGTAAATTTACAACAAACAACTAGTAATCTCTTCCCATCGACACCATCCTGACGCGTCGTGTTCATTCGTGTTTGACAATCGGCGGCGTGCGTGTGTGAAAATAATTATTTAAGTGCGTAGATTAAATTTATTTGTAGGTTATAATAAGCTATAATAAAATTAATTTTAATATTTTATAATAAATATGTTAAAAAATAATGTGCAGATTTGGGGAAGTGGGCTACAGGGACAAAGCAGTATTGAGCATTGCGCATATAATAATTAAGTTCATTAAAACCATTGTAAATTTTACGCATTTGGAGCAGTAATATTTACGCATATGATAAGAAAATTTACAAAAATGTTTGTAAAATGTTACGCATTTTGAACAGTAGCCTTTACGCATGTGGTTAGTAAAAGCTATACGCGTTCAGATAGTAAATATACAAATGTGTGTAAATTCGCAATAATTAAGCGAGGCAACTTTTTTGCTGGCTTAATTTATGTAAATTTACATGATTTTTTCTAAGAGTGTAGCTAGAGGTCAATGTTCGCTGAAATTACCACACAAGCTTACAATATGGCTAAGAAAATCAAGCAGGGCAACATTTTTTCCAGAAACGAAAACGGCATTAGAGTTAATTTTAAAGCCAAGGTTAGTGACTACTGTTTGAAATTTGATCTCTGATTCACCAAGCATAATAGGCGACAAGCCATTTAGGTCAAAAGATTCGTGGGATATAGGTAATGCTTGAGTTTTGGTTGCATTTAAACCAAGACCATTTGCTTTTGCCCAGGATGATATTATGTACAGGTCTTCATTTAGCCTAAACACTAGGTCTTCACATAAACCAATGGGACGTGACAAGTATATTTGGGTATCATCAGCATAGAGGTGTATTGATGCACTAAGGCAACAGTGCACAATATCATTAATAAAAATGGAGAATAATATCGGACCCATGATTGATCCCTGAGGAACACCAGTAAATATTGTCCTACGTTGTGAAAATAATTCACCGCATTGGACTTGTAACCTATTCGACAAATAGCTCCTCATTAATTTAAGAGACGTACCACTAAACCCGAAATAATGTTGAAGTTTCATGATACGAATAAATGCAACGCTGGGCCTACATACGTATGAGACGTTGACGTTTGTGATGAACAACAGCTCAGTTGGCTTATCATTCGAGTTCCGCTAGCACGTTTATTCTTGATTAAATAACTCTTTAAATATTATAATTAATAACTTGAATTGTAACTAATAAATCTTTTATTAGGTATGTTAGTGTCTAGCACGAAATTATTATTTTTAATTTTAATTTTTATACTTTGGAATAAGCGGAAAAATCCAATTAGCTCATACAGCGATGGTAGATGTGATAGCTATTTCGAAGAAAAACCACTTTCTTCATCATCAGACATCTTCTCGGGAGCACACCAGGCTTTGAACCTACGCTCCAACCATCAGTAGTCGAATATTAGCGAAACGCTAAGCACTGCGGCTACCGATGGTCCTGCTGAGCTGTTGGATTTTTCACTTATATATGCCATTGCTCTATTAAATCTAACCTCACTTAGTGTACGATTTTCGTACATCTGCTATGCAAGTGTTGAATACTGGTTGGCAGCTGACGGACAGCGGGCGCTGTGTACAGTGGTTGTATGTACAGCAGCACAATTTATAATTTAACATTATTAGGTATGTTAGTGTCTAGCACGAAATTATTATTTTTAATTTTAATTTTTATACTTTGGAATAAGCGAAAAAATCCAATTAGCTCATACAGCGATGGTAGATGTGATAGCTATTTCGAAGAAAAACCACTTTCTTCATCATCAGACATCTTCTCGGGAGCACACCAGGCTTTGAACCTACGCTCCAACCATCAGTAGTCGAATATTAGCGAAACGCTAAGCACTGCGGCTACCGATGGTCCTGCTGAGCTGTTGGATTTTTCACTTATATATGCCATTGCTCTATTCAATCTAACCTCACTTAGTGTACGATTTTCGTACATCTGCTATGCAAGTGTTGAATACTGGTTGGCAGCTGACGGACAGCGGGCGCTGTGTACAGTGGTTGTATGTACAACAGCACAATTTATAATTTAACATTATTAGGTATGTTAGTGTCTAGCACGAAACCATCAGTAGTCGAATATTAGCGAAACGCTAAGCACTGCGGCTACCGATGGTCCTGCTGAGCTGTACACAGCGCCCGCTGTCCGTCAGCTGCCAACCAGTATTCAACACTTGCATAGCAGATGTACGAAAATCGTACACTAAGTGAGGTTAGATTGAATAGAGCAATGGCATATATAAGTGAAAAATCCAACAGCTCAGCAGGACCATCGGTTGCCGCAGTGCTTAGCGTTTCGCTAATATTCGACTACTGATGGTTGGAGCGTAGGTTCAAAGCCTGGTGTGCTCCCGAGAAGATGTCTGATGATGAAGAAAGTGGTTTTTCTTCGAAATAGCTATCACATCTACCATCGCTGCATGAGCTAATTGGATTTTTCCGCTTATTCCAAAGTATAAAAATTAAAATTAAAAATAATAATTTCGTGCTAGACACTAACATACCTAATAATGTTAAATTATAAATTGTGCTGTTGTACATACAACCACTGTACACAGCGCCCGCTGTCCGTCAGCTGCCAACCAGTATTCAACACTTGCATAGCAGATGTACGAAAATCGTACACTAAGTGAGGTTAGATTGAATAGAGCAATGGTATATATAAGTGAAAAATCCAACAGCTCAGCAGGACCATCGGTAGCCGCAGTGCTTAGCGTTTCGCTAATATTCGACTACTGATGGTTGGAGCATAGGTTCAAAGCCTGGTGTGCTCCCGAGAAGATGTCTGATGATGAAGAAAGTGGATTTTCTTCGAAATAGCTATCACATCTACCATCGCTGTATGAGCTAATTGGATTTTTCCGCTTATTCCAAAGTATAATAATAAATCTTTTGTTTGTAATTAAATATATGTTCATATATATTGAGATACAACAATTTCTGGCGACGAGGTAGTTTCACGAACAAACCATACCGTAGTAATAAAGTTAAACTACAGGGTTAGCATATTTTAATTGCTGGTGTTGCGCGCGCCATGGAAAAAGCTGTGGAAAATCTGCTAAAGCAACAGCAAGACTTTTTAGTCGAGGTATTGAGTACAAATAGAGCATGGATGACCGCACAATTGGAAGAACAAAAAACCACCTTAGCTAAGCTGCAAATAAATCCACACGAGGCGAACCTAACCTCAACAAAGAATATAGTCGTACCATCGTTTCAACCATTTGTACATTCTAAGCAAAGTTTTGAGTCATATATAGCACAATTGGCTCAGCACTTTGAAGCTTATTCGGTTAAAAGACCAGAGCAAAAGCGTGCATTTCTACTCTCGTGGGTTGGTGCCGAATGTTTTTTAATAATAATACCCAACGGTTTACCCTCCATATCCCGCCCGACCGACGCGAGGGGCGCCAATCCGCATGACGCACGGATATGTTTTTTTTTTTGTTTTTTTTTTTTTGTGCCGAGTCGTACAGGAAGGGGTTTGTTAGGTGTCGAGATCTAAAACTATTCAGCTACAGAACAAAATTCATCAGCTGATTGTATATCATTTATTAAGTGAGGCTAGAACTATTTTTTTTATAATAAAAAGCGAGTCTGAAGTGTCAAACGTGCTGGAGTGATTATTAAAGTCATGGCATAAGCGGCGGAATGGTTCATTTAATGTTCATGTTACGAACTTCTTATCAAGCTTTTTGGGACAGAAGATATTCAAAAGCAAACTTACGAGTGTATTATAGAAAAATTATCTACGCATTACAAGGAAAACGTTCACGTGCTTGCAGCGCGATTCGAATTTCTATCATCAAAGATGAAACCAAATCAAAAATATACGGACTTGGTCGCAGAGCTTCGTGGAGTAGCACGGAACTGTAGATTCGTGTGTAGCAACAACAGTTGCAAGACGTCATTTGTAGACGATCTACTTCGAGATATATAGGTCTTGAACTCGCCACACGAACCAGTACGTACTGCAGCATTACAGAAGCCTAATCCGTCACTGGCAGACGTTGTAGCCATCGCCGAAAGCTACGAAGCAACTCAGTCTATTAAAAAGCGGTTATCGAATGAAAAAACAGATCGTGGCGAAGTATTCACGTTAAAAACACGCCAGGGCGAAAAAAAAGCCACCGCCAACAACAAAAAGCCAAATACAAATAACGATAATAACTTCCAGTCCTGTTCTGGATGTGGTAAGCAACATCCGAGAAGTAAGTGCAAATTTCGCAATGCGAAGTGCCGAAAGTGTAATCGTTTTGGCCATATTGCACCAGTGTGTAAATCACAGGCAGCAATTTCAGGTGGAAACAAAACAGAGAGTCAGGTAAAATCGAATAACAGCAGCAACACAATACAAAATAAAGTATCAACGGTTGAATCCATTGCATCAATCAACAGCACGGGAACTAATAAGGTAGGGAATAAATATTGGGTTGATATATTGGTAAATAATATCCTAGTAAAATTCCAAATGGATCCCGGGGCCACGTGCTCTGTCATTGGCGTAAACGTTTATAACAAAATTGGCAAGCCCTCGTTGACGACATACGCAACCGGTAAGCTAATTGCATTTGGGGGTAGGGAATAAATATTGGTAAATATTATCCCAGTAAAATTCCAAATGGATACCGGGGCCACGTGCTCTGTCATTGGCGTAAACGTTTATAACAAAATTGGCAAGCCCTCGTTGACGCCATACGCAACCGGTAAGCTAATTGCATTTGGGGGTAGTTCTGTTTCCGTACTAGGAACAGCCCATGTCACAATTCGTAAATACCAAACTAATCGACTATGCAAATTAGTAGTAGCTGACGTGCAGCAGAATAGTGAAATTTTGGGAACGGACTTGCAAGATGACTTGGGTTTGTGTGCATGCCAAGCTCATCAAATAAACGCAATAACGTCAGACTTTAAGGGAAATATTGACAAAATATTACAAAAATTTGCGACAGTATTTGAAAATACGCTAGGTTATTGCACAACCGCAAAAGCGGACTTACACCTTAAACCAAATGCATCACCAAAATATTTCAAATCTCGCCCTATACCGTTCGCACAAATGAAGGATTTTAAATTAGAAGCACAACGTCTAACTGACAATGGGATATGGAAGCCAATCACTTTCAGCAACTGGGCCGCTCCTATTGTAGTGGTCCCCAAAAAGGACGGGCGCCTTCGAATATGTGGAGATTTTAAGGCTGTCAATGCACAACTTGATGTAGATCAGTATCCCATACCTCGGGTTGAGGAATTATCTCATAGACTCAGCGGTGGCAAAATATTCGCCAAAATAGACCTTTCAGACGCATACCTGCAAATAGGTCTATCTGAAGAAGCCAAGAAAATAATGGTGGTGAACACGCCACTTGGGTTGTTCCAATATCAGCGCCTACCTATGGGTGTGGCTAGTGCTCCAGCACTCTTTCAGAAGTTATTGGAACAAGTGCTCGCAGGCATTCCAATGTGTATTAATTATCTCGATGATGTCTTAGTATCTGGGAAGTCAGAGAATGACTTACTGCTTAATTTACAATCAGTTTTCGAAAGACTGCAACAATCTGGGTTTAAGTGCAGGCGATCTAAATGTTCATTTATGCAACAGCGTATCGAATATCTAGGGTTTATCTTAGATGCAAACGGATGTACGCAGGCACCAGATAAGGTTGCAGCAATAAGGGAAATGCCACGACCACAAAATTTAAAGGATCTTCAAGCGTTCTTAGGTAAAATTAATTACTATAATAAATTTATATCAAATTTTGCAGATAAAGCAGCACCGCTCAATAAGTTACGTAAGAAGGATGAACAATTTCGGTGGGGAGAGGAACAAGAAAAGGCTTTTTTAGCGCTCAAGAAGATGCTCAGTACGGCACCGCTGCTGGTGCACTTTGACGAACAGTTCCCGATTGTATTGGCAACCGACGCATCTTCATATGGAATTGGAGCTGTTATATCGCACTCCATGCCTGATGGATCTGAAAGGCCTATTGCGTTCGCTTCCAAAACCCTTGACCAACATCAAAAACGCTACAGCCAAATAGAAAAGGAAGCCCTTTTAATTATATACGGCGTAAAGAAATTTCATCAATTCCTTTTTGGCCGTAAGTTCACCCTTCTCACTGACCACAAGCCTTTGGTTTCCATATTCAGCATTGACAAACAGTTACCGTCCATGATGATACAACGCCTACAACGCTGGGCTTTGTTGCTAATGTCCTATCAGTATGATATTCGCTATAGACCAACAGACCAACATGGAAACGCAGATGCGCTATCTCGGCTTCCCGTGGGACCAGACGATGATTTCGATCAAAGCGGAGTATGCATGCAATTGGAAGTGCAAGCTGAGCTCGTCTCGTCTCCCCTTAACGTAAAGCATATTGCAAATTTAACTGGAAAGGATCTCACACTAATGGAAGTATATCAGTACATAACTAAGGGATGGCCTGAAAAACTTCCGCCAAAGCACCATATGCTACAACCATATTTCGCGCGCAGACATGCCCTTAGTTTTGAAATGGGGGTCATTATATTAAGGACGGAATACACTCGGGTTGTGCTGCCTGAAACGGCACGAGCAGCGGTCCTCGAGTTATTACATGAAGGCCACTGGGGTATGACGCGCATGAAGCAAATGGCGCGCCAATACTGCTGGTGGCCCGCAATGGATACGCACATTGAAAACCACGTTTCACAGTGCGATATCTGTCAGCAGCAAAGTACATCTTCGCCAGCTCGCGAATATACCGCTTGGACTACACCCGAAGGCCCGTGGCAACGCATACATTTGGCTCATTTGCATCGATGCATTTTCAAAGTACCCATTTGTAACGAAAATGTCCACTATCACCGCTCAGGCGACTATCAAGGCCTTAAAAACTATATTTGCCTCCGAAGGTCTTCCTGATCCGATCGTCACAGATAATGGACGCCAATTTACAGCCTCGGAATTTCAGTCGTTCTGCGAAATTAACGGGATAACTCATCTCACTACAGCACCTTTCCATCCGGCATCGAACGGGGAGGCTGAACGCTTGGTTCGTACGTTTAAGCAAGCATTGAAAAAAGCACTAGCTGATGGTAAAAATCAAGTAGATGCATTATTAACCATTCTTAGTACTTACAGGGGCCCGCCTTGGATTCCCGGAATAATTCGAGAAAATATCGGAAGCATGTTGTATCGTGTAAGCACGGAGCAGGGAATACTCCGACGTCACCGTAACCAAATGAAACCGCGCAAAACAGATGTGTCGGAAGAAGCACCTTCAATCATGACCGGGAGCTCTCAATAGGTGCGGAGGGAATGATACGAATAAATGCAACGCTGGGCCTACATACGTATGAGACGTTGACGTTTGTGATGAACAACAGCTCAGTTGGCTTATCATTCGAGTTCCGCTAGCACGTTTATTCTTGATTAAATAACTCTTTAAATATTATAATTAATAACTTGAATTGTAACTAATAAATCTTTTGTTTGTAGTTAAATATATGTTCATATATATTGAGATACAACATTTCAATAGCAGAATATCATGATTAACTGTATCGAAAGCTTTTGAAAAGTCTAACAGTAATAATATGGAGGGTTGATTACTGTCGAAGGCTGGACGAATATCGTCCATAATCTTCAGAATGGCAGTTGAACAACTGTGGTTAGATCTAAAGCCGGATTGATGATCACTAAGAAGTTTATTTTGATTCAAATAAAACACTATTTGATTTGAAATCCACTTCTCGAAAACTTTTGACAGTGCCGGCAGCACACTGATGGGTCTATAGTTTGAGGCAGAGTCACAGAGGTTACTTTTAGGAACCGGTACCACATTTGCCACTTTCCACTGTTCAGGGAAGGTTGACGAAGTTATGGAAAAGTTAAATATATGCGAAAGGGAGGAAAGTACACAAGGGAGAATCATTTTAAAAAACGTAAGCTAATGCCATCTACACCAACGGTATTCGATTTTATATCATAAACACACCTTGCAATATCATCCTCTGTGGCTACATTGAACGTAAATTCACTAGCAGATCTGTGGATTAGCTCCTGATTTAACTTAAAAGATGAACACTTAGTATGATCATTTACTCCTATAAAATATGAGTTCATCACATTTGGATCACGAGTACATGTCTTATTATCCTTGTTACAGACACCCATTGAGTAAATATTTTTCCATAAAATTTTGGGAGAAATTTGAGCATTACATTTTGTTTTAAGATATGCCTTTTTTGCCATACGGAGGCTTTTAGTTACTTCGTTTCTCAGAATTTTATACTTATTCCAATGAGCATATGTGGGATTCCGCTTCCAATATTTGTAGGCTGGGTTTCGCTTTTTGATAAGACATAGAATGGTTTTGGTGAACCAAGGTTTTATACTATTAGTAATTTTAATATTTCTACTGGGAACATATCTTTCATACAGGTACTTTACGAGCATATTAAAGTGGTTAAGCTTATTGTCTATATCAGAAAACATCCAACAGGTGTTCCAATTAAGGGAAGCACCTTCCTCAAGCAACGCCTGTATATCTATGCTTTTATAATCTCTATACGTCAAGTAAGTCGCTGGGTTAGCTTTGCAAAATTCTATATCATAGCACAAAAACAACAATTTGTGGTCAGAAATCCCTGCCAAGGGAAATTGGTCAATATGCTTTACATCAGCGACAGTGCTCAAACCTACAAGATCTAGCAAACTTGGCTTACACTGTGGTGCATAGCGTGTTGCATATTTTTTAATAATGGTGATTCCATTACTATTAAAGTAATTCAGTATTTGTTTGCACTTCGCGTTATTGGTTAAAATATCAACATTAAAGTCGCCACAAATTATTACATGCATATAACTTACAGACAATTCAGATATTTTATTAAAGAGCGTAGTCAGATCATTAGACTTCTGAGGGTTTTAGGCACAAACAACAAGACATTTTTGCACACTGTCACTAAATTCAACGAACAAACTTTCAACAATGTCAACAGGTGAAGACTTATATAAAACTTTACAGTAGAGTTTAGCATTAAAATAAATCGCAATCCCCCACCTCTGTGTCCAGAAGATCTATCGTGCCTTATAATTGAGAAATCGCACAGAGCGTACACAGAATTGTCAATACAGGGTTTAAATCAGGTTTCGGTTACACAAATCATATCAATGTTAAGGCCACACATAACGTATCTTAAATAATCGAGTTTATCTACTGTCAGACTTCGCGCATTAAAATGGCATATATTGAACCCTCTGTTATGGCGACAGGTTAAGTTAAGAACGAGCCTTAAATTATCTTCGCTAGTGCTATCAATCGTAGCATTAGTCAAACCTATGGCTACAAAAAGATACTTCTAAACGGCTATAAACAAGAACATAAACAAAAGATGTAACAAAGAAAAGAGAGACTGAAGCAGGAAAGAGGAAGGACACAGAGAGCTTAACACTAACAAAAATCAAAACAAACATTCCAAGAGTTGGTAAATATTTAGTATACATATGTATGTCTAACATAATTTACGTAGCAGCTGCAATGCGATCAACGCTTTTACGATCTGAAACGTTCACTGCTTCACTATCACGATGTTTACGTATATATATATGCCCACGAATTGAGAACGCGCTCGCCAAACGCTTCTGTCTTTTAAGCTGGGTGGCGTATTGCATTACGTCGCGCTTCACCTTCGTTAAGCATTCATCATCAGTGCACGTAGATGACAACTCTGGCGGAATAACTGTATCTGCAATATACTGCCCTCCCCGTTTTAATATAGCAGAGTACCAATTCACTGAATTCTTTTCCAAGTTAGCCACGAGATTTCTAGCAGCAGGTGATTACAATGCTACACATAATTATTAGGGATCTAGGTTAATAACCCCAAAGGGAAGAAACCTGTTCGAAGTAATCCAAAGCAATGGTCTTGACATTATATCAACAGGACTGCCAACATATTGGCCCACTGATAGGAGCAAAACTCCCGACCTCATAGATTTTGGAGTAACTCGCGGCCTCGAACGGGAAATACTTCAGATAGAATCACTTTTTGATCTATCATCTGATCACTCTCCTTGTGTCATATCCATTAAAACACTTCCAACTTTAAACGAACTGAACACAGGCTTAACTAATAGATTTACGAACAGATTATTCCTTGTGGCGCTCTCTCAATCTAAAACGGCCGGTTCAGCAGGATCCTCAAATACGAATGCAAAATGGTGAATTTGCTCGCAGTGACCACGAAAAAGGAATAGCCTTTACAACCCATCTTTCAAATGAATTTACTCCAAATGAAGGCCAACATGTTCTCCCAGAAAATACTCCACAATTACCAGCAGTGCCACTTGGATTTAAGCTAGACGACTTGAATAAAACTATATCAAAAGACATAGAGAATAAGAAAGCACCAGGTTATGACAGAATAACGGGTGAAATGTTAAAAGCGCTTCCCATAGTAGCTATTAAGCAATTACCATACATTTTCAACAGTATCCTCCGATTATGTCACTTTCCTAATCCATGGGAACTATCTGAAATGATTATGATCCCAAAACCAGGCAAAGACCCGACAATAGTAAGCTCATACAGGCCAATAAGCTTAATCTCTATCTTTTCCAAACTATTCGAAAAATTATTGCTGAAAAAATCCAGCCCATCCTAGAACTGCACGAAACCATACCAAGTCACCAATTCGGATTTAGAGAGCAGCACGGTACGATAGAACAAGTGCATAGAATAGTTTCAGAAATAAGGTCAACTGTTGAAACCAAACGATATTGCACTGCCCTATTCCTAGATGTGGCACAAACTTTCGATAAAGTACGGCTAGAAGGGCTGTTGCATAAATTGAAACAAACACTTCCATATAATCTCTGCGGGATCTTAGAAAGCTTTTTAACAGGTAGAAAATTTCGAGTAAGGCACACAAGTTTTACAACCGAAAGGCATCCAATTTCTGCTGGAGTTCCACAAGCTAGCGTTCTAGGGCCTGTATTGTACTTAATTTACACAAGATCTGCCAACTAACGCGTGCCTTATCACGTCTACCTTCGCGGATGATACGGCTATACTGAGTGTGCACACAAATCCCATAACTGCTACTATCCGATTACAGAGACACATAAAAACTTTAGAAGAATGGCTTACTACGTGGAGAATTAAGGTCAACGAATCTAAATGTGTACAAGTAACTTTTAGCCTAAAAAAAGACACATGCCCACCAGTCTCAATAAATGGAAAAATAATAACTCAGAAAGACTTCGTTACGTATCTTGGAGTCACATTGGATAGAAGAATGACTTGGAAAAATCACATTGACAAACAGATTATGGAATCTAAGTTGAAAATAAGCCATCTGCAATGGTTAATTTGTCAAAGTTCCAGACTGGGAGTAGATAATAAGATATTAATATTTAATACGGTTTTAAAACCAATTTGGATGTATGGAATACAACTATGGGGCTCAGCATCGAAATCTAGCGTAGAAAGAATTCAAAGGTTACAGTCCAAAATATTAAGAACAATATGCAAAGCGCCTTGGTATGTGAAAAATTCAATTATACCTAGTAACATAAAGATAAATACAGAGACCGAAGAGATAGAAAAAATGCAAGCAAATTATGCGAAAAGGTTAGCCAACCATCCTAATTCATTAGCAAAAAGTCTCATAAAGCAAAACTATTCTAGGCGGTTAAAGAGAAAGGATGTAAACCTCAATTGTGCATAAGGTCATATTCTGTTAGACCAATATCTCGAAAGTAACTTTAGATAATGATAAACGTCGCAGAAGCGACCGACCAAAGCCCATCGCGATGCACATCACCTTGTCCCTGGCGTTCATCGCACGGGCTAGCGTATATACCGAACAATACAATAAACGTAGCCGAAGCGTCAGACCAACGGCCATCGCGATGCACGTCACCTAGTCCCTGTCGTCCATCGCACGGGATAGCGTAAATACCGAATAATACAATAAACGTCGCCGAAGCGACCGATCAATGGCCATCGCGATGAACGTCACCTAGTCCCTGTCGATCATCGCGCCAGCCCGCGCGAATACAAGCACCTCTACGATCACTTAATTGTTTATCCACTTTTGAGAAAAAAAAATAATAATAATAAATAAATAAATAATAATAATAACCTAGACCAAGATAAACTCCATTATACAGCTAGGTTAATATTACACTCCTAGGTTAAGATACATGCCATATGTGTATATGTAAACAGACTCTTTGCCAACTTTATTATTTGTAGCATTGGCAACAAATAATTTATTGTTATTCAATATATCGACACCTGCGTCACTTATGTCAAAATTTTTAACGGATTTTCTTTATTTCTTGTAGGTAACACGTGTTCAGAATAGGAACAAAATTGGTTCATAAATATGAATTTTCTAAATATCTTGACACCAGCTTTCTTATAGGCAATATATATACTGCATATGAAAAAATTCAACCAGTAAAATACGAATTTTACAAATATCGCAATACCAGCGCCATCTATCGAATTTTTTTCTTTCACATTGCATTGTCTTTGGGTCCAGTACAAGGTTTCAAGTACCTAGCTCAACTCGAAGTATCTTAAATATTCGTTGCAAATTTTTAAGACATACATACTCACATAGAAAAAGTGAAGTTAAATAAAAGCTTGCAAAAAAGGCACGAAACTTATTAGGCCGCAGTCCTTGCTTGGAAAACATTCATAATTTTACAACAAATGGATTAAAATAATATACTCACCTGAGTTTGTAATCTTGTCAATCCTCTTATCCAAAGTATTTGGCCAGCTCTTGGTTTCTTATCGGAATCAATTGAGTCGAAGCGTTCATCTCCTAAATTCATAGCATCAGTATATTCTTCAGGGTGTCCTCGACCCCATCTAAATGTAATATACGTGTTTTTAAAGAGGAAGTGGTATTAACATGAATTATAGTAGTAATTTTTGTTTATAAAATTCAAAATAAAAGATGTCCAAATTATGCATATCGCATCCTAAATCATAAAGTGCACAACTCAAAATTAAAAAAAAATTTGCAGCAGAGCCAAAAAACTTTTTCTTTTTTATAGCCAATGATATGGAAAAAGGTCTTGTATAAGTATATAGTTATTTTTCAGTTAAAAAAGACTGATGAAAGACTTTTGGGAAGTCGCTATAGATATATGCTGTGTACCGATTTATGAAAGAAACCCGATTTCGAAAAATGTCGAGTTGTGTACATATGCGATATGTACATATTATAGTAGGGGAGCCCACTGCAAGGAGGATGGCTCCGTATGTAGAAGTCAACATATGTGGGGAAAGCTTCTGACTGCCATTCACCTGGGGATGGCCAGAGCGATTCTTTTGCATGCGGGGCAAGCATCTCACGATTTCCCTCCAGTGTCCTCTGGATAGCCACCGAACACTTGTTTGGTGGTGAACTAAATTGAGAATTAAATTGAATTTTTGATATATATTTATAGTTTCTCTGGAATTTATCGAGACATATTAACAGTTCGTATACCGTTAAAAGCGGCGAAATGTGATCTTTTAAACGACATCAAAATCATGTTAATGGGATAAACGGAGAAAAAGTTATGGTACAATATATGACTTAACCTATGAAAAAGGGGTTTTTGGCCCCAAGCTCCAGATTTTGGGGGTGTATTGGAAATTCTAAGTATGCAGTCTCGTATGCTTGGTAAGGCATATAACATATCGCACACTAAATCAAAAAGCGTTACAACTCAAAATTCATAAATTTTCAGGGGGCAAAAAACTTTTTAATTCTTATATGCAATGATATGGGAAAAGGCTACGTATAATAGTTATTTCTCAGTTAAAAAGACTCTGATGGAAAAGATTTTTTGGCAGCCGCTAGAGATATATTCTGTGTACCAATTTATGGAAGAAACCCGATTTCGAAAAATTTTGAGTTGTGACGCTTTTTGCTTTAGTGTGCGATATGTCAACCTCGAAAAAGTACTTTGAATTTTTTTTTATTTTGTCACACTGTGTTATTTTCGAAACTAATTAAGTTGGAATGCTCAAATTAAGTATGCAAGCTTCTTTGATGAATATTAGTACATGGTGTAAAAATGAACTTAATCTGATGACAAAAGCTCCCACCCCCATATAACGGGTGTCGTGATAAATCATTAAATTGCAATTATTTTCGAAAATAATTAAGTTGGAATACTCAAATTCAGTATACAAGCTTCTTTGATGAATATTAGTACATGGTGTAAAAATGAACTTAATCTGGTGAGAATAACTCCCACCCCCCATATAACGGGTGTCGCGAAAAATCATTAAATTGCAATTATTTTCGAAACTAATTAAGTTGGAATGCTCAAATTCAGTAAACAAGCTTCTTTGATGAATATTAGTACATGGTGTAAAATTGAACTTAATCTGATGACAATAACTCCTACCCCCCATATAACCATTATCGCGAAAAACCAATAGAATGCATTTTTTTCGAAACTAAGTTATAATTCTCAAACTAGATATATGGAATCCATATTATGGATGCATTTTTTTCTTGAAATATGACAATTTTTATAAAACCTTAACCTAAAATATAGAAATACGTTATTTATTGCTACTGCTTCAAATAACAATGTAGGCACAAATAAAATTTAGTATTAAATTAATACATACTTATATACACATATCGTCGTACCATACTAAAACTAGCATACGATTTTTTGTGGCTGACGAAAACTATTAATTTCGTTTAAGCCAGGGACCCATAATAATCATTATTCGTTATATTTTCAGTGAAAAAAAACAAATACCTGCAAACATCGTAGAAGAGTATTGAGTTTGTGTGTGTGCATGTCTGAAAGAGCACTATCCGAATCCACTATGATCGAAAAATTTTAAGCGATATCCATAAAAATCAAAAATAATCACTATTTTTTGAGTTTTATTTTTTTGATCAAAAATAACACTTATTCCTTGAGTGATATATTTATCGCTCAGAAATAAAAATTATTCTTTGAGTTTTATTTTTTTGATCGAAAATAACACTTATTCCTTGAGTGATATATTTATCGCTCAGAAATAAAAATTATTCTTAGTTTTATTTTTTTGTTTAGGTCGAAAAACTCAAATTTTCTCTGAAGTGCTCTGGAACATAATTACTAAAAAATTCCCATCGATATAACTTCGTGAATGAGTGATATTTTTGATCGAAAAAAATAAAACTCACACCATAATGATTATTTCTGAACGATAAATATATCACTCAAGGAATAAGTGTTATTTCTGATCAAAAAAATAAAACACACAATAATGATTATTTCTGAAAGATGAAATATCGCTCAAGGAATAAGTGTTATGCATGTCTGAAAGAGCACTATCCGAATCCACTATGATCGAAAAATTTTAAGCGATATCCATAAAAATCAAAAATAATCACTATTTTTTGAGTTTTATTTTTTTGATCAAAAATAACACTTATTCCTTGAGTGATATATTTATCGCTCAGAAATAAAAATTATTCTTTGAGTTTTATTTTTTTGATCGAAAATAACACTTATTCCTTGAGTGATATATTTATCGCTCAGAAATAAAAATTATTCTTAGTTTTATTTTTTTGTTTAGGTCGAAAAACTCAAATTTTCTCTGAAGTGCTCTGGAACATAATTACTAAAAAATTCCCATCGATATAACTTCGTGAATGAGTGATATTTTTGATCGAAAAAAATAAAACTCACACCATAATGATTATTTCTGAACGATAAATATATCACTCAAGGAATAAGTGTTATTTCTGATCAAAAAAATAAAACACACAATAATGATTATTTCTGAAAGATGAAATATCGCTCAAGGAATAAGTGTTATTTCTCAAAATCAAAAAAAATAAAACTCAAAAAATAATGATTATTTTTGATGAAATATAAAAAACTCAACATATAATGATTAAATGGCGATTTTTATTATAAAACTCATGATTACGGTCCCTGGTTTAAACAACAACAATTTTAATGTAGAAACAGTATATAATTACTGATACTTTTCGTCGGCCAAAAATTTAAAGTTCTACTTTTCGTCAGCCAAAAGTCGTAGAGCGAGAGCCCGTGACTGCCAGACCTACGTCATTTTATAAAGGCTGAAACTTTCTCAGTGCATACCCCCAACGCAACTATGAATGATGGTACAATATGAAATTTGCGTCATGTGGGATTTCGGAGATATTAGGCCCCAAAGGTGCCAAAAATAACATATTATGTAAGGTGGCATAAGTAAGGTGCAGGGGGCACTGAGGAAACTGAGCGGATGGGCGGAGGCCTCCGGTCTCGGGGTAAACCCCTCAAAGACAGAGCTGATGCTTTTTACTACAAGGAAGAAAATCCCTAATTTTAATTTGCCTGTTCTCAATGGTCGAGAACTTAGTCTTTCGCACAGTGCAAAATATCTAGGAGTTTTCCTAACGCCTAAGTTAAACTGGAGGCTGAACACGGAACATAGAACAAAGAAGGCTTACGGTGCCTTGTATGCCTGCAAAAGAATGCTGGGAAAAAAGTGGGGTCTGAGGCCAGAGCTCACAGCATGGATGTATAAAGCAGTTATTCGACCAATCTTAACTTGGTGTGGTGGAGAGCAACCGAGGTGAACTATATGGCTGATACGCTACGGAAAGTTCAACGAGCTGCTTGCGTTGCAATCACAGGGATGATTAGATCGTGCCCATGGAGGCTCTGAATGTGATCTGCAACTTTGTGCCCATTGATCTTTTTGTGAAGGAAAAGGCATCACAGAGTGCCGTGAGATTAAGGGAGTTGGGAATTTGGAAGGAGCGTACATACGGTCATGGACGTATTCTACTCCACGTTAACGACCGCTACATCAACAGGAAAATAGATTATATCTGTCCGATAACAGTTTTCGACACAAATTATGAGATTATCTTTCCATCAAGGAAGGATTGGGGAGTTGACTAACTCGCTCAGACATTCGATGTTTCAGTTTTCACGGACGGGTCTAAGATGGCGGGCGGAGTAGGAGCGGGTGTCTTCGCAACTCAGCCAGCCATTTCCATATCAATCAGGCTCCCGGACACGGCGAGCGTTTTTCAATCTGAAGTTTTCGCCATACGGGAGGCATGCAGGACGTTACTTGCAACGGAAAGTGCCAGTGTCGGAAACAGAATAGGAATCTTCTCGGATAGTCAAGCAGCTATGAGGACTCTGAGATCTGTAAAGATATCATCAAGCCTGGTCGGGCAGTGTAGGGAGTGGGTCATGGCCTTAGCAAGTCGACATAGCGTGTCTCTGATTTGGGTGCCGGGGCATCGTGATATTCAGGAAAACGAAATGGCTGATGAGCTAGCCCGGCAAGGCTCGGCTCTTGATGTTGCAGAGGCGGAGGAGGTTCTTGCGCCCTTGTGTTTCGTCAAGAGCATAATCTCTCGGCACTGGTCTGATGAGGCTAAAACAAGATGGAAACGGTTGCAGACCTGCAGAGTCTGCAGAAGTCTGTGGCCCTCATATAACGAGATGCGATCTTCAGCCATTCTAAAGATGGAAAGGAAGGACATTTCCCGCTTAACTGCGGTGTTCACGGGACACTGTGCTATTGGCACCCACGCGGCCCGGATGGGTCTAGACCATAACACTCAATGCCGCAGCTGCAATTTTCCTGGTACGGATGAGACGGTGGAGCACCTGCTGTGTAAGTGTCCTTCGCACTGTAAGGGCAGAATGAAATTCCTTGGTAAGACTTTCGTCGACAGCCTTTCTGAACTCAAGGATGTCAAGCCGGAGGGTCTTCTTAGATATCTAAACTCAACTGGATGGATATAAGGCGTGGGACCCGCCCTTGCCTCCGAATTAATCTTCTTAATCTATTGTTCTGGCTTAGGCACGAATCGTGGTAGCAAAACGGCGCTTCAGCCCTAATTGGAGTGATTGGGACTCGCCACTCAAACCAACCAACCAAGTAAGGTTCCATTTTTCGAGTTTTTAGGGGTGTCTGGGAGGGGTTTCCCCACAAGGAAAGTGTCTGGCTGGAGAGGCATCGTCTTTTTAGTCTCCTAAATGGTATATCCAAATTTTAGCCTTTATAAAATGATGTAAGTAAGGTGTCATTTTTCGACTTTTGAGGGGTGTCTGGCAAGGGTTTCCCCACATGGAAAGTGCCTAGCTGAAGAGATATCGTCTTTTTAGAGTCTCCTAAATGATATATCCAAATTTCAGCCTTTATAAAATGACGTAAGTAAGGTACAATTTTTCGAGTTTTTAGGGGTGGCTGGCAGGGGTTTCCCAACAGGGAAAGTGTTTTAGAGTCTCCTAAATGATATATCCATATTTCAGCCTTTATAAAGTGACGTAAGTAATGTGTTATCTTTGGCACCTTTGGGGCCTAATATCTCCGAAACCCCACATGACCCAAATTTCATATTCATAGTTGCGTTGGAGGTATGTGCTGAGAAAGTTTCAGCCTTTATAAAATGACGTAGGTCTGGCAGTCACGGGCTATTGGTCTATAATTTTTGAAAGTTAGTTTATTGTTTTAACGAGATATACATGATTAAGTGGATTTATTGGCTAAAGAACGGTAAATTGCCGATATCTCAAAAACCTTCCCACAGAATTAAAAATGAGCTCGATTTTCGGAATCAGCGACCGATTTTACATATAGATAGGATAGTGGCTTCCAAAGTGCTGACAAGAAATTTCATTTTATGATCCAATGTAGTTTTAAATTTTTATTTTTTTTTTTTGATGACGGAGAATCGTGGTAAAAAAATTTATGAAGAATCTACTTTCATTAACCCACTTCTAACGATTTCAGTATAAAAATGCATTAGGTTTACCAGAAATGTGGTCTTAAACAAATAGCTCAAAAATACACATATTTTTCGAAAATAAAGGTATGCCATTAAGTCATTTAAGTTATATTTAACTTAACATTTATGAAAACTTATTCATTGATGTCTTATGCAACCATTCGCTATGTTTTTTGTTTAATAAAACACGATTAAAAAATAATATAATTTTGCATTTTAAATTATATGCTTTTAACACTTGAATGATCCTCGGTCGTGTTACTATCGTAATAGATGCATTTTGTCATCTTTTCATTGTTGTAGCGTCGTTACGGAGGGTAAAATTCCGTTATTGTCTTCTTGTGTGATGTATCTTTATGTCACTTATAAGTTTCCTGTTCTTTTGTTTTGGTATATTAGCCTGAGAAGTTCGAAGAATGTATCTGATGCGGTGTTTATTTGCTCGTTTATTATATTTCCTACGAATGTTTTCTGTTTGTATATTTCCATATTTTCTATATCTATATATTAATAGGCTAACATTTTTCCCATACAAACAATTACCAGGCTTTTTAGCAGATTTAAAATACTCATATCCACATAAAATTGATATGGATGTGTTCGTATGAGTGAGGAGCAGTGCATAGGCATATAATTTTTTCTATAAATTATTTAATTTCTTTATAATTAATAAATAAAATTTTTAGTTAAGAGAAATAGATATCGTAAAAATGTTTACAAATATCGTAAACACAGTTGAAGAGTTGCTTTAATTTCAAAGCGCTCTCTCTATTTTATATGCATTGGCCCAGTTTACGCTCAGATCAAAATCAAAGCGGCCAAATATCTCCTATTGATTTTCCATTAAGGCGAAAAATGGGAGAGAGAGCGGGAGGCACACTGAGTAATTTTAATTTTGACCAAGGAATATCTAACAGGTAGGCTCGGCGGCGAATTGAAAAACTTCTTTTTTTATTTACAAAGGTAGAGTGTAATGTCAAAATCAAAGCGA
The DNA here is from genome assembly GCA_960531455.1 of Urophora cardui. Lineage (NCBI taxonomy): Eukaryota > Metazoa > Arthropoda > Insecta > Diptera > Tephritidae > Urophora > Urophora cardui. Next base: position 33,048,413 of record OY482675.1, on the reverse strand, counting down.
ATTCACATCATGGCAAATAGGAATGGACGAGCCCCAAGCGAATTTAGATTTTAACCACGGCGAAATATCATTTTGACATTACACTCTACCAATTACAATAACAAAATACATGGGAAATTTCTGAATTCACCACCGGGCCTACCTTCCTAGATCTGCCTTGATTTTGACCATGATTTCGCGTCGGACCGTGATCAAAAGGGCAAATCAGTGTTGCGGTACAACTGGAATTTAGAAAGTGTTGCTTATCTCCGCGAAAAGGAATAATTTTTGTACCAATACAAAGTGGAAAAAATAAATTGCATGGTCGAATTTCGAGCACCGGCGATACTAGTATATATTAAGACGTATGGCGACTGTGTTAGGTCTAAAACCAACTATTTTAATAAAATCAATGTCGCTGCGGTGGCAGTTACTCTAAACGGAATTGATTAATATTGTGCACGACTTAATTTAAGCCCAAAAGTCACTAAATTTTGACTATTACATTACAGTTTAACAAAAAAAATTTCGTTTATTGAATGTGTATTAGTGTATAGTGAAACTACCCCTGCAGCGAAAACGTGAACTGGTATGCAAGTAAACTAGCTGATCAACTGGTAGGGGACGTAAAAAAACATACCAGTTTGCTTTCTATTAGTTGTTCAGCTGGTATGAAAAAGACAAATTCGATGTGTTTCCTCCGTTCGTCAATTTCACTACGGCTTTTCATATTTCTTCAATTCTCAAACGATTAGTGAAGCACTTGGTATAAAGAGTTTATTATGTTCATCTTAACTTAAATGAAATAAAATGTTGCCCTTTGTCTGAATAAGTCCGTTTTCCGATCCCTCAGGTTTTCTTTTCATTTTTATTTATTTACAGTGAGTCACACTCAAAATTGGACACCTCATACATCCATAAGAGTTTTTAATTTAAATAAGAAATTACATAAACATTTACATTTACTTCCATTTATATACGTTCACTAGGATGTTAGAAAGAGATTTAGTAGAGCAGACTGCATTTCGAACTAAAACAATAACAACATATCCAAGGGTTATACTATTTATGCAGTGCGAGCTGCTCACACTCAAAATAGGACAGTTAGAATCCGCCGACTAAATGCCGTTATTTTGTTGAGCCAAAACGAAAAATTGAGTTTTATTGTAATATTTTAGTGACTTTTGATAAAGTAAGATAGTTTTCTCCAAAATGCGTCAAACAACAATTGCTGAACGCGAAATTATTATAAGAAATTACAAAAATGGGAAGTCTATTCGAGAAATAGGAGAAATAGTGGGTAAAAAAAGTCTACAGTACATAATATTATAAAAAGGTACAACGAAAGTGGTCATGTACGTGATAAAAAACGTAACGAATCGAACGAAAATTGATGATCATTGCTCCAGATTTATATTGAGATTAATAAAACAGGACCCCAAGCTATCTGCAGTAGAATTAAAAAAACAACTTAAAGAGCTAAAAAATGTTGAAGTTTGCGCGGAAACGGTTCGCCGACTTCTCAAAAATAACCAGATATATGCAAGAGTGCTCCGCCGTAAGCCTCTTATCTCGAAAAAAAAAACCAAAAAGCCAGGTTTGAGTTTGCCAAAAAGTACCAATATGAGGGCTCGAACTTTTGGTCTAAGGTAATTGAAAGAAAAAACCCTTTGGTTTTTGAAGTTGCAACATAAATTATCTTTCTACCAGGTTTTATTTACGGATGAAACGAAAATAAATATTTTTGGATCGGACGGGAGGCGTTTTGTGTGGAGAATGGCTGGCAAAGCATTAGAAGAGAAAAATGTTGTAAAGACTGTGAAATACGGTGGCGGATCCATAATGATCTGGGGTTGCATGCCGGGAGCTGGCGTCGGAAAAGTGTACATAATTGATGGGATTTTGGACGGTAAAGGGTACATTGAGCTTTTAAAGAAAAATGTGCATAGCAGTGCTGAGAAACTGGGTATTCTGGGTATGGCAACTCCTGCTCAGTCTCCCGACATGAATCCGATTGAGCATTTATGGGGGGAACTCAAAAAAAGACTGGATACAAGACGGGTGAGCAGTAAGTCCTAGTTAAAGCAGGCAGTATTGGAGGAATGGGAAAAAATTTAGCCTTCTTATTGCAAAAAACTCATTGAAAGTATGCCACGACGCTTGCAGGAAGTTATCAAATACAAAGGAAAATCTACAAAGTACTAATGTTTATATATTAAAAAATTTTGTGGGCAAGAAGCCTTGTGTCCCATTTTGAGAGTGAACTTTATATACGACCTTTCAAGATAATTTTGTTTTTGTTTCTTTTTATATGAATTTAATGGTTTAAGTTTTGCTGTATTTTTTGTCACAAGAGAATAACATTCAAAAATAAATATCGAAAATTTAAGCAAATTCTTTGTTCTCCTATATAATGAGCGTAGTTGTATCTAGGCGTGAGGTGTCCAATTTTGAATGTGACTCACTGTATTTTACTTATTACATATTTTTTACATTTTTATAAAAAAAATTCAAAAAAAAAAAGACATTAGTCACCTTGACTCCGACAAGATTCGAACTCGCGACCTGCTCGATTCGAAGCCAGACGTGTTCCCAGTGCACCATCGCACCACTTGTGTTGAGCATGTCAAAATCTGCACTTACGGCCTTTCCGGTGTGGTAACATAATTTACTTTACTGGTGAAATGAAGAATTTGGAACTTTGAACACCGTTTTCGTATTCTGGCAGCAGAAAATTAAGTTACCACCTCAATACGTGGTAACATTTTGTTACCATCTTCAGTCCGATTTCATTCCGTTCGTATAGAAATGCTTTGACAGCGTTACCATTTGTGCCAGAACACCAATTAAAAATATGGTAACAATTTTCAGCAACATAAATTACCAGTAAAATAATTTTCCGGTACCGCTCGGAATAGGACTGTTAAACTGTATTTACTTCAACTGTATATGTGAACTTTTTTTTGGTATGTGTTCGACTAGTAAGCGAGAGTAACCAGTTGCAAACTAGAATTTTACCAGTTTGCTGGGTACAGTCAACTACTTGCCCGACTGTAAATTTCCCATGTAAACATCTGGTATTTTTCGTGTGTTAATGTCCTACGAAATGGCAATTGTCTTCCTCTGCATAAGCTCATACCAGTTAAATACCAGTTTGTATGGGTCAGAAAAATATTAGCAGCATCTACATCAGCGAATACCAGTTTAGGTATGCCAAAAAAAAAAAACAAATTTTCAAGTCTATTTATTTCATATGTAATTCATTATATTCATTCATTCAATAAAAATAAATATTGCTTACATATACATAGGTGGCAGTTAAGTTTTATAAGCAAAAACAAAACGTAAGATACATATTCAGTAGTTAAAAAACAGACACATTGTATAAAAATTCAGGCACTCGGGAATCTTAAAAATATTTCTTAAATTAAATAACTATTAAGGTACCATTTCAGTTTAAAAACAAAAAACTTAAGCCACATATTCAGTAATTAAAAAAAACTCATTGTATAAAAATTCAGGCACTCTGTTTTTTCAATACCTTTGCTTTTTTTGAAACTACCCCTTTTTGTTCAATTGCAATGCTTTTCCTAGCTGGACTTCAACAAATTTCTGTATACTGGATAAAATAAACTGGTATGATGCTGCCTTTTGGATACCAGTTGATAAACTAGAATTTTGATAACTAGTTTGTGGTTCAACTGCATTTAACTGGTAACTAGACAAAATAAACTGGTATGGTATTGTCATACGAATACCAGTTAATATGCTACAATTTTGGCATACTAGTTAGCTGTTTCGCTGCATGGTATGTTCAGGGCTCTCATATTTATTTATATTTCCAACAATGTGGAACCGAAGCTTAGTCTACTTAAGGAAAAAATTACTCAGTTTCGAAAAAGCTGAAAAAATGCATATCAAAAAATACATTCTGCATTTTTTTTTTAACTTTATCAGGATGTCCGTGGCCGCTGTGGTGTAGTGAGTAGCGTGCTCGCCTGCTGTACCAGAGTTCTCGGGTTCAAACACCAGTACGGACAAACACCAAACAAATTTTCTAATTTACTAAAAACCCAATAAATAGATGTCACCTCTCGGCAGTGGGCAGCATACCCCCCGAGTGTATTTCTGCCATAAAACTCTTCAGAGTTATAAATGCGCCAGTGTAATATTATTATTATTATCAGGATTTCTACCACCTTCAGTCCAAATTATTGCACATAAAACCCTTGTGCGGCAACTTTTAGAAAATTATACAAATTTGCCTTTCGACATAAGTTACTGTTGGATATGAACACAGATATATAGGTCTTCTTTAGAAAATATAATACAAATGTTGAAAAATGGAATATTTACTCACGATAAAATTTTGGGCAATTTTCTAGTAGGCACCGAAGTAATTATTTGTCCCCAAACTAGTGTACCAATACCAAAGAAAATGCACCACAGCCATTGATCAAGTGATAGCGCTTTGGTGGAGAAAGCCATCTTTCCATATTGTATAATCATAACCTGCAGAATATCTCAATATACTTCATATCAATTTCACAAAGAAAAACGTAATACATGCCTGTGATATCATTGTAAAAATCCATATGGTGTAAAATATTGGATTTGTCAGTAAACCCTCTATCACATTTCTCTGACCATGTATTTTTCTGGCATTAATCTCATTAAACAATGTCATCATAACGAATGTATTGAAAATTATGGTGAAGTGTTGTGTCGGTCCGGCTCCAAGGTCTTGACCGCGACCAGATTCAATATCAAGTATCCAATCCCCTAAAATGAAAAGCGATGTACATATGTATATAATTTGTATGTATACATACAGTAGTAGTATACATAAGTTTTTATGGAATTTCTTACCGACAAATAGGAGACCAAAAATGATAAAAAGTTGATACAACGCTTGACCTAAAATATTTTTCATCATTGTACGGGATATAAGGGGTTTAGTACGTCCATATGGTTTACGCAAGAGTAAGTCAGGCGTTGGAAGCTCGGTAGCTAAAGCCAAAGACGCAAGAGTATCCATAATAAGATTCACCCAAAGCATTTGTACAGCCTGCCGAATCGATTATTGGAATGTTACAAATATATATTTCCTCTAATGGATAGTATATACCAGGGTATAATATTTTTATTTATAGTTTTACCTTGAGGGGTGAATCTTGAACAACGCAAGCACCAATAAATGCGACAATAACAGCAACAACATTAACAGTCAGTTGAAATTGTAAAAATTTAGCGATGGAATCATATACATTACGTCCCCACATTACGGCCTTGACAATACTACTGAAATTATCATCCGTCAAAATAATATCAGATGCTTCCTTGGCAACATCCGTACCAGCAATGCCCATTGCAAAGCCTACATCGGCTTTCTTTAAAGCAGGTCCGTCATTGGTTCCGTCTCCTGTAACAGCGACTACTTCCCGGTTTTCACTTATTTTACTATCGATGATGCCTTCCAATTATCACCAACATCAAAAATTAAAACCCGTTTTATACCTTAGCCGTATTTCTTCTTACCTTTTACCAGAGTATATTTATCAGTCGGAGAAGATCGTGCTAAAACACGCAGTTTAGGCCACACTTTGTCAAGCAAATGCTGCTGGACCTACGACCAAATCAGGACAAGTATTTATGTTGGGATAAATAGCTCACATTTCATCAACTTACGTCACCATTGTTATCCCTAATGCGGCGATTGAATTCTTTGCCTTCCAGAATCAAAAAATCTTCATTTGGACGCAATATTCCACATTTAGTAGCTATAGAACGTGCCGTATTGATGTTATCACCAGTAACCATCCGGACAGTTATGCCAGCACGTTGACATTTGCGTATTGCATCTGGAACTTCTGGACGAACAGGGTCTTCAATACCCACAACACAAAGACATGTCAAATTTGTCATAATATTTTCTTCGTCATCCCAATTCGGCTCCCCATCAATATGAACTTCGTTTGTTGCTGCTTTACCAGGAACGAAGTCTCGGTATGCAACAGATATGGTACGCAGACCGTCACAAGCCATAGGTTCAATAACCTCTCTAATCAAACGTTCCTGCATATCACGAGTAAATTTCTCCAAACTGCCATCGTGACCGTAAATAAAAGAGCACCTAATCAAGTTTTTAATAAAAAAAATTTTAATGCTATGAGACCAATAGCTTTTAACAGTTTCTTTTTTTTTTCAAGTGATTTTTGTTAATAGAATATATAAAAAAAAATTAAGGAGGCTATTCTGAAATACCCACATCTATTCCGGATTACGATCCACTTTGTGATTATTTTTGGAAATATTACCAGTTTAATGTAATTAAACTATGATTTTTAAATTTATGCAACATTATTATACAAAACGGGCTTGGTTTAGCTATGCTACTGGCCTTTTCTTTGCAAAATAAATAAACGAAAGGAATCTGCTTTAGTACAATAGACTGAATAGAGGGAAATAAGTACAAGGAGTTTCAATGTATTGAAATTTTATTTAATAATAAAATTTATTTTCCTTTTTAGCAATATTTAGGTTTATATTATTGTTTAATAAAAGCTTCTGAAAATAATTTTAATTGTGTATTAATACTACGATGATGTAATATGAGTGGGTAGCGCAACTCGGGCATAATTTCTGTGCCAGGTGTTTTTTTAAAGGTTTAAAATATCGCCATCCGACATGATTTACAAACATTTGCACGAGAAACTAACAAATGGAACAAACATGCTCACTTTCTATGTCTGTTCATGCACAACGCGTCCTGGCGAATCACAAAATTCCTGCTATACGATATGTACATATTCATGATTTGATGGATCGCAACCTGGATCTCAAATTTGTTTTTATGTTTTGCGATCCATAAAAACTTGTTGATATGCGAGCAGTGTGGAGCGTCATCCATGGATGCATCAGTATAACATATTACTGTAAATAGTGTAAAAAAGCCCAACTGCAAGAGGTTTTCGCATGAAACTTTGTGGGAATAAGCTATAAATGTTATTTTCACTGAAGTTGGCATTTTCATTGCCATTGAGTTCATGAAGTTAAGTTTTTCATAATTTAAAATTACTGTGGCCGCTGTGGTGCAGTGGGTAGAGTGCTCGCCTGCTATGCCAGAGGTCTCGGGTTCAAACCCCAGTCCGAGCAAACACCAAAAAAATTTTTCTAATTAGTAAAAATCGAATTATTGGGTCTTTAAGAGCAGCGGTCACCTCTCGGCAGTGGGCGGCATACCCTCCGATTGTATTTCTGCCATGAAAAAGCTTCTCACAAAAAATGCATTCGCCGTTCGGAGCCGGCATAAAACTGTAGGTCCACCCAATTAGTAGGAAAAAACAAAAGGAGCACACCTCGAATTGGGAGAGAAGCTCGGCCATAAAACTCGTCAGAGTTATAATAGCACAATTGTATTATATTATTATTATTATTATTATAAAATTACTAATAACACTGGATCACAAAATGAAATTTTTTGTCTGTACTTTGGACGTGACTATCCTATCTATATGTAAAATCGGTCGCTGATTCCGAAAATCGGGTTCATTTTTAATTCTATGGGAAGGTTTTTGAGATATCGGCAATTTACCGTTATTTGGCCAATGGGTACACTTAATCCAGTATAGCTCTTTAACACAGTGAGTTATATTCTTTGGGGTGACACCATACGAAAGAAAATTAAATTTCCTTTTCACGGCTCCTATAACATTTTTCTCTAACTCTTATACTTTCTGAAATATTGACGATTAAATTTTCATTTTTTCGATTTTTTACGATTTTTTGAAGAAAAAATTGACTTTGTCAGACAATATCTTTAAAACCAATGTCTTCACCTTCGGTTTTAATCTTTTACGTGAAGCTCCATTCCATTAGCAAAAAAATAAGCTATCAACGAAGAAAATCCATGGTAAAATGGAAAAGTTATAGGCGATCAAGTAAATACAGCCAAGTCGCACAATGCCTCTACACGGGTATATTTTATGCATGTTATACCCGTAAATGGGCTTGTATCTACCGCGCTGCCAATGTGCTGCTACTGCAGATGTGTAGGTATTGGTACAATATGCATAGAATGTACGCGTGCAGAGGCATTGCGCGACCTGGCTGTATTTACTTGATCGCCTATAACTTTTCCATTTTACAATGGATTTTCATCGTTGATAGCTTATTTTTTTGGTAATAGAATGGAGCTTCATGAAAAGGAGTAAAACCGAAGGTAAAAATATTGGTTTTAAAGATATTGCCTGACAAAGTCAATTTTTTCTTCAAAAAATCGTAAAAAATCGAAAAAATTAAAATTTAATCGTCAATATTTCAGAAACTATAAGAGTTAGAGAAAAATGTTATAGGAGCCGTGAAAAGGAAATTTAATTTTATTTCGTTTGGTGTCACCCTAAGGCATATAACTCACTGTGTTAAAGAGATATACAGGATTAAGTGGACACATTGGCCAAATAACGGTAAATTGCCGATATCTCAAAAACCTTCCCATAGAATTAAAAATGAACCCGATTTTCGGAATCAGCGACCGATTTTACATATAGAAAGGATGGTTGCGTTCAGAGTATTTTTTGGCTGTAGAGCAGTGTAATTAAGGTGGGAATCGCAATAATGTACCACTGGTGTTAAGGGAAAATTTTTATATAATGAACCACGATCCTATCACAGATCATAAAAAAAGTCCCTCCCGCCGCGGCCGATTGTACTGCAAGAGATATTCCTTGTTAAAGCAATGTGTGTGTATAAGACCTTTCTGCATCACCGGCCTTTGGCCGCACTTTAAAAAAAAAACTTCAGCCGGCAGAATTCTCATTTTGGAGAACTTTAATATTATAATTTAATAATAGTTGAAAGCGTTAAAGGTAGATGAATTATCATCCAAAGAATATTTTCTGAAAGTTTCACTGAAAAATTCCCAGTAGTTTGTAAATAAATAAAATCGGTTCATTCCATCCAAGCCGGTGTTAATTTCCGAATTACAAGTTATTCTCGCATGAATCTTGGTGACAGTATTCTATAAATGCCGTTTTCATATATGTTGGCACTTTTTTTTTTTCTAATAGAGAGCAATATTTTAAAAAAGTGAATTAAAATTAATGTCCAAATTCCTTTGTTCTTCCATTTATTTTTCTACTAAAAAAGCTGCTGCAGCAATGGAATCCATTTTTTAACCATTTAATATATTCTTTCAGAAAATTTAATCTAAAACTTACTGAAAATATTAATTTGCTGTCAAAAATACAAATGTACTGTCAAAAAATACATATGATTTCGCATAAACGCTACCTAACACTGATTCGAACATAGTTTAACATTTAACAGCACTTATGTTCGAAATGTCGCACTATGGCGCCTCTGCCGAAAAAACGTGGCAAAAATCAAAAATTTCATGAAATTGTTTTATAAATCCAATATATGTATCTAATAGAGAATTTTCCAGCGAACACGAATATGTAACCCTTATTAAATAGTTTTAGTTTATGAGGTAGAGCCGCTCAAAGTTGACAAATTTTCAAAACAGAAATAAATGTGTTATTTTTGTTATTTTTTTTTTTGCATTTAACATTATTTTGCCTGTAAGTAAAGCGGCCACTTGCCACTTATATGTAATGCGATGAAAGGTAATTCTAAGTTTAAACAAAAAAACAAATTTCTTGTTCTCTAGTAAAAGTTGTCGGATATATCTGCTTTTCGAAAAGCCTATTTTTAAGCCCTTTTTCAAACTTTGATGGAAAAAAGAAAAAAAGGTATTTGCGACATTAACAGTGGTTATTTGTGGAATATTCCTTTGCCAGAATTCATAAAGTTTACCTGCGTCCAGCTGCGATTTTACTTTTTACATCAAATAAAGTAAAACAACCTTGGGTACAGATACGCGTCTGGACAGGTACATATATGGATATCTCAGTCACTAATATAGCTAGAGTGATAAAATTTCACCCACGCATTGAGCTCAGGTCCTTATGAAGAAAGTTGGTGAAATTTTAGAAAATAACGGTGCCACGCCCACTTATTAAGGGGTAAACATTGAAGGTTTTATAAGTCATAACTCAGAAACCGTTGAAGATATATCGATGAAATTTAGTACGTGTAATGTACCCACATAGGCAAATGTTTGGACGAAAAATTGCCAAAATCGGTTGACAACCACGCCCACTTTTATATATGGGTATTATAAAGTGGCCTAATAAAAACATTTTAAGCGATATCTCTGCTAAATATAAAGATATATCATTGAAATTTTGTGGCTAGAGTCCAGTTACAGACATAAAACAAAAGATACAAAAATTTTGGAAAATCGGCATGGACCGCCTCTGTTTAGAAGCAGGAATATACGAGATTTCTGAGCCCATAACTCGACAAATAATTGAAACCAGTATCGCCGGTGCTCGAAATTCGACCATGCAATTTATTTTTTCAACTTTGTATTGTTACAAAAATTATTCCTTTTCGCGGAGATAAGCAACACTTTCCAAATTCCAGTTGTACCGCAACACTGATTTGCCCTTTTGACCACGGTCCGACGCGAAATCATGGTCAAAATCAAGGCAAATCTAGGAAGGTAGGCCCGGTGGCGAATTCAGAAATTTCCCATGTATTTTGTTATTGTAATTGGTAGAGTGTAATGTCAAAATGATATTTCGCCGTGGTTAAAATCTGAATTCGCTTGGGGCTCGTCCATTCCTGTTGGCCATGATGTGAATTCACTTTGATTTTGACATTACACTCTACCTTTGTAAATAAAAAAAAAAGTTTTTCAATTCGCCGCCGAGCCTACCTGTTAGATATGCCTTGGTCAAAATTAAAATTACTGAGCGTAAACTGGGCCAATGCATATAATGATTTTAAATTAAAGCGACTCTTCAACTGTGTTTACGATATTTGTAAACACGTTTACGCTATCTATTTCTCTTAACTAAAAATTTTATTTATTAATTATAAACAAATTAAATAATTTATAGAAAAAATTATATGCCTATGCACTGCTCCTGACTCATACGAACACATCCATATCAATTTTATGTGGATATGAGTATGTTAAATGTGCTAAACAGCCTGGCAATTGTTTGTATGGGAAAAATGTTAGCCTATTAATATATAGATATTATGACGAAACTTGGTATATACACTTTCGTAACTTGTCATAATACAAATTCCAAATTTTAGCAAAATCGGTTGACAACCACGCCCAATTTTATATAAGAAAATTATAAAGGGGCCTAACAAAAACATTCTAAGCGATATCGTTATCAAATATAAAGATAATTCAGTGAAATTTTGTGGCATGAGTCCCACAATAGACCGGAAACAAAAAACAGAAAAATTTTGGAAAATGGGCGTGGCACCGCCTCCGTTTAGAAGCAGGAATATACGAGATTTCGAAGCCCATAACTCGAAAAATAATTGATATATTACGACGAAACTTAGTGTTTACACTTTTATTACTTGTGCTAATATACGTTAAAAAATTTAGCGAAATCGGTTAATAACCGCGCCTTCTTTTTTACAAAAACATTTCTAAAATGGCCTTGTGAAATTTGTAACGTGACATTTTTGTAACTAAAAGTCATAAAGGAATGAAATTTTGCACTAACAATAATATGTATACACTTAGTCGGATAATTGATACAAATTTTCCCTTTGCCAAAATTGTTGACTTATCTGGTCTAACGCTCAAATGAAACTTTATAAACCAAATTTCATTATTTTTTCATTAATTTTGAACTTACAAATTCTTGTTTTTGCATTTTTATAAAAATTTTAAATTTTGACGAATTATTTTGAGTCACCCTGTTATTGTGGGCCTATGAATTATCTACCACAAAAAGTTCAAATAATTAGCTTTCAGATGCAGTTTAAATCTTTGAAATATCTCTATTGGTTCAAAAGTTATGATTTTTGCAACGAAAAAAGCCAAAAGGCGCCATAGTGCGTCGTAAACCAGAATACCAATTTTCGTTTTGTCGTAGCAGTCGGCGTCGCCGCGATCGAAGTTCCGAGGGATTGTAGAATAGCTGTGACCTTTCACGTTTATCGTACATGAATCGAAATAAATTGTATTTTTTCGATCACCAATGAAGGGATTTTTTCAAAGTTCGTAAAATCGATATAGCCTCTAAAAGTAAATACCTACTAAATGTTTATCAGAATTAACTTAAATTCTGTGTTGATATGGAACAGCAGCTTAAGTGTACTTAAGAGAAAATGAGTCAGTTTCGAAAAAGCTGAAGGAAATACATCTCAGAGAGTAAATCCTGCAGTTTTTCCCCCTTTCTCAGGGGATCCGTACGATTAGTCGAAAAAAAAATATCGACACTTAAAAGACGGAATTGAAAAAAGGCTTATTATACCGAAAACATTTTTGACCGAATTAAAAAATGTCGAAATAAGGAAAATGACCGAAAAAGGTCGAAATTTATATACTTACGATAAAAATACGAATATTTAAGTCTATAGCCGTGTTTTATAATAATTTTTTTTTGTTTTGGCCAAGATTTTTCCATGTAAATTCCATTTAATTTCACAATAACAAAAACCATTATTTATTCATAATCATAAAAAAAGAACAAATTAAATATACATATTCCAGGATTTGAAGTCCCAAATTCATATCCATCTGCAAATCGAATTCGCCATAATCGAAAACTGCAATTTTTTTTTTACTTTTTACTCAAAACTTCATTAAATGTAGAGTTTAAACTAATATATCGTCGCTGCGCCAACAAAAAGAGCTATACGTTTTTCAGCAACTTTTCAGGAGAGCAAAAAACCGTTTTCTGGTGATCCTAGAGAGTAAATAAAAGAAAACCCTATTTTAATAAGAAATTAAAAAAATACTGGCGAAATTCACAAAATCAGTGCTGACAAAAGTGTACATACAGTACAAAACAAAGCTTTTCTCAGAGAGAAAACTTATCTTAATTCTCTATTTTATGATTATTTAGTATTTAGTAGGTCCTCCCTTTGCATTAATAACTGCTTGAAATCGTCGTGGCATTGAGGCTACTAAATTTGTTAACTCCGAAGAGGTTATACTGTTCAAAGCCTCTGTTACTCGATCTTTGAGTACTGCTGCGCTAGAAATCTGGTGTTTTCTAATTTTTCGGTCCAAAATCTCCCATACATGTTCTATTACATTTAAATCTGGACTTTGTGGTGGTGTGTGTAATTGCCTTGGCGCATAATATAGTAACCAGTCCTTGACAACTTGGGCCGTGTGCTTTGGATCGTTATCTTGTTGGAAGATCCAACCAGCACCAAGTTCCAAATCATCCACCGAAGGCTTCAAATTTTCTTCCAACAATGATTTATATTTATAACGATCCATAATACCTTCGATAAATGCTAATTTTACAACTCCAGATGCCGCAACTGCTCCCCAAACCATTACGCTGCCGCCACCATGTTGATACCAAATTTTTCTGATTCATTTCAATATTTGCTTTCCTCCAAACTTTTGTCCTCCCATCACTTCCAAATATATTGAACTTCGACTCATCTGTGAACAAAACCTTTTGCCAAAAGTCCATTCCCTTTTCCTTATGTTTATTAGCAAATTCTAAACGAAGTTTTCGATTTTTTTTCACTAATAAGAGGTTTTTTGCGTGGTGTTCTACTACGAAAACCGTTATAGTTCAGATATCTTCCTATTGTGCGCGCATGTACACACTTTTGTGTCATGTTTTCTAAGTGTTCGACCAATTTCGGAGCAGTGACTTTTGGATTTATGTTTACTTCTTTAAATATAACGCTTACATCTCTGCGGGATAGTTTTTTCGGTCGGCCAGAACGCGGTTTATTTTCGGTACAACCATTACTTTTGTGGTTTCTAACTATCGTTTGTACTGTTGCGCGGCTCAACTTTAATAGTTTTGCTATTTCACCATATGATTTGTTTTCCGATTTGTGTTTTATAACTAAATTTCTGACATCAACTGAAATTTCTTTTCGCGGAGCCATTGTTAATAGTATAACGTGCAAACAAAAACTGATTGATGTAAGTGAATAGTTGCAAAAATAACAAAATCGATCGAAGAAACAAATAACGATATTTTACCGTTATCACAACGCAGCGTAGAAGTGTGCACGACAGTAACCTCGTGCTGTATGTACACTTTTGTCAGCATTGATTTTGTGAAATTCGCCAACATTTTTTTAATTTCTTATTAAAAAAGTTTCATTTTGCTTATTGTAGTTAAAAAAAAGGTGTGAAATAAAGCTGCATTTTTACTTTTTCTTTTATTGCTGTTGGTTCCGTGATATAGCAAAAATAGGGGGTGTATGTAGACTTTTGTCCGCCACTGTATGTAATATACTTGTGCAATTTTTTTTTTACTTTTTTTGACCAACCACTTCGCATGAAGCATCTGCGCCGTTTTACAGCACATAGCTCTTTTTACAAATTATTTAAATTTGCTAGTGGGGGTAAGAAATCGTGAAAGATGTGTATACAATTCTTCGCTAGGGTCCGATGCAATTAGCGATAGCTTGGAACTGCATTATTTAATTGACCAGTGCACCTCCTATTTTGAAAAGTTGTCACATACGCTTTTTTTAAATAATTTTTTTACACAAAAATAACCTGAAATCAAAAAACAATTATACGCAAGTAGATGTATAACCGATTTTACAGAGCATTTCTACTACTGAGAGCATATAGCTGTGTTTGATAACTTCTAACCAAAGAAGGATATCAGAAAACGGGAAATGCAGAAATGTGGCTAGCGGATAGCGCTAAATAAATATGTAATAAAAAAAAATCGAAAAAAAACATATACCTGAATTTGTTGGCGCAGCGACGATATATTAAATTTTTGTTTTTTTTTAACGAAAATCTTTATGTAAATCCGAATAGAATCCGAAATTCGCCACAATCGAAAACACCATTTTTTTACATTTTACTCAAACATTCATTAAATGTAGATTTTAAACTAATATACATATATTAAATTTTTGTTTTTGTTTTTTACGAAAATTTATATGTACATCCGAATAGAAGTTGTTTATCAGAGTCCGACTGAATATGGAAGGCGAATTCTCTTGGGTATAATCCGATGAATGAGAACTTTTTAACAATTAATGCCCTCTTTTGAAATGTTATATGCCTTTCTATTTTTTTCGAAAACATCATCTACCTAATAACAATTCCATGTTTAAGTGAATTTACATGAGCCAGTTTTTTAATGAAGAAAAATTGAAAAAAATTTTTTGGTAGAAGTTATGGATCCATTTCGGAGACCACCACATCCCCTCATCAGACTTCTTCAAGCGGTCTCAACGGAGGATCGAACTTGTCGTTTCGATTGGTAGTCCAATGTCATTGAGTTATGACTCATAAAACTTTCAATGTTTGCCCCTTAATAAGTGGGCGTGGCACCGCCCATTTTCCAAAATTTTTGTGTTTTTTGTTTTATGTCCATAGGTGGACTCATGCGACAAAATTTCAATGATAGATCTTTATATTTGGCAGAGGTATGGCTTAAAATGTTTTTATTAGGTCACTTTATAATACCCATATATAAAAGTGGGCGTGGTCGTCACCCGTCCGTCCAAACGTTTGCCTAAGTAGGTAAATCACGCGAACCAAATTTCATCGATATATCTTCAATGGTTTCTGAGTTATGACATATAAAACTTTCAATGTTTGACCCTTAATAAGTGGGCGCGGCACCGCCCATTTTCCAAAATTTCATCAAATTTCTTCCTAGGGGCCTGAGCTCAACACTTGGGTAAAATTTCATCGCTCCAGCTTTATTAGTGACTGAGATACCAAATTTCCGATTTTTTCTATATAGGAAAAGTGGGTATGGTCATGGTCCGATTTCGCCCATTTTCAATACCAACCGTCCCAGTCTCGATACCAACTTGCATTTCAAATTTCATCAAAATATCTCAATTTTTTCGCGAGTCAGAGTGTTTACAGACGGACGGACCGACAGACGGACAGACGGACGGACGGACATGGCTCAATCGATTTCTCTTCTCACCCTGATCATTTTCATACATATAAGTCTATATCTATCTCGATTATTTCATTCTGTTACAATTCACCGTTGTGTGATTAAAACTATAATACTCTGTGTACTAGTACAGCTGAGTATAAAAACGGCCATATAAATACAAACGTAAATATGTATATCGGAGAGCCTGCCGAAAAAAACAAAAATCTAAAAACAGTAACAAGCATTGCCTGTACAAAAGCTTTGATTGTTAATAGCTTTAGAACTTTGTACAAACCAAACACACAATCGCACCAACATATTAGGTAGCAAAGACAGAGTGTCATTAAGCTACTGTTGTTGGTATGTGGATTGTAATAAAAGGAAAATTGAAATTTAAGCGAAACAAAGCTGACGGCGGTGGTAGCTCAATGGGATAGACATTGGACTACCAATCGAAACGACTTAAGTTCGATCCTCGGTTGAGGCCGCTTGAAGAAGTCTGATGAGGGGATGTGGTGGTCTCCGAAATGGATCCATAACTTCTACCAAAAAAAATTTTTTCAATTTTTCTTCATTAAAAACTGGCCAATAGCTCATGTAAATTCACATAAAATAATTATTATAATTAAAAAACGGCCATATCAATTCCATGTTTAGTTTAACGCGTTCATAAATACAAAAAATTTTTTTTACAAGATTGTCATGAAATCAATCTACTTCATCAAATGTCAAAATTTGAGTGATACCACTCTTGCAAATATTGCGTTTAACGCTGCGTTTCTGAACATAGCCGATATATCGATTAAAAAAATTTAACTCCTCGTAAGAGCTCAATATTCAATGCAATAGGAGCTCGGAATATCAACCAGTAGCCGGATTCTAGTTTTCGCTATCGCCATACTCCATCGCCAATTTGACTTTAGAAATTTTTAGCGATTCTATCATAAAAATGCGTGATAAAAAATCGCTAAAAGTCTTCTATTTTAGCACATTTTTATCGGATTTTGGCGATGAAAAAGATGAACCCGGATAAAAGAAATAAACATTTTTTTACAGTTCAATTAGATAAAATGGCTATTCCGATATATTAGCTATCGCCATTATTAGCCAAAACTTCTCCAAAATTAGCGACGCGGAAAATTTGTTGCCAAAAAACATATTAATTTTCTTTTTTAAATACTTCATCGTATTAATAATACTCATAATAGGGTAATCAAAAATATGTTAGGGACACTCACAGAACCCATTGACCACGCCGATTGGTCAAGCCGACTCTAGCTGGTGGAATACGCGATAAACAACACGAAGCACAGCTCGGTAAATAACTCTCCAAGCATGCTCTTACTTGGGGTCCAACAGAGGGGAGAGCCGAAAGACGAATTTTCATAATTATAGGAAAAATGGAGAATTGTAACTCAAAAAGGATAACAAAAGAGCAAAAATACACGCTTCTTCCGCAAAACTATTTATGCACATTTGCTTAGGTCGAAAAATTTCAACGAAACGTTCTGCTGCAATAGAGAATGGAGCTATGGACAGCGGCAAAAGTTTTCTTCTACTATTGAAGCGATTTCTTATCTCTGAGAATATATGGACATGCGACATAAATAGAGATATGGTGGAATCGCGCCAAATATGTAAACAAACTTTGACATTTCTCTTCCACTACAACAGTCAAAGGTGGCGAATTCAGAAACTACTTTTTTTATTTACAAAGGAAGAGTGTAATGCAAAAATCAAAGCGAATTCACATCATGGCCAATAGGAACGGGCGAGTTCCAAGCGAATTCAGATTTTAACCAGAGCGAAATATCATTTTGGCATTACACTCTACCAATTACAATAACAAAATACATGGGAAATTTCTGAATTCACCACCGAGGCTACCTGATAAGTCGGCCTTGACAACAGCGACGCCTGCGTCGGATAGAGGTATTACAATGTTTGTTGGAGATTTTGGCGAATCGCCTAAAGTTCGGATAATTTTTTGCGATTGCAATTTTGTCGATTGATAGAGTTTTGGCGATGGCGAAGTCTAGAATCTGGCTTTGAAGGAAGTGAACTGTTAAAATTCAAACGATTTTGATTAACAGCGATACAAAAATAAGAGGAGTTAATCCAATAATCAGCAAGTACATACGTAACAATACCTACTTTTTAAGCATAATTTCCGAGGCTCCTTTAGAGAATAGTCGAAAACCTCCATTTGGACGAGGTACAACAGTTCCCATACTTTTACGTACAGAGTTGAATGTATACACACGTATGAATTTATCCTCGGTAATTTCTTCTCGAATAGATTGATATTTCACTCCTAGCCCCTGTACGAATCCAAGTAAAGCACATTCGGTTTTGTTGCCAACTTGTATGGGTAAGTCGCCAGGATTGTGACCAGGCTATAATGATATAAAATCTATATTGAAGTTGAATTTATTTAACATATCAGCCACTTACCATTATATTTGAAGTGTACGCAGAATTCACAGATATACCCAAAGTAATCAAATTGCCGACATGTTGCGGTATGTCATTTATTGATGGCAAAACTTTACATAATTTTTCACAAATATAAGATTGCACGACTGTCATACGATTTGTTGTAAGTGTACCAGTTTTATCTGAGCAAATAGCGGTGGCATTGCCCATCGTTTCACAAGCGTCTAGATGTCTTACTAAGTTGTTGTCTTTCATCATTTTCTACATAAAATAAAATAGAATATTTATGCACAACTTTAAGCGATTCTTAATATTCTGGTATTTGGGGTATTTACCTTTACAGAGTATGCCAGAGAAAGTGTTACAGCTAATGGCAAACCTTCCGGAACAGCTACTACTAAAACGGTCACACCAATAATTAAGTGTTTGACCAAATTATTGGCATAAATATTCTTCCATAGTTTCTCCTCATGGACAAATGTGATGATGCAAAATTGTATAACCAATATGATCACAGTTAACACCGCAATTGTTGAACCAGCATAACCGATTTGTATAGCCAATTTGGTCAACTTCGCTTGCAGCACAGATTTCTCTTTTTTATGACTGGGTTCAGCTGGTGCTGCCGGATGTTCAACGTGGTTAATATCGGATTCCGTCTTCAGTCCATCAGTTTGCGAAAGTTGCATATTCTTCATTGGAGCTCGTTCATCGCAACTACCTATAAGTTGAAAATACAGTTTAATTTACGCCTACCTAATGATACAAAAAATGTTTTCCTGTTTTCTGGTGTTGTTGGTAGATGTATTGCTGACATGTTAAAGGTCGAACCGTATTCCAAATTAAAATAATTATGGGGTAAGTGGAAAAAAATTCAACAACTATTTACAGCGAAGGTTGAGTGTATAGCTATTTCACGAAAAACCATTTTCGATCATCAGCACTCTTTTCGGAAGTGGATGCACCGGGGATTGAACCCGAGTCCATTCCAACTTCAGCCGCAATGACCCAACGGATAAACACACTCGGCCATTGAGACTCTGTGCAAGCTGTTGGATTTTCCCCACTTTTGCCTTTTTCATTTTCAACATTAACGTTAGTGTGTATATGCTTTTGCATATATTCTCCACAAACGTGCTGAATTTTTGTTGTAGGCAGTTCGCAATGAACATTGTTGTTGGTATTTATTTTATGTATATACCAAACAACGTTAACAATTTTACTTGAAAGAGTTTTTAGTGCTTAGCACGAAATTTTTATTTTTAATTCAATTTTTAATTGTTGGGGTAAGTGGAAAAAAATTCAACAACTATTTACAGCGAAGGTTGAGTGTATAGCTATTTCACGAAAAACCATTTTCGATCATCAGCACTCTTTTCGGAAGTGGATGCACCGGGGATTGAACCCGAGTCCATTCCAACTTCAGCCGCAATGACCCAACGGATAAACACACTCGGCCCTTGAGACTCTGTGCAAGCTGTTACCCCAACAATTAAAAATTGAATTAAAAATAAAAATTTCGTGCTAAGCACTAAGAACTCTTTCAAGTAAAATTGTTAACGTTGTTTGGTATATACATAAAATAAATACCAACAACACTGTTCATTGCGAACTGCCTACAACAAAAATTCAGCACGTTTGTGGAGAATATATGCAAAAGCATATACACACTAACGTTAATGTTGAAAATGAAAAAGGCAAAAGTGGGGAAAATCCAACAGCTTGCACAGAGTCTCAATGGCCGAGTGTGTTTATCCGTTGGGTCATTGCGGCTGAAGTTGGAATGGACTCGGGTTCAATCCCCGGTGCATCCACTTCCGAAAAGAGTGCTGATGATCGAAAATGGTTTTTCGTGAAATAGCTATACACTGAACCTTCGCTGTAAATAGTTGTTGAATTTTTTTCCACTTACCCCAACAATTAAAAATTGAATTAAAAATAAAAATTTCGTGCTAAGCACTAAAAACTCTTTCAAGTAAAATTGTTAACGTTGTTTGGTATATACATAAAATAAATACCAACAACAATGTTCATTGCGAACTGCCTACAACAAAAATTCAGCACGTTTGTGGAGAATATATGCAAAAGCATATACACACTAACGTTAATGTTGAAAATGAAAAAGGCAAAAGTGGGGAAAATCCAACAGCTTGCACAGAGTCTCAATGGCCGAGTGTGTTTATCCGTTGGGTCATTGCGGCTGAAGTTGGAATGGACTCGGGTTCAATCCCCGGTGCATCCACTTCCGAAAAGAGTGCTGATGATCGAAAATGGTTTTTCGTGAAATAGCTATACACTCAACCTTCGCTGTAAATAGTTGTTGAATTTTTTTCCACTTACCCCAACAATTAAAAATTGAATTAAAAATAAAAATTTCGTGCTAAGCACTAAAAACTCTTTCAAGTAAAATTGTTAACGTTGTTTGGTATATACATAAAATAAATACCAACAACAATGTTCATTGCGAACTGCCTACAACAAAAATTCAGCACGTTTGTGGAGAATATATGCAAAAGCATATACACACTAACGTTAATGTTGAAAATGAAAAAGGCAAAAGTGGGGAAAATCCAACAGCTTGCACAGAGTCTCAATGGCCGAGTGTGTTTATCCGTTGGGTCATTGCGTCTGAAGTTGGAATGGACTCGGGTTCAATCCCCGGTGCATCCACTTCCGAAAAGAGTGCTGATGATCGAAAATGGTTTTTCGTGAAATAGCTATACACTCAACCTTCGCTGTAAATAGTTGTTGAATTTTTTTCCACTTACCCCAACAATTAAAAATTGAATTAAAAATAAAAATTTCGTGCTAAGCACTAAAAACTCTTTCAAGTAAAATTGTTAACGTTGTTTGGTATATACATAAAATAAATACCAACAACAATGTTCATTGCGAACTGCCTACAACAAAAATTCAGCACGTTTGTGGAGAATATATGCAAAAGCATATACACACTAACGTTAATGTTGAAAATGAAAAAGGCAAAAGTGGGGAAAATCCAACAGCTTGCACAGTCTCAATGGCCGAGTGTGTTTATCCGTTGGGTCATTGCAGCTGAAGTTGGAATGGACTCGGGTTCAATCCCCGGTGCATCCACTTCCGAAAAGAGTGCTGATGATCGAAAATGGTTTTTCGTGAAATAGCTATACACTCAACCTTCGCTGTAAATAGTTGTTGAATTTTTTTCCACTTACCCCAACAATTAAAAATTGAATTAAAAATAAAAGTTTCGTGCTAAGCACTAAAAACTCTTTCAATTAAAATAATTATGTTTTTTTTTTTATTTTTTTTTTTATTTTTTTTGATTTTTTTCAATATTGTTTTAAAAAAATTTGGATACGCATGCACATAAGTATTCATGTAGGCATGCATGTTTGGTCAGAGAGGCATAAAGTTTGTTTGTACAAGTGTATGTGAACGCATATTGAAGTACGTAACCCTGCAGTAAATATGGGGACAGGGGTATCCAAGTCATTATGTATTCTACAGCGACAACTGCACTAGTTAAAATGTCGACAAATTTAGAGGTACAAATTTGTATACCTTGGCTCGTTGGAAGTTCTTCGTACTAACTAGATACGGATACAAACCCTTCCTAAACCTGGGAAGATTCATTTCTAGGTCCAGGGTAAGGGCAGGGAAAAGCGAATAAATAATTCTGAGTATGACAGAGATTATCTTTACGCAAATCTATTTGCAGCATGGCAAATCGTCTACTGCTTTATTATGTAGTAGGCATGCGACGGCAAACAAATCCTCAAATAATCCTATTTGAAGAACAATGGGTATGTCTGACGTGGACCACATATGCCTTGGAGGGAATTCTTGAGGCAACGTCCTTCACTTTATAGAGACAGGAAGACCGCGGGCTTGTATCATTGTTCCGCTATCAGCAGAATGCACGATGCTTAGAGAGTTTGTTTACTGGAAATTAAGTGTTTATCCAGATATGATTAATCCGAGATAATTCAATGTTTCTACTAAAGATTAATGTTATATCTGTGGCAATTTGCAATAATCGCTTAAGTCGAAAAATATGATTTCGAGATAAATTGATTTTTATATTCGAATGCGTTTCTTAACAAATCATAAAAGTCGATTAAAAACTATGGACGCAAAATCAGTGAGCCATTCACAATGTTACGATCAAATTTTGTAAATAAAACAAAATGTCATGAAGAAATTTGATTAAGTATATACATCTACTTTGGCTATTATAGCAAGTTTAATATACTTCTATTGTAAGTTCAGTCTAAATGTTTTTATTTACATCTTTTGATTGAATTATGTTATAAGCATGGGGGGTTTACAGAAACATAGAGTTTTAAAAGGAGAATGACGTGGTATATATAACTCGAAATCTTCCTAAGTCGACTTAAGCGGTTATTGCTTGTGACCACAGATACATTCCTTAACACGTTGGCTGCCAGTGTATCACCGGTGATCACATCAGAAAACCACCCCCAGGTGCCAGTGTATCACCGGTGGTACACGCCTAGGCGCTTAAAATTTAAACAACATTTTAAAATAAAAAAGCAGATGTTCGCGGGGTCATCACAGCTTAAAAGCATGTTCAGATGCGTCGCCAGCATGGCTTTTACTCTAGGTAAAAAATCCCGTTATAATACAAAAAAGCAAAAGTAATTTTGTTCCTGGCACCTGTGAGTGGTTTTTTGTTGTGATCACCGGTGATACACTGGCAGCCAACGTGTTAATATTTATAAAAATTAAAAATGAATTAGCTAATACAATAAATATATATTTATTTATTTATTTATGTATCTAAATGTTTAAATTGCAATACATTTTTATTAGAAAACAGCACAATGGTATAGAGAATCTATGGTTCCATTGTCTCCGTATGGCCCCAAAAAAGGTAGGTACTTTGTTTAAAATGCACATAATTATATGCAGTGAAAATATATGGTTTTTGCACATAAATGTAGGAAGTGCAAGAATATAATTTAAAATGCAGTGAAACATGAAGTTATAAATATAATAATATGTATGTAAAGTATACCATGTATATGTGGTAAGCTAAAAATATTGATATCATCTCAAATCTCTCAGCTGCGCTCAATCACCTTTTGTAAGACCGGATGATTAAGAGAACAGACAGAAGTCTATGCATACGGCAGACCCACCAAAATATATCCGATATGATGAGGTGAGTGGTTAAGCAATGTCCATCTGTCGTCTGCATAAACACAAATTAGTCTGTCAAGTTTTTGAGATATCTACTTGAAATTTGGTACGTGGGTGACTTTTACAGAAATCGGACCACTATAACATATAGCTCCCAACAATGGATTGTTCGGACATAGACATTTTGTGCTATAATATCTACATAAATAACACATAGAATTTTCTGTATAAATTAAAGAAAATGAGATTATGCAACGTTTGATGAAAATAATGTCTATATATAAACTTGAAAACCACTGGACTAAATTTAATACTGCCTTCTGCAAGTTTGTTCGTAATTACCTAGAATCGGTTTTAGGCTAAAAAAAAGTTGAAGATATTGAGAGGGCGTGACACCTCCCATACACGGTAGGCAGGAAGCGACGATAGGTTGCATGAAAATGTCGAGAAAAAAGGAAAGTGGGGTTGTGATATGTGATGTTTATAGATGAAACATCCGTTGAAATTAAAATCCGAGCTGCTCCTTTTTTAAGGATATCCACATTTTTTGTTATTTTTGAAAGGATCAAATATTGAGGAAATCGAAAATTCGCCACCGTCCAAATTTTTCCGATTCCAATACATTATTTGGTCTCTAAGGGATACAAAAAAAGGTATTAAAAAGAAAAAAGGACACCTGTAGTGGAAAAATCCAATGTGAACAGGACCTAAAGAATAACCACTGAAATATAAAATAACACAAAAAGTACCCACTTTAAAGTACGTTTTTTTTATGGTGCTATTTTAAGTTCAAATATTTTTCTAGTTTATGTAAATATTTTAATCTAATGATCCAACTCTCATTCCTACATATCTATACGTTAATAATAAAAAAGAGTTAGAGCTGAGATACGCGCTAGCTGTGCACGGTGGGCGGGAAGCAACAATAGGTTGCATGGGAATATCGTAAAAACGATGGCCCAACGAATATGTGCCTAGCTGTGTGCTGGTACTAATTTTCGTTTAAAAAAAATGTTGGAGATTTTATTCACGCTTGCTGTGTGTTTATGAAGTATATTAGAATATCATTTTACGTAAGTTTTTAGCCGGCGATCGTTTTTTCGATATTTTCATGCAACCTATTGTTGCTTACCGCCCACCGTGCACAGCTAGCGCGTATTTCAGCTCTAATTCTTTTTAATATTAACGTATAGATATGTAAGAATGAGAATTGGATCATTAGATTAAAATATTTACATAAACTAGAAAAATATTTGAACTTAAAATAGCACCATAAAAAAAGTACTTTTTTTGAAATTTTCACTTTAGATGGACCAAAGTGCATTAACCACTGCAGGTACATCAAAATTGTATATCAAGGAAATATTCCTTTATTTATTCTGAATGAAACATATTATAAGGAATTTTCACGTAGAGTTAGCATTTTAGGAGTTATACGCAAATTAAAGTGGGTACTTTTTGTGTTATTTTATATTTCAGTGGTTATCCTTTAGGTCCTGTTCACATTGGATTTTTCCACTACAGGTGTCCTTTTTTCTTTTTAATACCTTTTTTTGTATCCCCTGGCGACCAAATAATGTATTGAAATCGGAAAAATTTGGACAGTGGCGAATTTTCGATTTCCTCAATATTTGATCCTTTCAAAAAAAAACAAAAAATGTGGATATCCTTGAAAAAGGAGCAGCTCGGATTTTAATTTCAACGGATGTTTCATCTATAAACATCACATAACACAACCCCACTTTCCTTTTTTCTCGACATTTTCATGCAACCTATCGTCGCTTCCTGCCTACCGTGCATGAATAAATGCGCCTGGACGCAGTTGGTGCTCAGGAGGATTTATATAAAGGTTTCCGGAAATGAAATAAAAAGAAGAACGGATTTAGTTAGAAAATAGCATGGATGGCTTTATTTCAATGTATATGCATATATATGGGAATATAAAAAAAATATTATTTCAGTTCTAGTGATCAATTTGTTTTTGCAAAGGCGAACTTCAAGAAAATAAATAAAGAGTTGTCGCGCTTTCCCTGGCCAAACTATGTAGATGATATTGACCTTTGTGTTGAACATTTCAATAACACCATCTATAACCTATTTCTAAAGTATGTTCCTAAACGCAGGGTCAATGAAGAACAAACACAGTTATGGTTCACCAAAGAGCTTAAAAAATTAAAAAATAAAAAGTCACGCTTTTTTAAGCTATACAAAAAATCTGGTCTTCATAGAGATTACGTCAAGTACTCAGTCTTGCGGCATAGATACATGGCATTAAACAAAAAATGTTACAAATCATACTTATGCAAAATGAAGAAAAAACTGGTTCACGATCCCAAATCATTCTATAACTTCGTCAACTCAAAACGTAGAGTTCATAGTTTTCCGTCCGCCATGAAT
This sequence comes from Urophora cardui, assembly GCA_960531455.1. Classification (NCBI taxonomy): domain Eukaryota; kingdom Metazoa; phylum Arthropoda; class Insecta; order Diptera; family Tephritidae; genus Urophora; species Urophora cardui. The sequence continues at coordinate 33,022,509 of OY482675.1, read as the reverse complement.
TATAATAACACTGCGTCTTCTGATAGCCAACTTATTGCTAACATGTTCGCAAAATTTTTTAGTTCGAATTATTCTATGGACTCTCCTAAAAGTAGTGATTATCCGTTTAGACTTACCCCATCCAATTTAACTCATGTCTCAGTTATATCTCCGGAAGTAGTCTTAAATTCATTAAAAACCTTAAAAGATTCATTTAGATCTGGACCGGATTTCATTCCGGCTTGCTTTCTTAAAAAGTGTGCTGTAAATATTTACAAGCCCCTAACATCCTTATTTAACTTGTCTCTAAAAAAAAGGTGTTTTCCCATTAGTTTGGAAGGAATCTTTTATAATATCCCCTACACAAAAATGGCAGTAGGTCTTCTATTGAAAATTATCGAGGCATAGCCAAGCTGTCAGCGGTTCCAAAATTATTTGAAGCAATCATTGTTAATTATCTGAAGTACTCTATTTCCTCATCAATATCGCCATCTCAACATGGGTTTTCTACTGGAAAATCTACCACAACTAATTTATTGCAGTTCACAACTTATGTTTCAAATGGATTTAGAGAAAATGCTCACACAGATGTAATTTACACGGATTTTAGTAAAGCTTTTGACAAAGTATGTCATTCATTGCTCATCCGTAAACTAGGTCTAATAGGTCTTCAACCCAGTTTTATTCGATGGATATCTTCATACCTACATGGTAGAACTCAAAAAGTTATTTTCAAAAATTGTTCTTCCGATGTAATTTTCGTTCCTTCGGGCGTTCCCCAAGGAAGCCACCTTGGGCCAATTCTGTTCCTGCTATTCATTGATGATATTTCGTCTGTAATAAAACATTCTAAGATCTTATTATATGCTGATGATGTAAAACTATTTAAATCATTTTCCTCTATAGAAGATATATCTTTCCTACAAGCAGATCTTAACAACCTTGTTCATTGGTGTAAAGCAAACTACATGCCGCTAAACTTAAAAAAATGTAAAGTTATGTGCTTTTCCCGTAGAACAGTACAACCAGCTTCTTATAAAATATCACAGCATAATCTAGATCAGGTAACTAATTTTATCGATCTTGGCGTCACAATGGACTCCAAACTCACCTTTAACCTCCATATAAACTCCACTGTCAACAAAGCTAAAGCTGTCTTTGCATTTATAAAGCGATGGTCTAAGGAGTTCAATGATCCTTACGTCACAAAAGCTCTATTTACAAGCTTAGTTAGACCTATCTTGGAATACGCATCTATTATTTGGAATCCCCACTACCAGTGTTTTTCAGATAAAATAGAATCTGTCCAAAAGCAGTTCCTGCTTTTTGCTTTGCGGAACTTTCGTTGGGACTCAGATTACATTCTTCCACCTTACACTTCTCGTTTAAAACTCATTAATTTGCCTTCACTTTCTAGTCGTAGAGAGATGCTTGGTATAGTTTTTATGGTTAAATTAATCACTGGACTTATAAATAGCCCATGCCTTCTAAGTGAGTTATATTTTAACGTTCCATGTAGAGTATCGAGGCATTTCAAGCCACTATTTGTGAAACCTTGCAAAACAAATTTCGAATTAAATGAACCATTCCGCCGCTTATGCCATGACTTTAATAATCACTCCAGCACGTTTGACACTTCAGACTCGCTTTTTATTATAAAAAAAATAGTTCTAGCCTCACTTAATAAATGATATACAATCAGCTGATGAATTTTGTTCTGTAGCTGAATAGTTTTAGATCTCGACACCTAACAAACCCCTTCCTGTACGACTCGGCACAAAAAAAAAAAAAAAAAAAAACAAAAAAAAAAACATATCCGTGCGTCATGCGGATTGGCGCCCCTCGCGTCGGTCGGGCGGGATATGGAGGGTAAACCGTTGGGTATTATTATTATTATTATTATATGAGATGAGGATATATATATATAGGAATATATAGAAGTACACTTACCGCTGTGGCTGTATAATCGCAAGTAATTTAAAGAAGAAAAAAGGAAAGCGCGCTGACCGGCAGAAAAGTCATTTTCGTTGAGTCAACGGCTTTATACATATGCGTATGTATAGGTGCATATGCATTAGGGATGGTCGAAATATTTAGACTCGTGGTCTAAACATGCCGGCCCCCTTGCGACAACCAAATGTCTAAATGATGTTATCAGAATGGAAATTATGCCACAGAGATAAGCTCCTTTTGATGTATTGGAAGTTTAGACCTAATTAGGACATAAACGTGGATATGTACGTGGCTATTGGTGTTTGCATTTATTGATTTGTATGGAATTTTATATTGAATTTATGTATATATAATTCGTTAGCATTTTTTTGTTTTTAGTTTGGTGGGTGGCTGGTTGAATGAGTGGAAAAGCTGAATGTAGATTTTTCAGCGTTTTCCTTTTGATCACTAACGAATATCGTATCGGCGTTTGTGAGCCTCTTGAGGCACACTTCAATTATATATTTTTGTTGTATTGTATTTTGTATGTATGCGCAAGTATTTTGTAGGCAAGTATTTTGTAGCGTTCTTGTGCCCTTTTTTATAAAACATTACGTTTTCGAACGAAATTGTATTACTGTGTAGGCCATGATCGAAAATGCCCACAAAGTTTTTTCTAAATTACCCAAAAATATTTATTTTCACAGTGGCAGCACTTGGGAATAACATACATAAATTGCGCTCTCATGAATTAAATAATTTTGGAATTTGCTCCTCTCAGCCCTGGAAATGGCGAGGGAACACATGAAAAATGAGAATAAATTCTCCACTATATGCCGTGCTGCCACCCTGCTGTAGCTATAGTGGACATACAAAATATTTTCCGTGTATTTACAACGAAGTGTTGAACATTTACTCAACTTGCACATCTCATGTTTTACATGTGGAATGGTAGGAATTTAATTTTTGTTTATAATTCGTTGTTTTTGTAGATTACCACCGAGCATACGAAATTGGTGGTGAATTGACAAGTATATTTGTTGAGCGCCATCTGTTGGAGAATGGCGCCTAACTTGATGTTTTTAATGTGACGATCTAAGACCGTAAAATCGATTTACGATCTTACATTTTGTAGTTTCCTTGTGGTTTGTGTCTTTGCTGCTGAACGTTGGAAGTGTTGAATAAAAATATACAGGGAACTCCCGCGAATATTAACAGTAAAGTTTTTGTCACCATTGGATACTCTAATATATGAAGAATGGACAAACGCTCTGAAATATGGAAATTTTTATTTTGGAACATTGCGAATATCACTTGCTTGATAATTCTCTCAATATTTATGCTTTAAAAATGTGTTAATTTGCAGAACGAACCTAAAAATTGTTTCGTTTAAAAAATATTGAAACAAAAAGAGCATTTTAACCTACTGAAACTGGTTTTTATTTATTTTTTAATATTTTTCGCCTTTTGCAAATATGAACAATTTTGCATAAAAAATAATTGGATTGGTTTCGGGTTCATATTATCGCGAGTTCACTGTAATACTATCCATTGCTAACAGAATGAATAGTATTGGAACATTATGTATGGTGAAATGGAAATAGAAATTTCCATTCACAGCTTTTGAGCTGTTTCATTGTCAATCGTATTGACAATCAGGGATGCCACTTTTGGGCTTTTCCTACCAAAACTGGTAGGTTTTATTCCTTTTGGTAGGTTGGTAGGACGATTTGAATTTTGGTAGGTTTTTGCCTTCGTTCAACTAACATCACTGATTTGGTACATTCGGTCACTTTGCCACAACACTGTTGAGAAAACGTGTCTCCTCAGTCAAGGTAGGCTCGGTGGCGAATTCAGAAACTACTTTTTTTATTTCCAAAGGTAAGGCTGGTATCGACCTCCCAAGAAACAGCTCAAGAAATTTTTGGATTTATTTCTTGAGTAAAAAATAGTAGTAGGTAAGAAATTTTGACGTTTAGTAATCCACCGTGAATACCAAGTGAAATGAAGAAGAGCATCAAAAACGTAAACAAAATAAACCTTTTTGTAGACATAAGCAATTAGTATGTTCTTAAAAAATATTAAATAAAAGTTTTAAATATATGTTTTCAATAGTTTTATTTTGTTGTTATTTTAGGAAATCATCGAAAGCGATGTGGATGACCTTATATTATTGGTAAACTGTGGTATATTGATGGCCGGAATGGAAGAAAATATGAGAAATCGATGCCAACTATGCCCTTGCATCATTAGAAAAATTGTGCATTCTATTTTTCGTTTATTTTTTGCCATTTTCACTAACGATTTTCACGATTTTTTTTCAACACGCAACAAACGTTAAAATTTCTTTAAGAAATAAATGCTCGATGATATATTTCTTGGCAAAACCTGTGTTGCTGTGTTCGCATAACGTTGAAAAGTAGTATTAAAAAAGTGTACTAAATTACTTGAGAGGTCGATACTCGCTCAAGAAAGTTTCACAAGAAAAATTTCTTGAGCATTTCTTGTACGTCATTTTATATGAAACTTTTGCGTTTCTTGAGAGGTCGATACTAAGCTGTAGAGTGTAATGTCAAAATCCAAGCGAATTCTAAGCATGGCCAATAGGAATGGGCGAGTCCCAAGCGAATTCAGATTTTAACCACAGCGAAACATAATTTTGACATTACACTCTACCAATTACAAAAACAAAATACATGGGGATTTTCTTAATTCGCCCCTGCGCCTACCTGGTATATCTACCTTGTCCTCAGTAGAGTTTTGTCACAAAACTCTGCTAAATAGAAGCGCTTTCTTTGAGATTCAAGTACACTTGCCCCCACAGAGACAACTGGAGGAGATTGAAAATAGAAAGGCATCTAATATTTTACGCAATATGAAGCAAACAAGGTTGTTTGTCTAATAAAGAGCTCTGTGTGGTATCACAACAGGCCATCAGGCCTACCTAGGTAGTAAATGTGTTTGCTGTACCAAGTGGAAACAATTTCCGCTATTTCCCTCGATAAATCTTCTTACGCTTCCTTCAGGATCAGTTGCTTGCCCTCATTATTCCTCAAATGTTATTCCAAAAAATGTAAATCCTGATTTCCTCCGCACTGGACGAGCGGTGGCAGCCACTGATACCCAATCCAACCTTTATCTGAAAACTGCTGCTTCCTCCTCTTTTCCTTCACATTTTTATCAAATTAATTGAAATTTGTTCAAATAATATTAAATTTAATACTAAAGTTTTCGAAATAAAAAAAAACAGCTTTTTTTATTTTAAGCGGTAAAAAAACAAGTGTCCGGTTACTACGGTGTGGTCGGTTACTGGCACAGTTACCCTAAATGAATTTGGTGAATATGTTTAAATCTCACATTAAAAAAAAAAAATTGGTAGGCTCGAAGCCATTTTGGTAGGTTTTTGGTAGGAAAAAAATTTTCTTAGTGGCATCCCTGTTGACAATGGAATTTCGGCCGGGGAAGAAACTACAAGCAAGAGTAAATAGAGCGCTGCAATTTATAGCATTTTTTTTTCTTTTTATGTGTATTATATGGGTACATTTCCTTTCAGGTTAGGATTTCCCAGACCACATGGAAAATCATTTCAAGAAGCTTGGGGTATACTGGCCACTGATGGAAATCATTACCATTTGTTGCGCTTTTTCCTGTAATGCATCAAGAATCCTTTGGCAAACCGTGGATGCACCGGCGTTTACGGCAATAATTTAACGATGGGATTCAATCGCGTTTTTTTTTTTGCAAAAAAAATAAATTTCATTGGCATCAAGTGCGGTTTACTCTTCGGTTAATCGGAGTGTCCATACGTGGTCGGATATATTGTTTGCACGCAGTGCACCCTTATTAGCATACGTACCTAATTGTCCGATAAGCCAACTTGAGAGGGGTGCATTTATTTTGCAAAATAAATATTCAAGTACCTATAGAGAACCTTAATTTTGGCGGTCACCAACGATGCTTGAAGGCGATTGTTCAGCTATTTTTAGGTGTAAAAATAACATTTCAACAGTACGAGGATGAGAAATTGATGGTTGCTACTCTTTTGCTAGTGCTTGCAAATCTAAAGTATGTATGCTGGCGCGATATTGCTGGAAATTGTCACAGAATGGTAACCCATTCCACAAGTCCTGGCTTTTAAGTATTGGTCGATTTGACCAGAGCATAGACACCGCTCTCAACCAATGATTCGAGGTTCGCGTTATCTTCAAAGCACACCACCCATGCGGTCATCCTATTCGAAGACGACCTGTGGTATATCATCCTGCTCGTAACCCACATAGCAATTTTCGGAATGTGACGTACAAACGAACTCGAGCTGCACACTGGTATCGGTTAACGTTCGGCCGGATAGTGTGGTGATTGTCACCGCCAAAAATCTCAAATTTGCTATCGAGCAGATGTTAATATTATCATTGTGGCTCAGAGTTAATTACCTCATCTGAATTGTAATATTTATGCGGAATGCACCGAACCATGCAATAAATCACCCACTATTCACGTAACTTTGAAATACCATACATATTCACAAAGGTTTTATTTTTTTTTACTATATTTTAAGGGCATCTGTATGGCTGATCGACAGGGGAAGGTGTGAATAAAATCATTCAAAATATGCATTCAATATGCCTGAAAATTCTGTATGTACTATAGCCAGATTAACAACATGCCAAAAACAGTTCTCATTGGATCGCTACGCAGCTACTTGCAGTTGCATCTATGCCCATCTCTTGAAAATACCTTTGATTGTTTTGGATAGGGTAAGTTACTGTAGTTTTCGGTTTTTTGGAACGTTTTCTATTCCTTTTTGGTTTTGATTCCGATACTAATTTCCTTTTTCAGACCAAATTTATAAATTTCTATTATGGACCTCAGCAATTTTCGACAGTACACCTTATCATTTCACATTTTTAAAATTTGGGTATGTGATTTATGTTGTATATGTTTATGTATTTATGTATTTTTCTAAGTATTTACAGAGTATGTATTAGGGCTCAGTGGGATTGTGGGGTGGCGTCAGCCTAAATTTCTGTTGGCTTCTTAGAGAAGCGTTAGGAAAATCTGGGGCTCTGCATAGAGCTAGTATTTAAGATTCTGGGGCTTCTGTAATGAAGCGAAAAGATGTGCGTGGCTCCGAATGGAGCTAGGTTTAAGGTTTGTGGCTTCCATTGGGAAGCGGTAGGAAACTCTGGGGCTCTTCGAAGCAAATACTTTATGTGGCTTTATGTAAGCCAAAACAAAAATTCTGTTTTGCGAAGTGCTCCTCGGAGGACTAGTTTGAGATGAGTTGATACTCGGTTGTGTCAACTGCTTTATCTGCTAGGAATTTTGTACATTTGTGATGTAGATCAGGATTATTATATTAGGGAAGTAGTATGAATGTACATATGTATGTAGATCTATTTTAATTATGTTGAGAGGTTATTTCTCTGCATTTGGTTGGTAATACAATACTTCTGTTGCGTTTACTTTGGGATTGACGATTTTTGGGAGTATTCCTTTGTTTTTGTAAATCTTGTATGTACATGTTCAGCGGAATTTCCGTCTTTGTATGTGGGTAAAAACATTCTTTCGATTTAGTTCGAACCTTTTGGTCAAGTTGTGAGACTTTGTTGTTGATTGAAACCTGTTTTACTGGGTTTTGGATCTTTCGAAATGTTGAAGGTTGTGTTAAACCGATACCCGTCTTCGGCTTTGCCTTTTGGTTTATTGCTCTGATAGCTTGATAATTAGCTTTGGTATATTGGACACCGGATTTAGTCGTTTGGATTCGATTAAAAAATGAAAACATAGTACTGTTTGTTGCGTTTTGCTTTTCGGCTTGGCCGGTGAGAATCCAACCGAACACTGTCTCTTGCGCTATAAGCGTATTTTGCGGATTCTTTTGAATGCCACTTAGTATGATTCTCGCATAAATGTCCCCTCCGAGAATCAAATCAACTGGTTCATTAGTGAAGAACCTTTTATCTGCCAAAATTAGGTTAGGGAAAGCTTGCCGAGTATTTGCGCTTACTTGGCAAGTCGGAAGATCCCCCGTTAGTTCTGGCAGAATTAGAACGCTTGTATTGATATTAACTATTGGATCTATGGGAGATCGAAGTTGAATATCACAAGATTTTCGAACCTGCGCTGCAGATGTGTTGCTTATGCCCGAAACTTGGACATGAACACTTTTGTTTGGCAGGTTTATTCTGGATCTGAGTCACTCTGTCATGAATGAGCATTCTGACCCAGAATCAATAAGCGCTCTAGCCGGAAAGTTCTTTCCATTATGATGGATGTGAATCCTCGCTGTACCTAGCAATACCCCTTTGCTTCTATTCGCATGGAGCGAATAAACATTGTTTGAATTTCCTTTCGCTCGTTCTTGCGCTTGCTGTGAGGTTGACGGTTTATCATCAGAGGATCTGGACTCATTCGTTTGGAGGTGGAGCAGGGAATGGTGCCGGGAATGACATGAGTTGCAATTATATGCGCTCGTACACTAAGGGCCGTTTACTCAACCTCTGATTAACGCTAACCGGAGGACAAAGGTCCGGTTAAGCTATGGACTGCATTATCGACCATATGTTAAATACATGGTTGGATGAGGTCGATAATGATGTTTAACCGTACTTTAACCGTGGTTAGCGTTAATCAGAGGTTGAGTAAACGGCCCTTAGAGACTGTATGTGAAGCCGAAAGGCAGTTTAGACAACCTCTGTTGTTCTTAATATAGGAAATCTTGTCAGACGTCGGTAGTTTTAGAAATTTTTGGCAATCTCGTAATTGGTGTTCCTTTGTTTTGCACATCGTGCACGCATTTTTGGGGATGTTGGCCTGGTAAACACCTACATGTGAAGTGTCCCTGGAATTGTTCCCGCTTTGCGGTTTATTGGCCTTTGAGGTTTTTGTACCTTGGAGACCGGACACTGTTTCCAGTGTTTGGAAACGATTTGAAAGGAATCTGTCCATGTCTTCCCATTTTGATATCTCTGTTTTATTTTCGATGGATTGCTCCCATAGTGCCAGAGTGTATTCGGGAAGTCGGGTGGAGCAGAGATAGGTAATAATTGCATCCCAATTTGAAATGTCAATTTGATGACATTGGAGTGAAGAAATGCAATTATTGATTTCCCTTTGCAATTTTTTAATCGCTGTACCACATTCGGTCTCTACGGCAGTTAAATTAAAAAGAATTTTAAGTTGAGTGTTGATGAGAATACGCTTATTCTCATACCTGTCACTCAAATTTTTCCATGCGGTAGTAAAACCTTCATTAGTCAAGGGACATATTTTAACTATTTCTTTAGCTTCCCCAGTAGTTTTTTGGTTTAAATGGAAAAGCTTTTCTACTGGGGTTAAACGTTTATTTAGGATGTAGATGGCCGTAAACATGTCCCTAAAGGACGGCCAGGATAAGTAATCTCCCTTAAACACATCGGTGTCACAGGGAGGTAAGCGGATATGATGCTCTTGACTTGCATTGTCGTCAGCTTTTGGTTGTTGAACTGTAGGTGTTGTAAGCTGCTCGGACTCTGACGCTATTATAGCCATACATTTTTTGTATGCAGCGTAACAACTTTTATTTTTCGCCTTAAGTGACGCAAGGTCTTCTTTGGACGTTTCAGCACACTGTATAAGACTCTCGTAACATTTTTTAGTCTTAACCCATAAGGATTTTAGCTCCTCTTGATCAACTGTAAGAGAGTGCTTTGTATGCTCTTCGACAGGGACGCTGTTGAACGCCTGTTCAAATTCTATTATAAGATCTGATAATCTAATGTAGCTCTCCATCTTTTTAATTTGGCGAAAAATGATTTATGAATTGGAATCTACCGCAAATCGAAATCAGTTGCTGATTTAGTGCGTTAATTATATATGAGAGTATATGGAATGTAAACGACAATTCAAATAGGCGCACAGATAGAAATCTATTGAAAGATTTAGTGATTTGGAAGCCGTGTTCGAAAATGTTGACTGACTTGGATTTAGAAAGAGAAACACCACAGGGAAATGTGTTCTGAAGAATTTAATTTTTATTCGAAAAATTTCGCAAATGTCCCACTGTACTTCCTTTATTAACGAGTAAATTGGGAATGTATGTATATATGTATATATGCACTGTGCAAATTGTAGCGCCAATTATAACCTCAATTCGCAATGGCTAAGGTTATGTATAATGACACAGTGCGTTATCAGTGAATATAAGTTATTTTTCACTAAGCCACCCAACCAATGTAAATGAATGTATTTTGTGAATAGTGATAAAAATGGAAGAGTGAATTTTTCTGCCAATCTCAATGCGGAAATTAAAAAAAAAAATTTATGGAAAACAGTGTTGTTGTGAACAACGAATTTACATATGTATGTATGTATGTATATGGCAGCAGATGTGCAGGTTATGAAAAGTGCAGTGATTTTCGTCTTGTAGCAGGGAAAACCACTCTTGGATAGCCTTAAGCTGTATCGAGCAACTCTTACCACTGGTGGGGGAAATTACTCGAGAGCAGAAAGTGTTTCGTTGCTTGAAGATTAGCACTTTTTTTTTTTTTTGTTGTTGGCACTGATATTACCTAAACACACTCGGTCACTCTCACTTTCACTTTGTATTAAATTCGAAGAATAATCATAAACAGGAACTTTTATTTTATTTTTTTTTTGTTTGCAACACCAATAATCCACGTACCTATATTAATTTTATTTTATAATAATTGTGTGTATGTGGTTGGATGAATGTCTTCTTTTCACTGATGGATGAATAATTCGAGTTGTGGACTGTAAATTTTCAAATTCGCTGGATATTGCGCTGTGGTAAAATATATTGGTTATACGCTGTTCTCCTGGTGAGGAAGGACCATGAATAAATCCGCCTGGACGCAGTTGGTGCTCAGGAGGATTTATATAAAGGTTTCCGGAAATGAAATAAAAAGAAGAACGGATTTAGTTAGAAAATAGCATGGATGGCTTTATTTCAATGTATATGCATATATATGGGAATATATGAGATGAGGATATATATTGTAATACCCTACAAACCAATAAGTGAAACTATATTAATTTAGATTATTTATTAATATATGTCTTTATTGTACGTCTTCGCTTCTTGAATGTCTACAATCAATTCACTCTCTGACTTCATGTTATAGTTCTCGTTGACAGCTCTCCATGGAAGTGTTTTTGTGTATATGTGTACATACACATATAATTACATTAGGTTCGCACTGTGTAGTTTACATCTCGTTTTCATTTACAGTTCTCCACATCCCTCCCTCATTATAAAGTTTTAAGCGCAACTTGGGTTCATCAGCAGCGGTGTCGATTCAAGGTCGGCCGATGGCGAGTTCATTAAGGGTTCCTGAAGAAGCGTTCCTTGATGGCACCGTCATATGTGTGTGGGCAGCTGTAGGTGTAGCTAAATGTGAGGATGTGCATGGGGTAGTGGGTGGGGTAATCTGTTCAGGAGTGGTATCTGCATCCTTTGCGCTGGATGAGGTTTGAGACGGTAACTTTTTTACATGGCTTATATTTCGGCGGACCCTCTTTCCATCTGCCATCACTATAACTTCATTTCCAACCCGATCCAAGATTCATACTCCGTGTGGTCAAATGTTGGTGTTAGCTTATGAGAGAAAACGACGTTTCGAAGTAATACCTTGTCCCCGGGAACTATATCAGATTGTTTGGCTCTTCTTGCCCTATCCCCTTTCTCTTTCCCTCTTTGCTTATTTATCATATCGAGATCTCTCGCTGCCGAGTCTAGCATGTCATCTGTTATGTCGTGAATTCCCGGTATTTTGTCCCTAATAACGCGATTGAACATGAGTTCTGTTGGCGCTGATCCTGTAGTGCTATGTGGAGTGACGTTGTACATTAATATGAACTTCTGAATTGCTTCTTTATAGTTGTTTTTATTGGCGTGAGCAATTTTTAACCGTTTCACCAAAGATCTATTCATATTTTCGACCTCCCCATTTGCTTGAGGCCAATACGGGGGCGTAGTAATTAAGGTAATGTTGTTATTTTTACAGTATTCTCTAAACTCGTTACTTACAAACTGCCTGCCATTATCTGCTCTAATAGATTTGGGTATTCCTAGTCGGCAGAAGATTTCGTTGAAAACATTAATAATTGTTTCGGATGTAATCTTTCTCAAAAATTTTATTTCTTGGTAACGAGAGTAGTAATCGATTAATACCAGGACATATTCGTTGTTGGGTAGAGGTCCCAATAAATCGGTGAAAACACATTGCCAGGGACCATTAGGAAAAGCATGCCTATGCATGGGTACGGGGTTATTGGGTCTGGAGACTACCAAACAATCTCGGCAGTTCTTTACATATGTTTCCACGTTTCTGTCGATAAGGGGCCACCAAACTTTAGCTCTAACCCTTCGCTTCATGGCGGACTCTCCTGCGTGTCCCTCATGTGCTAGGTCTAAAATTTTCCTTCGTAACTGTGTTGGTATTACAATGCGAGTTCCTCTCAAAATGATATTACCCACAACTGACAACTCGTGGCGGAATGGATAATATTTATTCTGACCATCCAGTGGCCAGGAATCGCTCTTAGAATACTCAATGGTGTCAGTAATCTCTTTTTCTAGAGAATTTTTTTTTTCGAAATTTCGGTGATGGTCAAAGCAGAAGGCGTTGAATTAGAGACTATATGAAAAATGCATTGTTCCCCATTTGCATCAAAACATTTTGTGTTTTCGATTTTACACAATCTCGAAATCGAATCGGCAATATTTTCTTTTCCCGGACGATAAATAACTTTAAATTTATACGACTGAAGCCTTAGCAGCCACCGCTCTATCCTTGCCGGTGGTTTCGACGTTGGTTTAAATATAGCTTCGAGAGGCTTATGGTCCGTGACCAGTTCAAATTCCAACCCATTTAAGTAATAGTAAAACCTCTCCACTGCCCAAACCAGTGCCAAACTTTCCTTTTCGGTTTGGGAATACCTTTTCTCAACGTTTGAAAGACTTTTACTGGCGAACGAGATTATACGTATTTCGTTGTTAGGGTCAAATTGAATAAGGACGGCACCAAGAGCTACAGGGCTGGCGTCTGCTATTACTCTAGTTCTATTCGCTGGGTTGAAATACGCTAGGTTTGGTATGTTTGATAAGAGCCGTTTTAGTTTCTCGAACCCCTTTTGCTGTGGGGCACCCCACTCGAACTTAGAATTCAGTTTTAGCAAGCTTCTTAGCGACTCTGTGATATCGGCAACGTCTGGAATGAATTTCCCTACGTAGGTAACTAACCCCAGAAAACTCCTAGTTTCCTCTTTTGTTTGTGGTGCTCGAAAATCCAGAATGTTTTTTACTTTATTTGGATCAGGAAATATGCCTGCGTCTGATAATACATGCCCCAAGAACTTAAGCTTTTTGACACCCCATATGCATTTATCATGTTTAAGTAAAATATTATTTTTCCTACATACCTCAAGTACCTTTTTAACAGATGAGTTGTGCTCTTCTTCCGTGTTACCATATATAATTACATCGTCAATATAATTTAAACAATTTCTGCATGTTGATAATAACTCCTCCATAACGCGTTGAAAAATTTCAGGGGCAGAGCTGATGCCAAACATAAGTCTCTTGTAGCGGAATAATCCCTTGTGAGTTACAAATGTCGTAATTTCACGGCTTGGTTCTTCTAGTTCCAATTGATGATAAGCCCATTTGAGGTCTAAACGGGAAAAGAACTTAGCTTCCTTTAACTTGGTCATGAAGCGCTCGAAGGTTGGGAGTGGATAGTTCTCTCGCAACACGGCTTGTACGTATATTGTCACTTGCGAAGCGAATGAAAATTTAGGCGAACTTCGCGGTCTCGAATTGTGGGATGCGAATCTGCCGCGAATTCACCGACAAATTGCGAATGAGTGACGAAAATGAATTTTGCGAATTGCCGGTAGCGAAAAAATTTAATTCGCTTCGCTAGATCTGTCAAAATCTGGCGAATGTCTAATTTGTTCGCTTTTGCACGTCTGCATTTACATATTTCGGTAAAAAAGTAGAAACTATTTAAAGAAAGTAAAAAAATTATTAAATTAAAGAAGTGAGTATTTAATAGCATTATGAAACGCACAACACCACAGCAATTCGAAAAAAAAAATACATATATATGTATGTTGTAAACAAATCAAAACATATGTAGTAAGCAAGGCTAATTTATAGAAGGTTAACCTACTAAACAGCTGATTGCTAACTTTTTTCTATTTTTTTTTTATTCATATTGTGGTGCTTATGTCAAACTTATGTCAATTTTGATCTTGTTGCAATATGATTTCTACAATGGCGGGTTATGATTTTGACAGAAGCACCACAGAATACACAAACAATTTACATAGTGTGTATGTATGTATATACGTATGTCGTACTGCGAAAACCTTCTATTATTGAACCATGGTAGTAAGTGACAGAAACGTCAAATTCGGATGAACTTATTCAATTTGTATGAATGGCAACATCACAAGGCAGGCGAAAAAGTTCATTCGCCACTCACAATGCAAATTTTAGATGTGTTCGCTAACCTGTTCGACTCGCCAAATATATTCGCTTCGCAAGTGACAATATGCGTATTGATTAGCTCTACGCATATCCACACACAGACGCATTTCCCCCCCTTCCTTAAAAACAGGAACAATTGGCGATATCCAGGAACATGCCCACCGATGTTACATTTTATAATTTCGTTCATTGACGCCGAAGTTTCTACTTGAAGGCAATCATATTCACTAGAATCATCTGAAAGATCGTCTTCGGTTTTCTCAATACACCTTACTCTCGATGGTTGAAATTTTCGTTGCTTTGAGCTACTTGGTCTCGTTTCTTCGTACTTACGCTTTACGCCTTTTGTTTTGCATTTGCGAGCATAATGCCCCAATAGCCCACATTTGTTACATTTTGCTTTCTTTGCTGGACAGTTTATGTCAAAACTTGCATGCCCAACTTGACCACATCTAGAACATTCACCCCCACCACTTTTTACCTTCTGCCTTTTCAAGGCTACCCTATTCACTATTTCGCTATTCTGTTTGGAAATCATAGTTTGTGATTGTTTCAGAATTTGCTCGTTTGTTTGACACACCTCGATGATTTCATCCAAACTTCGTTCCTTTTCAAGGAGACGTTTTCTTAAATCTACACTAGCCCAAGAGTCAATAATTTTATCTTTCAACGAGATGTCTTCAATTTCACGTTTGGTTTCTCCGAAAGAACATTTAGAGGATTGGTGTCTCAGCCGTAACAAAAATTTGTTAAAGCATTCTCCTTCTAGTGGGGCAATGCTCCTAAACAAGTGCCTTTCGAATGTTGAATTTCGTTTTGGTGTAAAGTAATTATTGAGTTTTTCGACCAGGACCTTGAATACATCAGTTTTATTTTCATCATCAGGTTCTACTAGGGCTCCCGGAATATTAAAAACAACTTCTTGCAATTGGGGTCCACCTAAATGAAGTAGCTTACTTTTTTGTTTAACCGCATCTTTAATATCTTCTGATTGAAGATATAAAGTGAATGATCTAAGCCATTTCTCCCACTCACTTCGCAATAACGACTTGTCAAAGCTATCGCAAAGGAATGGTCTCATTTCAGTCATATTGCCTCGTATATGTACTTGATTTCCAGTTAGATCTTTTCTTTTCCCAATTGAATGGACTGCACACTTGCTACTTATTTAACCAATTGAATGGAAACAACCCTTGGCTTGTAATTTGTCAATTGAATGATCTACAAGAAGAAAAATTTCAAAACAACCCTTTCAACAATATAATTTCCAATTAAATGGAATGAATGGAATGTAAATAGTTGTTGAATTTTTTTTCCACTTACCCCAACAATTAAAAAATTGAATTAAAAAATAAAAATTTCGTGCTAAGCACTAAAAACTCTTTCAAGTAAAATTGTTAATGTTGTTTGGTATATACATAAAATAAATACCAACAACAATGTTCATTGCGAACTGCCTACAACAAAAATTCAGCACGTTTGTGGAGAATATATGCAAAAGCATATACACACTAACGTTAATGTTGAAAATGAAAAAGGCAAAAGTGGGAAAAATCCAACAGCTTGCACAGAGTCTCAATGGCCGAGTGTGTTTATCCGTTGGGTCATTGCGGCTGAAGTTGGAATGGACTCGGGTTCAATCCCCGGTGCATCCACTTCCGAAAAGAGTGCTGATGATCGAAAATGGTTTTTCCTGAAATAGCTATACACTCAACCTTCGCTGTAAATAGTTGTTGAATTTTTTTCCACTTACCCCAACAATTAAAAAATTGAATTAAAAAATAAAAATTTCGTGCTAAGCACTAAAAACTCTTTCAAGTAAAATTGTTAATGTTGTTTGGTATATACATAAAATAAATACCAACAACAATGTTCATTGCGAACTGCCTACAACAAAAATTCAGCACGTTTGTGGAGAATATATGCAAAAGCATATACACACTAACGTTAATGTTGAAAATGAAAAAGGCAAAAGTGGGGAAAATCCAACAGCTTGCACAGAGTCTCAATGGCCGAGTGTGTTTATCCGTTGGGTCATTGCGGCTGAAGTTGGAATGGACTCGGGTTCAATCCCCGGTGCATCCACTTCCGAAAAGAGTGCTGATGATCGAAAATGGTTTTTCGTGAAATAGCTATACACTCAACCTTCGCTGTAAATAGTTGTTGAATTTTTTCCACTTACCCCAACAATTAAAAAATAAAAATTTCGTGCTAAGCACTAAAAACTCTTTCAAGTAAAATTGTTAATGTTGTTTGGTATATACATAAAATAAATACCAACAACAATGTTCATTGCGAACTGCCTACAACAAAAATTCAGCACGTTTGTGGAGAATATATGCAAAAGCATATACACACTAACGTTAATGTTGAAAATGAAAAAGGCAAAAGTGGGGAAAATCCAACAGCTTGCACAGAGTCTCAATGGCCGAGTGTGTTTATCCGTTGGGTCATTGCGGCTGAAGTTGGAATGGACTCGGGTTCAATCCCCGGTGCATCCACTTCCGAAAAGAGTGCTGACGATCGAAAATGGTTTTTCGTGAAATAGCTATACACTCAACCTTCGCTGTAAATCTTCTGTTTTTGAATATTAACAAATGCTCTGTGGCAACTTTTTCTAAATCGAATACGCCGATACCCACGAGCTACTTTCTCTCTAATTCACGACTTAACTTTGTGAAAGAAGTAAAATATTTGGGAGTGATTTTTGATACGAAATTTTCTTTCGTACCTCATGTGAATTTCATACTACCGAAGGCATACTCACTTCTAGCCTTTATACGTCGAAATAGCTCAAACTTTACTGATCCTTACACTTTTAAGTCTCTATATACCAGCTTAGTTCGTTCAAGGCTTGAGTATGCTTCGGTTATATGGAACCCAGTTTACTCGATACATGCATATCGCTTAGAGCGTGTTCAAAAGGCATTTATACGCTTTGCTTTGCATCCCCTAAAATTTAATGAGCCCATCCCATCTTACGAATCCCGCTGTATGCTAATTGATCTTAAAACATTAGAGAATAGAAGAAAGATACTGTCACTTTCTTTCATAACTGACATCATTGTTGGAATTATCGATTGCCCGCATCTGCTTGGTTTAATTAACTTTAATGTACCGTCAAGATTGCTTAGGCACTCTTATCTTTTTAATATGGGAGTTTGCCGTACTAATTATGCTTTAAATTCGCCAATAAACAGAGCGTTAACTGAATTTAATAGCTTTGCGAAGAAATATGAAATTGATTTTGGGCTTGGAAAAAATTATGTTAAATCTGTTTTAATTCAAGCTTATCGCTAATATAGATACCGTTAAATTATATTAAAATATGTAATTGTAAACATATATTCTTTGTAACTTAGGTTTTTTTTTTTAATAGTCTGTAAGAACTGGTTTCATAGACGAAATAAATAAATAAATAAATAGTTGTTGAATTTTTTTCCACTTACCCCAACAATTAAAAAATTGAATTAAAAAATAAAAAATTCGTGCTAAGCACTAAAAACTCTTTCAAGTAAAATTGTTAATGTTGTTTGGTATATACATAAAATAAATACCAACAACAATGTTCATTGCGAACTGCCTACAACAAAAATTCAGCACGTTTGTGGAGAATATATGCAAAAGCATATACACACTAACGTTAATGTTGAAAATGAAAAAGGCAAAAGTGGGGAAAATCCAACAGCTTGCACAGAGTCTCAATGGCCGAGTGTGTTTATCCGTTGGGTCATTGCGGATGAAGTTGGAATGGACTCGGGTTCAATCCCCGGTGCATCCACTTCCTAAAAGAGTGCTGATGATCGAAAATGGTTTTTCGTGAAATAGCTATACACTCAACCTTCGCTGTAAATAGTTGTTGAATTTTTTTCCACTTACCCCAACAATTAAAAAATTGAATTAAAAAATAAAAATTTCGTGCTAAGCACTAAAAACTCTTTCAAGTAAAATTTTTAATGTTGTTTGGTATATACATAAAATAAATACCAACAACAATGTTCATTGCGAACTGCCTACAACAAAAATTCAGCACGTTTGTGGAGAATATATGCAAAAGCATATACACACTAACGTTAATGTTGAAAATGAAAAAGGCAAAAGTGGGGAAAATCCAACAGCTTGCACAGAGTCTCAATGGCCGAGTGTGTTTATCCGTTGGGTCATTGCGGCTGAAGTTGGAATGGACTCGGGTTCAATCCCCGGTGCATCCACTTCCGAAAAGAGTGCTGATGATCGAAAATGGTTTTTCGTGAAATAGCTATACACTCAACCTTCGCTGTAAATAGTTGTTGAATTTTTTTTTTTTCCACTTACCCCAACAATTAAAAAATTGAATTAAAAAATAAAAATTTCGTGCTAAGCACTAAAAACTCTTTCAAATGGAATGACATTTTACCAATTGAATGGTCAAAATTTCTTATGTGGTTTATTTTGTTTTCTACGGTTCTTTATTTCTTATTTGCTGTTTCGCTTCTCCGCTCACTGCAAACCTGTTTCAATTCATCGCTTGTATTTGTACCTGTGTTGTTGTTGTTTTTTTTTCTTTGTGTTTGTTACTTTGGTATCGCCAACCAAAAACAAAAGTCAATTCCTTTCAATGATATAATTTCCAATTCAATGGAATGACACTTTACCAATTAAATGGTCGAAATTTGATTTATTTTATTTGCTTCGGTTGCTTACTTCTTATTTGCTATTTTGATTTTTCGTTCACGGCAAACCTGTTTCTTTCAATTCATCATTTGGATTTGTGCTTGTGTTGTTGTTGTTTTTTTCTTTTTTTTTTCGTTTTGTTCTTTACTTTGGTATCGCCAACCAAAATCAAAGTCAATCGGCTGATGCAATAATATTCGCTATGAAAGAAAATTTTCCATGTACCGCTTTTTGTTTCCTAAAATGCAAGAATAATTAATTATATTAGTGTTTATATGTAGCTTTATTGTAGATAATCCCATCCTCGTCGCCAATGTAATACCCTACAAACCAATAAGTGAAACTAAGTATATTAATTTAGATTATTTATTAATATATGTCTTTATTGTACGTCTTCGCTTCTTGAATGTCTACAATCAATTCACTCTCTGACTTCATGTTATAGTTCTCGTTGACAGCTCTCCATGGAAGTGGTTTTGTGTATATGTGTACATACACATATAATTACATTAGGTTCGCACTGTGTAGTTTACATCTCGTTTTCATTTACAGTTCTCCACATATATATATAGGAATATATAGAAGTACACTTACCGCTGTGGCTGTATAATCGCAAGTAATTTAAAGAAGAAAAAAGGAAAGCGCGCTGACCGGCAGAAAAGTCATTTTCGTTGAGTCAACGGCTTTATACATATGCGTATGTATAGGTGCATATGCATTAGGGATGGTCGAAATATTTAGACTCGTGGTCTAAACAGTGCATACAAACTTAATCCTTCATGCTGAATATCTCTGGGAGTGTTTTGGTAGGACCCTGGAATAGGGATAGGAATAGGGATGGGGATAGGGATATTCAGAGAATTGATTGAAGAGAATTAGTATTCGGAAACATTACTTAGGCTTTATAGATATAAATTTAAGGCAGAACAACGTCAGCTAGTTTGATATAAAAGTGAATTATGCCATGTACGGTCAATGACAAATTAACAATAATTGCAAACTTTTAAGGTATACACAAATATTTCTGCTAGAAAACATTTTTAGAGGCAAATTATTACATACATACTTTAATATGTGTACAGAAAACTTTTAAGTTCAAATAGATTTTATTTTAAGAAAATTGTAGTACAAAGTAGAACACGTTTAATCACGTGTGAGCTCAGAAGGTAAAAGAGGATGTATCAGAAAACTCAGATGTGAAAACGACACTTTGGTAAATGTCAAAAGTGACCACAATAATATTGCCATTATTTAATAAGAAACTGATTTCTCAACACAAACTATTGTACAAAAATGTTTATGCCTCTCTGAACAAATATACATAAGTAGAACATACCTTCTTTTTTTTTACGAGGAGGAAGCATCTAAAGCATTTGCCCTGTAAGTATGGGACTTTAACCGCACTAAACCTCCTGTCAACGTACCGTACCCCCGGTACTATAATCAAGCTACCGTCGCACAGTGGGGGCACCTCTATACAAATGCTGCCAAAAATTGTAATAATTGGGCTAGAATCTTGAAACTCGGAACTTTTTTGGTTGAAATCAGTAAACTGTGAAAATTTGAACAAAACCCACCCACAAATACGCCCACCTCCCATATAACGGTATTTTTGAAATTTCAGCATTGAAATCGCATTTCAAAAAAAATTTATATCAGAAATTAAGTTACACTTTTCTAAAGGATTTCAGTGTGCTAAACCTGAATCTGGAGTCAGAATTTCTAAATTGGTTCTAGTTTCTGAGATATTCATGCCCAAATAGGCAAAAAACGTGTTTTTTTATTTAATTAAATTTTTTTTTTAATTGTTGGGGGTAAGTGGAAAAGAAATTCAACAACTATTTACAGCGAAGGTTGAGTGTATAGCTATTTCACGAAAAAACATTTTCGATCATCAGCACTCTTTTCGGAAGTGGATGCTCCCCACGGGGATTGCACCCGAGATACATACCATCTTCAGCCGCAATGACCGAACGCTTTTACACACTCGACCATTGAGACTGTGCAAGCTGTTAAATTTTTCCCACTTTTGCCATTTTCATTTTGAACATTAACGTTTGTGTGTATATGCTTTGCATATATTCAACTCAAGCGTGCTGAATTTTTATTGTAGGCAGTTCGCAATGAACATTTGTTGGTATTTTTTTTTTATACCAAACAACGTTAACAATTTTACTTGAAAGTTTGTTCGAATATCTTAATTAGGATTGGAAATATCGATATTTATTCATTAATTTTACAAATATTCCCCATACAAAAAAATTAAAACTTTTTGAAGCATACTTCTGGGCATTTTGTTTGGGAAAAACGTACGAAAACTTAAAAAACACCTTCCATAAAAAAGTTCATAAAACAAAATGGAGCAAACGAATTTTTATGATTTTTTCACCTGTTTATAAAAGACATCTTGGGCTATGAAATATTAAAAAATTGAGGTCATATTTTTTGTTTTTTTTTAATTTAATTGTAAAATTTTACAATTTTTAGACATTTTTTGTTTATATTCCAGAAGAAAAAAGCTGCCAAGGATATGAATTAACGCTGATAAAAAAATTACCTCATAATTTGATAAAGATAAAGAAATATTCGATTAGTTGCCTAAATATAAACGTTTTTCATAATGTCAAAACTAACATAATTAATGCGTTTACAAAAACGCAGTTTTAGGCAAATGGGAAAAAATTATAAAAGCAAATGGAGCAAGTGGAGTTTTAAAATGAAAATGCAGGTTGATTAAGAATTTATTGTTTCAAAGCACAAAAAAAATTGAAGGTCATATTTTTTGTTTATTTTATTTTTTTTATTCAAAGTCGAGCAAAATTTTTTTCTCATCGACATTTTTTGTCAATATTTGAAAATTCTTATAAATTCAATAGTGAATGCTATTTACAATTTACTCGAGTTCGTATTTTAACAATTAAATGAGATAGAGCATTTTGTATGAGGTATGATCGTAGAGTCGAAAGATCGATATGGTAAGACGACTGAATGATATTGTTACACTTGGCAAAGGTAACGTGGAAACATTTGGCAAAGGTAACGTGAAAACATTTATTTATTTCATGTTCTGAGTTAACCCTTACTAGTAAATGGGGCTTATGTTTTTTAAAATTATGTTTTCTAGGAAAAGCGATAGAATTTCTACCAATACAGATGTTATTAATCGATTACTGCCAAGTTCTGTATATAACGTCCATAAGACGACAACCCAACAAAAAATTGTGTGGAATTGGATCCTGTTGTCAAGGATATGCTAGATCATTAAACATTTTTCTTATATTTGTTTGTTTTTCTTTATATACATTAGGGCGGGTCAATTTGTACTGACAGGAAAAAACCTACTTTGTTTCGGCCACAGCTGCATTCTCTGGTCAATTCTGAACAAAAAAGTCCAAAGGAGCCTAGTTCTAAAATGAAGTTTGACCCTCCGCAATTTTGATTTTAGATAGTCATCCCCAAAAAAATTTTTTATATTTGCTAAAAAAATGTAATTGAAGATACTTAAATTAGATTTTGAGGTTTACTTGAGTTGAACCCATCCGTCGGCCGACACATCTTCGCAAAATTTAATCAATTTGGTTGTTTTTTAGGGAAATACATTCATTTTCTTAACCCCTTCTTTAGAACTTTTCCCAATTATTTTATATTACAACAGGTATATCTTAAAATTTTGAAATATCTAAGTGAAACGCCGAAACACGTCAACTTAATTTTTGCCTGTAGAATACAATGACGTGTTCAGATGATCCGTATTAAATTTTGATTTCGAGATATTTAGGAAAGAAGTTTCAGATTTCTGAACGTGAATTCTTCGTCGTTTGTAAACTTTACCCAGGCTTTGCACTTTTTTCCGCGAAAAGATTTTAATAGTTGTCTACTTAATTGGGATATTCTAAATTCAATGCCACCTTCAGTTTTCCCAAATTGGATTCGGGTTTTGAGATAACGGTAGATAATTAAAATTTACCATACCCCATTTACCCCTGGTAATAACTCAGTCAGTTTTCGAGCTTAGATATTAAAACTTTGCACGTGACTGTATGCTACTATCACCTTAACTATTTCTAAAAATAATCGAAATCGGGTCACTATGGCATATGATCCCCGTACAACTGATTGTTCAGATATATGGTTTTGATCTTTTATTTGTTCCTAACTCCGAAAATAGTTATTACACGCAGAAAGTATAATACTCACTTTCATTCAAAATTAATACGTAAACAACTCCTTCATATACGATTTCGACGTATATGCAACAGTTAATGCAGTTTTGTGCAACCAAAGTTGAAATTTCACAATAAATTTGCTTTTTAAGCTCGTTAACACATGTATCATATTAAATGAATTAGAGGAGTTTTATATCATCTTATAGAAAATTAAAAGAAGTATTATCTAGTTTTAAAATCGTGAAAATACATGCACTTATAAAGATTTTATACCTATTTGATTAAATTTTTCTTTGTTAATGTTTGATAAAATTTTCGTACAAAACAATCACGGCGAGGTAGAACAAATTTGAATACGAAGGTCAGACCACCCACGAGATTATTGCAGAATATCAAATTTCAATGCTTCGCTAACAAGTATCTGTCAAAACCAAAATCGCAAAATGGTATTTTTTTGAGAAAACCGCGATTTTATATATTTTATGTTTTCGCGGAATCTAATATCCGCTACAGTCCGAATTTTTTCGATTGGTATACCTTTTCGGATACCTTGAGGATGATATAGAAAGCATTAAATAAAAAAAGGATATATGTGATGGGAAAATTTCACGTAAACAGGATATAAAGTATAACACCTGCCATGCAAAAGATACCTACATTATATATTGCACGTTCATTTAGAATTAATACGCAAATATTTCTTTGATATATGGTTTTTACGTACCTGCAGTACTTAATGCACTTTTGTGCAACCAAATTCAAAATTTCGATAAAAAATAGTTTTTTTCCATGTCCCTACTTTGGGGTGAAATATTTTGCTTGTGGACATAGTTATCTTTGAAATTTTGAGCATTAATAAAAACATGACATATTCAGTTACTTAAACTAGTAATCTGTAAATGATTCAATCGCATCGCGGAACCCATTAAACATTGATCAATCAATTACAATTATACACTCAATACTGAGTATTTAAAAAATTTTTAATTTATTGAATAGATTTTTTACAAAAGTAAAACTTATTGTAAAATATTTAAATAGGCATGAACAGTTATAATTTTTAAAGAAATTTTATAAGAAACAGCCTTGGCTAACAACTTTGAAAAATTCTTCACATGTCTTTTACACTCGCATAATGCATTCTCAAAACTTAAAATATTTTCAGAAAATACTTAATTTTTTGAAAAGATTTCACTACACGATAAAAGCTAATTGAATAAACTTTCTTCTAATATACATATATAACAATTTATAAATTTTAGACATTTTCATAAAAAATAGACTTGGCTTACTACTTTGGATGAAAGCGATTAATCTACATTTGTACCTTTTCGGGTATACAAATTGAACAATTAGACTCTTCAAAGGACATGCTCGAATAAATACGATCAATTCGCTCCATATAAAGGGATGTAAACTTGTATTAGTCGCATGCTCCCTTGCGATTGATCCCGGACACGTCCCGGAGAAATCGCATTTTTTGCAGGTATATTTACGTTC
The DNA here is from genome assembly GCA_960531455.1 of Urophora cardui. NCBI lineage: Eukaryota > Metazoa > Arthropoda > Insecta > Diptera > Tephritidae > Urophora > Urophora cardui. The sequence goes on along the minus strand of OY482675.1, from coordinate 32,997,783 downwards.
GCCGGACATTCCACTTTGCTCATAAAAACTCATAAAAACACACTCATGCATATGTACATTAAGCCGTATCACAAAAATAAAGTTTGCGTGTGTCAGTTTTATTTGAACACTTATGTCGAAAAAATATTTTTGGTGTACAATTTTTTTTTTTAGGCCCGCGTTAAAAACAGCTAAATCGCGTTTTTTGTAATAACTTCCTTATTTGATGTCGGATCTCTATGATCTTAATGTCGCAGAAAAGGTCTCGCTCTGCACTATATTTGGCCCATATAAAGTTTCGACCTCAAAGGTTGTTCTGAGTTTTACCTTTAAAAATTTTGGAGTTACTATCCCTAGATTTTTTTATTTTTATCACTAATACTAATGGCGTTTTCTTTTCTCGAAATAATGTTGCCCTCTTTGACTTTCTTAGCCATTTTGTATGTCTGTCTAGTAATTTCACCGAATATTTACTTCTAACTAAGTAAGAGATTAACATTATCTACAAAATCAGCCATTTTAGAGAAAGTCACGTTACGTAATTCGATAATTAGGATATAGGAGGGCAACATTTTTTTGTAGAAAAGAAAACGCCATAAGCTCTCAAAAAACCATGAGGACTCTGCTAAAAAAGTTGTAGCCTTTATTCACAAACAAAAAAGTTATACCGTTTTAAAATCAGAGAACCTGTTTTTTGAAATATTATCCCAAGTTTTTGTTTATATGAGGCAGTAACGCCATATAGTATGAGGTTTTGATTAAAAAGTATTCTAAGTCCTCGATGTAACAGCGATGGAACAGCTACCAATACTTAACACATAATTTGCAAAAAATTATTGATGATTGGACTATTTGTGCTGATCAAGGTTATTTATATTGAATGATAATGGCTGTAGTGAAGATTTGGCAAGTATTCAAGGGAGCTCTAAGCACGGCGCGCTGGTTTACAACGGCTTCACGATTTCTGCATCCATGCGTATCGTAAAATCATCCAAGTTATTTAGAAAACTTCTAGAGTTCGTTGTAAAATTATACGCGCCTAAAGAGACAACGGAAGACTTAATGTATTATCAATACTTGCGCTGGATGCGTCGTGTGCCCCTAGAAATGCAGTTAATTATTCAGCCTACAATTGAAAACAACGCATTTTACTTTAATCCCGAAAACATCTTCTTGCCTATGATAACCGAGACAGAAAATGACGATAAATGGGAGCTAATCCGGATTTTCTAAAAACGCGATCGTAATCTGGAGCCAAAAATTAAGCTGACGTGTTTTGCCGTTTCTCTGTGGTATTTTTGCCTCCCTACTGTGTAATTTTTTATAAAAAAACAAGTGTTTCATTTTAAAACGTTATAACTTTTTTGTTTGTGAATAAAGGCTAGATTTTTTTTTTGGGGGATTCCTCATGGTTTTTTGAGAGCTTTGTATTAGTGGTTAAAAACAAAAAATCTAGGGATAGTAACTTCAAAATTTTTAAAGGTAAAAATCAGAACAACCTTTGAGGTCGAAACTTTATATGGGCCAGATATAGTGCTGGGCGAGACCTTTTCGGCGACATTAAGATTTTTTAGAGATCCGACATCAAATAAGGAAGTTATTACAAAAAACGCGATATAGCTGTTTTTAACGCATGCCTAAAAAAATTTTTTTTACACCAAAAATATTTTTTTGACATAAGTGTTCAAATAAAACTGACACACACTAAACTTTTTTTTTGTCCATATAACGTGATACGGCTTAATGTACATATGTGCATACATACAAATTTTCTTTTATTTGGAGACAAAAGGGTGGATTGTTGAATGTTTCGACGACAAGACCATTTACATATAAAAAGTATTGGTTGCAAAATTTGCGGATATACCCACCAATAACGAAATAAGGCCAGAAAATTATAAGGATAGAAAATTTGTATGGCGTAAGGCTTAAAATAAGGCTGATTTTCTTTTGTTGATGTTATGTATTAGAAAGTTAGGAGTAGACAGAGTGAGTGCATAGCAGAAGCAGTGCTGCCAGCATACTCCTTTTTTAGACCTGATTTGTCAACAAGCATTTTTGCAGGGTATATGTATGCTTAAATATGTACAAAAGGTTTTGTCCTTTATTTTCTTACAATTATCTGCAGAAAAATACTAGATCAGATTTGAGTTAATCTTCCATTTCTGTGCGCCTACTCTTTCAGGTACAATGATGGCAGATTTCTTTAAATTCCATGTTTCAAAAGTGAATTTGCTTATAATAATACTACATACAGCAGTAGTTTCATTGGAATGATTACTCAATTGACCACTTACAAGCTGGTGAGAATCTAATGACAATTAAGCTACTTGCATTTTTGTCACATTCCCGCTAGTTATTTGTTTCCATAATTTCTTACTTCCTTTGGGAATTTCAATGTCGTACTCATAAACATACATGTACATATGTGCATTAGACCTCTGCACAATACCATTTGCCTCTTCTATATTTTCGAATACTCTATGCATTGTACAATTAGTCACAGCACAATTTCAATGCAGATACGAATATAACCCATACTTTTCATTTGGAATACAAATACTATTTCTATTTGCTCTGTTGGAGCGATTAGTGTACACTATTCGCCACGATAGAATAGAACATAATAATAACCATGTTATGAAGTATTCACAAAACATTGTTGCTTCTTTGGTTTGTTTGTTTATTTAATGTGCATATGGCATTAAGGTGGACCAAAAAATAAAAGCCCAACAAACATATGTTCCATTTTTTAATGATAAGAAATGTTTTTCTTGTTCATTAAGGAATTTGAAAAAAATTATGTATCATCACTGATATAAAAGGAGAAAGAAATTTGGAGGCATTTGCACGACCCCTAAATTTTAATATATTAAGGAAAAATTTTAGGTATAGATTTTCGTATTATATTCGCATGAAAATCGGGTTGTTCCGCGAATTTCGGGAGAAATTTATTTCCTTCATAAAACCACCTTAATATGCCAAATAAGTTTCCTAACTAATGCCGAAAAAATCAAAAGAATCGAAGTATTGGTTACCGAGTTATTTTAAAATATATAGAACAGTTGGAAATATGTAGATCGTAAAAAGTTCTGGTTCGAAATTTATTTTAGACATATGGTTTCTTGGGCAAAAAAGCTTGAAATTACCCAAATTTTTATAATTGCGATGTGTCCATTAATATTTTTTTTGGCCCCTACCAATCGACCCGCCCTAGTGTGTAAGCATATGCACATACACACACTCACACTAGCAGCGTAATTTTGCTGAGCACAACGTCTGGATGTGTTTATGAAAATATGTACATATGTACATACATATATTTCGATTATATTCGAAGTATTCGCAAGTAGTGTACACTATTTGCAGAACCTTTTTAAGGTCATGTAATTGTCGCTACGAATAAGTAATTGTATTGGTTCTGTTTATGGTTGTGCTCTACTTGCGTTTATTCTAAAACGACAGAAACAAGTAGGTACTGTAATTGGACGGCCGCGAATATTTTGTTGGCCGTTTCGAATCCATTCGTGCAGCCTTCTAATGTGCATACATACAAATTTTCATTTTTTTTTGGGTCGAATGTTGAACATTTCGACGACAAGACCATTTACATATAAAAACTGCTGGTCGCAAAATTTGCGGACATACCCACCAAACTATTTTAGCCTTATTTAAGAATTAAACAGCACATTTAAAGGCTAATGAAATAAGGCCAGAAAATTATAAAGGTAGCAAATTTGTTTGGCGTAAGGATTGAAATAAGGCTGATTTTCTTTTGTTGATGTCATGTATTAGAAAGTTAGGAGTAGACAGAGTGAGTGCATAACAGAAGCAGTCCTGCCAGCATACACCTTTTTTAGACCTGATTTGTCAACAACCAGGAATTTTTGCAGGGTGTATGCATGCTTAAATATGTACAAAAGGCTTTGGCTTCATTTTCTTACAATTATCTGCAGAAAAATACTGGTATAATTGAGTTCATCTTCCATTTCTGTGCGCCTATTCCTTCACATCCAATGATTGAAAGATCTTCTTAAAAATCTGCTTTTGAAAAAGCGAAATGAAGCTGATTGAAAATCTCCTCCAGCCTGCTTGCTTTTGATTGAAATTTGCTTGAAAATGATTGAATTTTTTTTTCAAGCAACCGCTAGCTTGGTTTGCTTTTAAACAAACAAGCAAGAGCTTGTTTGCTTTTAAACAAACTAAGCAGCGCTTAGATTGAAAAAATGCAAACAATCCCAAACGCTGCATTTTTATCGGGCTGTCAAATTTGTTTGTTCTATTCCACATAGATTTCACATATTTTTTCAGGGTTGGTTGTTCTATTGACAAAAATGTCGCCCTCTCCCCGACCACAGGGCAGCATTTTCTGTCCTTAATATAACAAAGGGGTTGCATTATTTTTGTTTCATACATCACATGAAAAGTGCAACATTTTCTTAGGGCACAGGGCGCATGTTGATAATGTTGCCTTGAAAATAATGCTGCATTTTGGTTCAGTATCGAAAACGCTTTTAACTATTAGCCTAAAACTGAGTTTTTCTGCGCGTTAACTCTCGTTAATGTAAATGATCGTATTACTTTGCAAATCAGGCAATCGTTTTTGTAAACTTAGGTAGTTGCTAGGTTTTTATTTTTTAAAGGGAAATTAAATAGAATTTCATGACAGATGTTTAGTATTTAAGCAGTCTACCTAAGCAAGCTTAACAAAAAGGATTGTTTGAGTTTCAAAAGTAAGCAATTTACGGTAATGTCAAATTTTAGGCCTGCCAATACTTACCTGCATATGTGCATATACATACATATGTACATATAAATTCTTGTACATACATTCAATTTTATAAAAATTACTAATTTTTACCAACGTTGTTCAGATAAAATTACGAGTAGTCGCGTTCTCCCGAAAGCATTCCCGATTAATGACTTGTTTTTTTAAGTAAAGCAGATGAAAACTTTCTTCTTCCACTTATTTGTTTACTCGAAATACATACTTAAAGGAAAATCCATAACAAAATCCTTATACCGAGCGAGAAATTGTTTACCAATTTTGACAGAATTTTATCAAAGTGGTAACGCTGCTCTCTTACCTACTATTACTTAAAATTTTTGACAGTAATAAGTATAGCGGTACTAAATACTGTAAAAAATTGTAAAATTAACTCGTTACTAATTACTGAAAAAAATTTTAAGTAAGCAGTAAAAAAGGTAAAAATAATGAATTACTACTGCTACTTAGAAGTGCCCATCTATGGAAAAAATAGCCTTTTCTTAAAATCTGCAAATCTAGAATGCGAGAAAGCACCTAGTGCTTATGCCTATCTAAAAATATCTTTGTTAAAAAGTAGGCGTGGTCATAAACCGATTTCAATAAATTTCTCCGTGTCTATTAACACAAGTTATAAAAGTGTATAAACCAAGTTTCGTCATAATATCTCAATTATTTGTCGAGTTATGGGCTCCGAAATCTCGTAGATTCCTTTGTCTAAAAAGAGGCGGTGCCACGCCCTTTTTCCAAACTTTTCTATTTTTTGTTTTCGGTCTACTGTGGGACTCATGCCACAAAATTTCAACGAATTATCTTTATATTTGACAACGATATCGCTTAAAATGTTTTTAGTAGGCCACTTTATAGTTCCCATATATAAAATTGGGTGTGGTCGTCAACCGATTTCGCTAAAATGTTGAACATGTATTACTACAAGTAATAAAAGTGTATACACCAAGTTTCGTCATAATATATCAATTAATTGTCCAGTTATAGGCTAAGAAATCTCGTATATTCCTGCTTCTAAAAGGAGGCGGTGCCACGCCATTTTCCAAAATTTTTGTGTTTTTTGTTTTATGTCCATAGTTGGACTCCCGCCTTAAATTTCAATGATATATCTTTATATTTGACAGAGATATCGCGTAAAATGTTTTTATTAGGTCACTTTATAATACCCATATATAAGTGGGCGTGGTCGTCAACCGATTTTGGCAATTTTTCCTCCAAACATTTGCCTAGGTATATCACGCGTACCGAATTTCATCGATATATCTTCAACGGTTTCTGAGTTATGGCTTATAAAACTTCCAATGTTGAGCCCTTAGTAAGTGACCGTGGCACCGCCCATTTTCCAAAATTTCATCAAATTTCTGCATAAGGGCCTGAGCTCAATACGTGGGTGAAATTTCATCGCTCTAGCTATATTAGTGGCTGAGATACCAAATTTCCGATTTTTTCTATATAGGAAAAGTGGGCGTGGTCATGGTCCGATTTCGCCCATTTTCAATACCAACCGTCCCACTCTCGATACCAACTTGCACTCCAAATTTCATCAAAATATCTCAATTTTTGCGCGAGTTACAGTGCGTACGGATGGACGGACGGACAGATGGACGGACATGGCTCAATCGATTTCTCTTTTCACCCTGATCATTTTCATATATATAAGTCCATATCTATCTCGCTTATAGCATTGACAGACGGCACCGATAATCCGGAATATCTGGCTAATTCGGACTTAACTTGAGAATTAACTGGAGGTAATCCGGAATATCTCTTGAGTTAGTCCTCAAAATTTTAGCGGATTAAAGCATTTTGTAATGACATCCCTGGTGAAAAATGTCTATTGTGAATGAAAAGGAAGAAAAAGAAGAACCCAAAGCAGATCTAGGAAGGTAGGCGCATAAGTGAATTCAGAAATTTCGAATGTAATTTGTTACTGTAATTGGTAGTGTAATGTCATAATATTTCGCTTTGGTTGAAATCTGAATTCGTTTGGACTCGCCCATTCCTATTGACCATGATGTGACTTCGTTTTGATTTTGACATTACCCTACCTTTGGAAATAAAACAAGAAGTTTTTGAATTCGCCGCTGCGTCTACCTTCCTTCAGCTGTTTTGTTAATCCGCAATACTTGCCGTCTGTCAGGGTAAAATTTTAATCGAATTAAATGTTGCGGTAATCGGGATTATCGCTGCCGTCTGTCAATGCTATTATTTCATTCTGTTACAATCCACCGTTATGAAAACTATAATACTCTGTGTACTAGTACAGCTGAGTATAAGTATTTTGAAATAAAAAAGAAATGGAATAAGGTACAAGTTGTAAATTTACCAAGCTCTATCTAGCTTCTGCTTTTCAATCAAGGGAATGAAGAAGTCCTATTTGCATAGCGTATTGTTCCAAATATATTTAGTACATAGCCATCCTGCCATTTTAACTTTCATTATTATTTTATTTTAGTAATTTATTATTTAAATTAAAAAAAATGGTTCTCGTTGAGCTTAAAACTAATGACAATCAAATTGTTCTTTGAAGGGTTGTTTGTCTTTTTTCAACCTACAGGAGAATTGTTTTTGTAGTTTTACTTTCGGTATGTTTTTTCAAACAAAAAATACAAGAAAAATACGGAGAAAGAAAGTGTTATCATACGGGCTTTCGTTATTCTTTTTCGAACATAAAAGAGTTACCAAAGAGTTTTCTACCACCATATTTTCACATGTTGCCATAAAGTACATTATTTTGAACAAGTCACAAGGCAAGATTAAACAAATACTTAATCTTAAAATGCGGTAGATTTTAAACCCCTTGCAGTAGATCCTCATATTTTAAAAAATATTCGGTAGATTTACCGCATATTCGTGCAGTGTGCACACTGTAGAGAATAGTCGCGTTTCGAATTGTCCGAGAGAAGCAAAAATACCGGATTACTGCAACAACCATATGAAAAAGCAACAACTTAACTCGGACTACAATCCGAGCTGATTTCAACGCGGATAGCGCAATCCGAGGTGAATTTGAGTGGTGCCTAGTAGGGTTGGGCGATATATATCGATATATCAATATATCGATATTTTTAAATAGTACAGCCGATAATATCGGCGATATTTTGAATTACCGTGCATCGATAATCGATAATTTTTTGCCATTTCGAGCCAAATTCGATATTTTTCATACATTTCTGATTCGCTTTGAATTTAACACCTGAAAATTTTTTAAGAAGTGGTATAACCATAATGTTCGGGTGTTTGAATTTACATTACTTTCTTCTTCAAGCAATTCTTAATGATTTTTATGTTTATACTTCACGATTCGTAGAATATCTGTAGACTCATCGAACTTTAACAACAAATATCTAGTAAACTATAAGTCTCCGGCAAGTTTGGATTTCAGTTTTGAGATCTGTGAGAGCACCTCTAACCCCGTGAAGTGGTTTTTTTGCGGGACGTGGTTCCTTAATGTAAAGCCGACCCTTTCGATATATTGATATATCGATGTTTTTACACGGCATAAATCGATGTTTTTTTTAAATATCGATATAATATATATCGATATATTTTTCCAATTTGCCCATCCCTAAGTGCCTAGTTCAATTACAGCTCTATTGTGAATGGATTTCAATTTAAATGTCATAATGATTTACGAAAGTTAAAGCGAAGGGAAGGCAAAAAATGGATGAACGATGAGTAAAATTTTATTTTATTTTATAAATTAATTAGAATCTTGGTTTATTTTAAGTATTGTGAAAATGCCAAAATGGAGGTGGACGCGAGAAGAGACGGGGGGCTTCCTACGATTTTTGTTGATTTTTTCTGTTATTCACTGATATTTATTTTCAACAGAAAAAATTTGGGCAAAAAATAAAAAAAATGTATACATATCTACATTCAATGAAAATTTTCCAAATAAGTGTTTTTTTATTTCTCAACCTGTGAGATTTATTTTGAAAAATAATATATTTTTGTTACCGAAAGACCAAAAAATCTGATTTTAATTTTTTTTGTTGAAACCGAAATTTTTATTTTTCTGTTTTTTTTTGTTTTTTGTCTGTGAAAAACAAAAATATTTTAAATGTTAACAGTTAAATTCAATCTCTGGTTGGCGACCTTCGGCCGCGCTTATAAAAAAAACCCTGTGCTACGCCATCCAAGTCCGATCGTGTGATCCCTCTGCGTAGTACACCCTTCAGCGTAGGCGTCCTTCGCCTTTATTTATTCATTTCATTTATTTAGATGAACATATTTTTTTATAAAATATGGAATCTCTTAGATACCTCGTAGGGCGCATTATATCGAAGCCGACCCGAACTACTGGAGTCGTTACCTATTGCGTCCATTGCTTCTTCGACATCCCGCTGGTCTCTGATGCGGCGCAAATCGATTTGGTCTTGTGCCAAAATTGTCGAAACCTATAAAAATAATTAATTTGTTTAAAATTTGTTTAAATTAACTATTTTTTTTTTCATAATTACCAAATTTCCGATGGAGCTATTAATTTTTTTCGTTTGTTTTGGCGGATTTTCTGACAGTTTATACCAGTGCTGCCAAAGTTCGTTAAACGGTTTCGTGTTTTTTCCTTCTCGGGACAATTCGAAACGCGACTAATAAACAAATTTGCAGCATTCATGCAGCTCCTTACTAAACACTACAGACGTTTGGCTGCTTCATCGCCAAGCTGTGAGGCCTCGCTCATTCCTCACTCACTCCGGAGTAACATATGGAGGCGCAGCGGAGGAGAGGCAACGCTTCTTGTTTGCCTCCTATTGGCTGCGCACTCTTTTGCCACTCATGCGGAGCGCTTGCGCTATTGTGTGGCCTCTGTTGTTTGCACATGATCCTCGTGAGTGCGGCATGTGTGAGTGTGGAGCCAAAATGAGGCAAATCCGAACCTTGGTCCCAATTCTAGTGTTAATACAACATGAAAACAAATGTTAAAACAACAAGAGCCACATTTAACAAAAAAAGTTACTTGATATAATACGAAACAATTTTGAAACATAAACGTATTGTATCATTATCCACTGGCCTGTGTCTTGGTGAGAAGCGTCGAGGCCGTACATCACTCACACAATTTGTGTGTAGGCATGAGGCAGTTCTGACATATATTTTTTCAGTGTTTGAAAAAACTGGTCGGAATTAGCAAAAGTCGTGAAATGTTTGATTTTATTTGATTTTGATATTCGTTGCTTTTTAAAATGACGATTTTGCCTGATTTTGATATTGCGCTGATTTCATATTGCTCAAAATCAGAAGCGACCAGATTTCAAAATTAACGATTTTGCCTGATTTTGATTTTGCGCTCATATTTATCAAAATCAAAAGCGGCCAAATATCAAAATCAATGCTTTGATAGTTTGATATTTGGTACTTACGTGTACATGTACATATGTACATAATTTCTTACTCGCTGTGTTGCGTTAGCATGTACATATGTATGTACATGTAAACGTAAATACAACATATCAAACTGTGAAAGCATTCATTTTGATATTACGCAGCTTTTGATTTTGATCCTTGAGTAATTATCTCATATGCCCTCATACCAATTTTCAGCATTCTAATACAAATATTTCAAGAGATTTCTCTGTGAAAATTTCAGTTTGTATGGGAGGTGCCCACCCCTGCTTTACCAAGATCTATCGTTTTTATCTGTTGAGTACGTAATTGTCCCATATGTCCTCACACCAATTTTCAGTGCTCTACTACAAATATTTTAAGAGATATTCGCTGTGAAACTTTCAGTTTGTATGGGAGGCACCCATCCTTGCTTTACCAGGACCTAGATTGTTTATCCGTTGAGTACGTAATTATCTCATCTGCCCCCACACCAATTTTCAGCACTCTACTACAAATATTTCAAGAGATTTTCGCTGTGCAAGTTTCAGTTTGTATGAATGGTTTCCATCCCTGCTTTTTTTTATAATGATTTCCTGCAGTCGTGGTAACCAAACATAATAAAATGGATATTTGAGGGTGTGGTATTTTCTAACGCATTATGGGCATTTTCATTTGCGGGTCTCTTTTCATGATGGAAACGGCGAAATTCTAAGTGTACGCTTTGCAAAAAAAACAAACATTGTGATGGCACGATTCGCGATAGATGTACACTTCACTTCACTTTTACTTCTGAGTTAAAGTTATGCTTAATTTCAGAATTAGTTTTACACATTTTGTTTAAATTTGACTGAACAATTAGTGGCAAAAAATTATGTTCGCAACGCCGTTTTAGTTGTTCTTTTAGAGTATTGCAGTGGAAATTAACTTCAGTTGATGTTATGTTTTCTCATTCAATATTTTTTATCAACGAGTGAAACATAGTAGCTTGACTGAGTTGTTTCAGCGCATTCATCCAAACAGATTTTTTTAATATTTAGAGGGCATTTTTTCAAGTTCAAGCGATGTGTCTTTAATGTATCAAACAATTTTAACACACACTCAATTGCTGGGGTTAACGATATCCACCTTGTTTTCGAGTACCTCAACAATTTCCTGTAATCAACTGAGCCTTCTTCGGAAAATGCTTTCAGTGATATAAGGCGACTGCTACACATCTATATACCGATTTTAAAAGTTAGACCATCATTAGAAAGGAAATTCCCGAGAATAGGTCCATTTTGATTTTCATTAAAATCGGTTGGAAAATACGTGCACAATCGTCGTTGGAAAATTTCTGTGTAATTGTTGTTGTTGCAGAAAATTCCTATGTTATTGTTATTGCAAAAAACAATTACTGTCATAACTTTAATATTTTATATTATAATAACTTTAATATTTTATATTATAATATTTTTTGTTGCCTACCTTTAGGCGTAACAAATAGGCGTCCAAATAAAACAAAAAAAAACAGTGCCATCCAAACTAAGGTAAAAAATAATTTTGTATGAAAAATTTTAATAAATTAAAAATGGAAAAGGGTTGTGCTTGAACTACAAATGGGTTTTAAATCAAATAAAGATAAATTTTTATAAAAAATATCATAAAGTTAAAAATATTTTTGCATTCTGGAGTAGCCAAACTTCTAGAAAACTGTCGATTTTCGACAGTAGCGGGAACTCCTAGTAATATTTATTTGTTGAATTTTGAATTGCTAAATACCATAAGAAAATAATAATTTTCGGTATGAAATTTCGGGAAGACTTACTCGCTGGTATGTAACATGAGGATGGCTCCGTGTGTAGAAGTCCACGTAAGTGGGGAAAGCTTCTGACTGCCATCCACCTGGAGGTGGCCAGAGCGATTCTTTTGCATGCGGAGCAAGCAGCTCACGACTTCCGCGCAGTGTCCTCTGGATAGCCACCGAACACCCGTTTGGCGGTGAACTAAATTGAGAAGGCGACAACTCGACAAGGCCACTCCGACATATTCGGTTTAAGGGCTTGTTGAGGGGAATAACTGCAGCGACTGTTCACCAGTAGGTGCGGCTGCGAGCGGGCGTCTGACTTGGAGCAAGCGGCTCGCTATATAAACATGTAACAATAAACAACTCCCGCAGTGCAGGTTGTGCGTCGGGCTTGGGACCCACCACGTAAAAATCCTATCCAATGAAAAGCAAAATAAAGCCTCGGATGAGACCACCTCTTTTTGATGACGACCATGGCAAACGTTTAAAGGACTATGATTTGAGGGTATGCACCTGGAATGTCCGGACCCTTAATAGGGAAGGTGCCGCTGCCCAGCTGGTTGATGTTCTCGAGAAAGTAAAAGCTGACATCACCGCCATACAGGAAGTACGATGGACGGGGTATGACCCAAAGAAAATCGGGTCTTGCGTCATATACCATAGTGGCCATGCAAAGGAGCACATATTTGGTGTTGGTTTTGTGGTGGGAAAGAGGCTCACCCGCCGAGTACTGTCTTTCACGCCAGTGAACGAGCGTCTAGCCGCCATCCGCATCAAAGCGAAGTACTTCAACATATCGCTCATCTGTGCCCACGCCCCGACGGAAGAGAAGGACGATGCGACCAAAGACTCCTTCTATGAGCTGTTAGAACAAACCTATGATCGCCGCCCCCGCCGCGATAAAAAGATCGTGCTTGGCGATTTTAATGCCAGGGTGGGCAAGGAAGGTATCTTTGGCGGCACTAGGGTTGCCAGATACCTTTCCCGAAAAAATCAGTACATTGCCTTCCAACAAAAAAAAAAAAAAACAATATATGCGGAGAAAATCGTCTTTATTACTGGCATTTTGTTTTTGTTTCCGTATCGTTAACTGTCAGTCATGTTTCTATGACATTTAACGTTCGCGTTGCTTCCTCCTTCCTAATTGTTTCATGGTTATGCCGTGGTTATGCTTACCAGCAAAACACCGATGAAATTCGGACAAATTTTCGTCATCGGTGAGAGGTTGTTAAACCGATGATTAGAGCGCACATACACATCATAACACACACAACCCGAAACCTCGGCGTGCTGGGTGTTTGTATCACCAAGCAAATTTGATCGATGTGAGAGTCCGAAAATTCTCTCACTCGACGGAGTGCACAACAATAATCACACGTTGCTCTTCGAGTATTGTCGTAAGCATAACCACGCCATTACAAACGTCAAATGAAAATAGTTGGAAAATTAAAAACAGTGCAGGGTGATAAAAATTAATTTTTTTAGTGTCGGCTAAAAATCAGTACAAATGAGTACAAAATCCAAAAAATCAGTATTTCTTAAGGTTTTTAAAACCATCAGTACGGGGCACGAAAAATCAGTATTGTACTGATCAAATCAGTACGTCTGGCAACCCTAGGCGGCACAGTCGGAAAATTCAGTCTCCACGACGTAACTAGTACCAATGGGACGAGGCTGATCGATTTCGCCGGGTCCCGAGACATGGTCATTAGCAGTACCAGATTCCAGCACAAAAAAATACACCAAGCCACATGGCTGTCACCTGATCGAAAAACGCGAAATCAGATCGATCACGTCATGATCGACGGCAGACATAGCCCCAGCATCCTAGATGTGCGCACAATACGTGGTCCCAATATCGACTCGGACCATTATCTTGTGGCAGCCAAGGTACGCACCCGCCTCTGTGCAACAAAGAATGTGCCAACAGGAAAGCAAGGAAAGTTTGAAGTCGAAAGGCTGCACATGACGCAGACAGCCCATGAATACTCCACCCGGCTCTCACTCCTGCTCTCTGAGAGCAACCCTTCACCAAACGATGTATCCGAGGAATGGGAACACATCGCTCGTACACTTCGCACCGCCGCTGAGGAAACTATTGGATACCAGCGAGCCCGCAGAAAAAACACCTGGTACGATAAGGAATGCCGCGACGCCTCGGAAAGAAAGAACGCCGCCTACAAAGCTACATTGTGTGCGGGCGCAACACGAAGCGTATGGGAGCGCTATCGGACGGCTAAGAGGGAAGAGAGACGCCTTTTTCGAATGAAGAAAAGGGAGGCCGAAAGGCGCGAGTGTGAAGAGCTTGAGATGCTGGCGGATAGAAATGATGTTCGAAAATTTTATCACAAAGTCAGGCCGATGACTGAAGGTTTCAAGACCGGGACAAATTCCTGCCGGAATGATAACGGTGGTCTGGTAACTGATGTCCAGAGTGTACTTAAGTTGTGGAGGGACGGACCACTTCTCCTCCTTGCTAGATAACGACAGCAATGAAATTGCGGAAGGAGAAGATGTTCGACCCGAATCCCCAATAGCAGATGATGGTAGGCATCTTCCACCACCCGATCATGACGAAGTGCGAATAGCAATGTCTCGGCTTAAAAATAACAAGGCCCCGGGCGCTGACGGCTTGCCAGCCGAGCTATTCAAACATGGTGGCGAAGAGTTGATAAGGAGCATGCATCAACTCCTATGCAGAATATGGTCGGACGAGCGCATGCCCGACGATTGGAACTTAAGTGTGTTCTGCCCAATCCACAAAAAAGGAGATTCCGCAATACGCGCCAATTATCGTGGGATAAGCCTTCTGAATATCGCATATAAGGTCTTAGCAAGTGTATTGTGCGAAAGATTGAAGCCCACGGTCAACAAACTGATTGGACCTTATCAGTGTGGCTTCAGACCTGGTAAATCTACCATCGACCAGATCTTCACAATACGCCAAATCCTGGAAAAAGCTCATGAAAAAGGAACCGACACACACCATCTCTTTGTCGATTTTAAAACCGCTTTTAATAGCACGAATAGGAATTGCCTATATGCCGCAATGTCTGAATTTGGTTTCCCTGCAAAACTTATACGGCTATGCCAAATGACGTTGACTAACACCACCAGCACCGTCAGAATTGGGAAGGACCTCTCCGAGCCGTTCGAGACCAAACGGGGTTTCAGACAAGGTGACTCCCTTTCGTGTGACTTCTTCAACTTGATGCTGGAAAAGATAATACGAGCTGCAGAACTTAACCATACAGGAAGCATCTTATATCACAAGAGTGTGCAACTGCTGGCGTACGCCGATGACATCGACATCATTGGCACTAACACGCGCGCCGTATGTTCTGCCTTCTCCAAGCTGGATAAAGAGGCTAAGAAAATGGGATTGGCGGTCAACGAGGAAAAGACGAAGTACCTCCTGTCAACACACAAAGAAAGAGCACGCCTTGGCAGCCACGTCACTGTTGGTAGCTACAAATATAGCCTCTGCACACTGCATTTGAAATTACATTGATTAGCCGAAATTACTTTCCGAAATCACGCGCATTCACACACGTTTTTGAGTAATTTCATTTAATCGTGTTTCAGTTACGCTGTTCCTACGCCAAATAAAAATTTTTACATGGTCAACTTAAATGAACCAATCATTAATAAAATACTCCTACCAAATTAAATTTTTTATAATTAAAGAATCGCTAATGCAATATACAATGAGAATATATCAAAGAAACCGTCGCGAACAAATTTAATAGTCGTGTTTTTATTTTAGCGCCGATGTATATGCGCTAAAATAAAACTCAGCTAATGTGAAATATTAGCGATGGGTAAAGATGTTTTCGATTATACTCGATAAAATTTAGAGAAGAGACCGATTCCAGAGTAATTTCGTGAGTTATTTAGCCGAAATGCGCATTTCAAGGGTAATTTCAGCTGGCATTTTTGTATGGCGAAACAACGGGGTAATAAACGCCGAAACAACGATTTTTTCCTAAATTACCCTTAAATCATGCCAATGTGCAGAGGCTATTAAGGACTTCGTCTATTTGGGAACCAGCATTAACACCAAAAATAATGTCAGCACTGAAATCCAACGAAGAATCACTCTTGCCAATAAATGCTACTTTGCACTAAGTAGGCAATTGAAATGTAAAGCCCTCTCTCGACGAACCAAAATCACACTCCACAGGACACTCATCGTTCCAGTCCTCATGTACGGCGCAGAAGAATGGACTATATCAAAAGCAGATGAGATGGCGCTTGGAGTATTCGAGAGGAAAGTTCTTCGGAGGATTTATGGACTTTTGCGCGTTAGCGAAGGCGAGTATCGACGGAGATTTAACGACGAGCTGTACGCAGACATCGACATTGTTCAGCGAATAAAGATCCAGCGGCTGCGCAGGGCAGGTCATGTCGTGAGAAACCCGCTGAACGCAGAAGAAAAGGAGGCCTCCACTGCGTTGGGAAGATCAGGTGGACAGTGATTCTGACTCCCTAGGTATTCCCAAGTGGCGCCATGCTGCACGAAACAGACTCGGCCAGAATCGTCTAGACGGTTACGTGCCAATTAAGTAAGCAAGTATGAAACATGAAAAGGAGGACCAGGAGGACAATTTTGCTCAGAAGGAGAACAAAGGACAAAATTATTGAGGAGGCTAAATAGCATTTAGGGAGGACAATGCTCCTCAAAGGAGGACGAACGGTTAGCTTGGTATAAGTCGTCTGGCAGCAAACATCCAGCTAGTATTTGTGACCCAGAAGTCACATCAGTTGTAAGAAAATTTAAATTTTGTAAGCAAAATGCATTTATTTTGCCATGAAATATTGCAAACAAAATTTATTGTCAAATGACAATAAACGTCAAAGCGAAAATTTAACAAATTTAAGTAAAGAAATTTTAGAGCACCGCCTCAGAAGCAGCTTTAAACATTTAGCAAGAAGTAACTCGGTTTCTTCGTGAGCAAATGTGCTAAGTCCATTTATTGTAACTTTTCAGGAGAGGCAAAAAACCTACTAACTTTTTTTTTGTTACTATTTTAAAAATCTGGAAATGCAGTTTTCTTCCTCAGATGGTCGTACTAAAATACCAGTTATCGGCACATTTTAAAGTAAAGCTTGTACAGTGTTATGAGCTTCTGTAGGACTTAGCACATTTTCTCACAAATTATTATACTCACCTGTACGTAGTAAAATTGAAATATGTATTTTGATGGAATTTGGTACAGCGGTTCCTAACTAGACAGGGACGGTTGGTATTGAAAATGGGCGAAATTGGATTATAATCACACCCACTCTCCCTATTTAGTATATATCGAGAAACACGCAAAAAGTGATAATGGATGAAATTTCATCCATGCAATGACCTTACGCCGTTATAAGGAAATAAATTGAAATTTTTGAAAGGTCAAATTCTGAAATTTTTATAAGTCATAAATAACTCAGAAACCGTAGCAGATATATAGATGAAATTTGATAAGCGTGATTTACTTGCTAAGGCAAACGTTTGGGCGAAAAGTTGTCCAAATCGGTTGACGACCACGCCCACTTTTATATATGGGAACTATAAATAGGACTAATAAAAACGTTTTAAGCGACGTCTTTGTCAAATATAAAGATAAATCATTGAACGTTTGTGGCACTATGGAAAGAAAACAGAAACCATAAATATTTTTGAAAATGGGCATGGCATCGTACATCTAAGAGATTTCGGAGCCCATAACTCCACAAGCAATTGAAATATTATCGCGAAACTTGGTGTACATAGTTTTCTTACTTGTAGCAAAATTTTAGCAAAATCGGTTTGTAACCACGTCTATTTAAAAAATAAAACATTCCCAAACCTCCCTTTGAAAACTTGCAACGTTACATTTTTGTAACTAAAAGTCATAGAGGGATGAAGTTTTGCAGTAACAACAATATTTATACGCTTGGTTTGACGATAGATAAAGATTTTGATGTGTGTGGCCACGACCACACTATGCTGCACCCTTTTTATATAAGATAGGTACACCGTGTTTCTATCAAACGCAAACGCAGACAATTATAATAAAAATGTAAGAAGTACCGCAAGCTAATTTGCACATCAAATTGGTGGGAGAGCTAGACATTCCCGCAAATTATTAACGTTTACAGTCCCATGCCATGCTTATTAAAGCAATATAGTAATAATAGTATACCATTCTACAAAACAAATTGAAAAAACCAATAATTTCTTATTTTCACCTGGACTTAGCACGTAGGTTTTAAAAAACAAATTTTTTTATGGACTCAGCACAGGGATTATCACACTAATACTTTCAAACATTCTGCATGTGTTAAAAGCACAAAAGCTCTTGGCTACACACAAAAGAAACTCAATCATTGTCGAAAACTAAAATTTTTAAATTGAAAATGGATAGTATTTTTATTATTAACTTCACAAAAAAAAAACGGCAAAAAAAAATTAAATTAAAAAAATATGAGACGAAATTCAAAATCATGATTCCTAATAAAAATATTACGTAAAAAAATCCAAATAAAAAAACCACCCCCAACACACAATCATTTACAAGCATTCAGAGACTGCTCGAGCAACACAACCTGCTAGCTCAACAGCTCAATGCTGACTGAACAGAAATTTGCAAAATTTCTGCGCGTGAACGAAGTGCTTTGTCTTGTCGGTGTGAAAGCTATAAAAAGCTCTCCCACGCGTGGATAGGAAATGCAAATCATTGACTTAGCACATTTCCATAACACTGCATTACAACGTGAAAACAGACATTATGGTAACTTCTTTTCGGAAGACATGTATTTTTAGGTGTACCATCTTACTGCATTAAAATCTCAGTTTTGATAAAAAGTGGCCTTAGCACATTTGCTCACGAAACCGACGAACTTTTTAACACAAAGTATAACTAGACAGAAGCCTTTAAATCAAGGATGGAAACTAATTATTATTTTTAAAATTTTGACAAAAAAAATCAGTATGTTTCCACTACCATAAAATAATTTTGAATATGCCACTATATTTGCGTAATCTGTGGTAATCTGCAATGATTTTTATTTTAAGTTTTATACATAAAAATAGAGTATGGACCTCCCAGGTTAAGGTAAATATTTTTGTATGAAAAATTTCACAGCAGAAATTAATTAAAGTAGAATATCTTAGGAACGCCTAGGCGGATATGAACAAGTTATACATCGTTGAAAGCAGAATTAATGGGAGATTATATCGAAATAACTTTGCATATACACTGGTTAACCAATTATTAGAGAAACCCGTGCGGTGGAATGTCGCCTTTTTAACGACATCAAACGTGTGTTGATAGGATTAGCAGAAAAAAAGTTATCGGGCCAAATATGCCTTAACCTATTAAGGGCTCATATCTCAAAAACGGTGCCGTGATTTAATCCCAAGTGGCATAACCCCAATTTTAAAATTTGGGATTATGTCACTCACCATGGTGTATCATAATCCCAATTTTTTTACTTGGGATTATGTCACCTATGTGGGAGTGACATATTCCCAAATAAAAGGGAGCCAGAATACCAAATCACTCAAGTAGGTACTAGTGCGAAGCAAAATCGGTACAGTTCGGAGGCCTATAGTTTCCGAAATATAGGCATTTAAAGTTGCAAAAAATGTCGTCTTTAACCCCACTTTTGGGAAGGAATTATTTCCGGAGTAATATCTATGGCCCGGTTCACAGTGCTTTTGCGCAGAACACTTTTCTGCGTTGGCGGCCTTCGGCCGCGCTTATAAAACATAACCCTGGGCTGCGCCATCCGTCCGGACGCGTGCCCTAACCGTGGCTACCGCCACGGTGATGTCCTTCTGCGTAGTACACCCTTCAGCGGCGACGATAAATATGTAAGTATACAAATTTCGGCCTTTTTATGTCATTTGCCTCATTTCGAAATTTTTTAATTCGGTTTCTTAAATTCGGTCTTTTAAGATTCGCCATTTTTTTTCGACAACGTACGGATCCCGTTTTTTTGGCTTGAAAATGACATTATCCCAAGTAAAAAAGTTGGGCTTATGTCACCCTAGGGGGAGCGACATAATCCCAAATAAAAAATTTGGGATTATGCCCATTGGGATTATGTCAGGGTACCCTCAAAAACTACACGTACGATTCAAAATAGTTGCTATCATTTTTTTATCAGTGCATCGTATACTACCAACTGCAGTTACAAACAGGGCTGCATCAAAATATCGACTTTTTTGTTGACCTGTGCAATCATTATGCTTTGAGGGAAAAAATAAAAATCCAGTAAAATAATTATTATTAATGGAAAAAGTAAAAATCAAGAAATAATATTCATAATAATAATAATAATAATAATAATAATAATAATAATACAATGGCGCTTTTATAACTCTGACGAGTTTTATGGCCGAGCTTCTCTGCCAATTCGAGGTGTGCTCCTTTTGTTTTTCCTACTAATTGGGTGGACCTACAGTTTTATGCCGGCTCCGAACGGCGAATGCATTTTTTGTGAGAAGCTTTTTCATGGCAGAAATACACTCGGAGGGTATGGCGCCCACTGCCGAGAGGTGACCGCTGCTCTTAAAAACCCCAATAATTGGATTTTTATTAATTAGAAATTTTTTTTTGGTGTTTGCTCGGACTGGGGTTTGAACCCGAGACCTCTGGCAGAGCAGGCGAGCA
Source organism: Urophora cardui (assembly GCA_960531455.1). Taxonomy (NCBI): domain Eukaryota; kingdom Metazoa; phylum Arthropoda; class Insecta; order Diptera; family Tephritidae; genus Urophora; species Urophora cardui. The sequence goes on along the minus strand of OY482675.1, from coordinate 32,977,274 downwards.
CTCTACCCACCGCATCATAGCGGCCACAATAATCATGCTTGAGTAAAAAAATTAAATTCATAGCATAATACTTATTCCTGATCAAAAAAAAGTAAATTAAATAATAATTACTTTTGATAGAAAAAATATAGACCGAAGAATAATGATTACTTCGCTTATAATTATTACCGTCCCTGCTTTAAACAGATTTTTATTTTATTACATTTAGGAAGTTTTGCGGTCTTCCAGCAGAACAACTAGCACACAACCAAGCAGGTTATTCTAATCGCAAGCAAGTTGTGGCCGCTGTGGTGCAGTGGGTAGAGTGCTCGCCTGCTATGCCAGAGGTCTCGGGTTCAAACCACGGTCCGAGCCAAACAAATTTTTCTAATTAGTAAAAATCCAATTATTGGGTTTTTTAAGAGCAGCGGTCACCTCTCGGCAGTGGGCGGCATACCCTCCGAGAGTATTTCTGCCATGAAAAAGCTTCTCACAAAAAATGCATTCGCCGTTCGGAGCCGGCATAAAACTGTAAGTCCACCCAATTAGTAGGAAAAACAAAAAGGAGCACACCTCGAATTGGGAGAGAAGCTCGGCCATAAAACTCGTCAGAGTTATAATAGCGCCATTGTATTATATTATTATAAGCAAGTCGCAAATTTTCAGAATCCTTTCTAATGGTGTTCTTAGTTTTAAAATCGGTTCAGTAGTTTCAACGGGAAAGATGGAACAAAATTTATGTTAGCGTATTAATAATATAGAAGATTATGACGAATCTTGATGTATACCATTTTATCAATTGTGGCAATATTGCGCTTAAATAATGAAAGTTATAATGTCATACATTAGTCGATTTTTCTTGTAACCAAGCTGGAAAAATACACTAGCTAGCTTAGCGAATATGGAAAGAACCCCAAAAAGTAAGCTAGTTGGGCTGGCCTAGCGAGTTGGGTTGAAAGCGCTTAGCACTTTATCGACCTGAACAGCAGTGTTGCAAAGTGAATGAATAGGACTGGAAAATTCATAACTAAATACTCAATTTGTTTCGTTTAACAGTGTTTTTTGGTTGACTATATGAAAATATATATTCCCATTTACATATTTTATGCAAAATTTATTAATATTTATTTTTCTCGTTTACAACATTTGATTTTGATAGCTGACACCAGGGTTGCAAATAAGCAAGCAAATTGTTGTTTGGCAAGTTAAAGCTTTGTTTTTTTTTCAAAGTCGACTGCAAGAAAAAAGCACTACTATATGTTGTTTCATTATTCAAGCGACTATATAATAGCTAGGGAAGCTAAAAATATGCAAATGCATATTTAGACCTAAAATGCATATTTATTTTGGCATATTTTGGCACTTATCGAAAAATATTAAGCTGGCAACATCTTATCTGTGGTTAATTCAGATAGTTGCTTATACATACAAACAAGGCTATTTAACTATTGATCTGGGACCAGGAGCGGAGCATTTTCCCTTATAAAAATTCACCGCGACAAACACTAAGTTCTTGTATGCTGATCAGAGCCTCGAAGCAAACCCAGAGTAAAAAAATCGTTACTCGATGCTACACGGTCAATATTAATCGTTTTCCCATATAAGAGATTTTTCTCGGAAAACCGCCAAAAATTCACACTGGAAAATATAGTAAAGTAGTTCAATGCAACCCTGCGCAATATTAATGGAATGGTTTCGTTTGCTTTGTAAAAATATCTCATGTATTTACATAAATACAAATCTAAAATTAATTTAAAGTATTATATAGTATTTAAAACAAATTTTTTAAATGTGAATTGTACGTTACAGTTCTTACATTATTATTATTTTGCAACATTCATTAAATAAAAATCTAAGATTGAAATGAAATACATACTTTTTTTTTAAGCATATTTCAGGTATTTTTTAGGCATATATGTATAGAACTCGTAGTTCTATATAAACTTATTTATTTCTATATTAAATGAATTACAGCAGAATAAAAATTGAATCTCTGTCTACATGAAGTTAGCTGCGGTTCTATATATTCGTTCGTGTTGCCAGACTACGTAATAGTGTAGTTGGGGTGTTCACTACACCACCCTCCTTCCAGTAACTTCACCGAGTGAGGAATCATTCCTTATGGACGATATTTGCCAATTCGTTCCTGGGGAAATACGCTGGTTTAAGTCTGTCGATGGATACTGTGACCGGTCTTGTTCCTACCATTATCGTGTACGTCTTCGGGTATCTGCTAATTACTAGATACGGTCCATCATATGGAGCCTTTAGTGGTTTTTTAATGGTATCATCACGTAGAAAAACATGACTACAAAACCGTAGGTCTTTTGGGACAAACACCGCCGGTTTTCCGTGTTGTGAAGTTTGCGTCGGTCTAACTGTTGCAAAGTGGTTCTGCAGTTCTCTCAGGAAAGTATGTTGATCAATACGACGATTACTGTCATCCGAGTCGATACTGTCACCCGGAAGTCGGATCGGTTGACCATAGATCATCTCCGCGACGGAAACCCCTAAGTCTTCTTTTACGGCCGTTCAAATCCCAATTAGCGTCAGCTGAATGGCATCTGAGTGCGGCTTTCAAAACTCTATGCCATCTTTCCACCATGCCATTTGCTTGCGGGTGGTAACTCGTGGTGTGTATATGTCTGACTCCTAAAAGTTTTGCCAATTCTCCGAATAGTGAACTCTCGAACTGACGCCCCTGGTCCGTGGTAATGAATTTCGGTGTACCAAATCGACTTATCCACCCGCCTAGAAATTCTCTAGCCACTGTCTCTGCTGTAATATCCGTCAAAGGGATTACTTCTAACCATCTTGAAACCCGGTCTACACATGTAAGGCAGTATGTGTAACCTCTTGAAGATGTGAACGGACCCACTATATCCACATTGACATGTTCAAATCGTTGCCCTGGTACTGTGAATTGCTCAAGTTCCGCTTTCGTATGACGTGAAATTTTGCATCGTTGATAAGCTGGGCAACTACGTACCCAATCCCGTATGTCACTGCTCATCCTCTTCCAAACATAACTTCTTGCTATTAACTTAGTCGTCGCTTTCGCTCCCGGGTGCGCTAAGCCGTGACAAGCATTGAATATCGTCGTCCGTATCGAATATGGTCTCAGTGCACCGGTAGATTTGTCGCAAATTATTTCTACACCAGCGGCGGTATGTTGATATCTTACCAGTTGCAATGAAGTAAACTCACCTTCAATTAGTCTTTTGAGTTCACTACATCTTTGTTGTTCGACATGTAATTGTTGTAAATCTACTGGTGATGGTAATGCAAACGTTTCGATTCTTGAGAGCATGTCAGCCACAAAATTATCAGCGCCACTGATGTGTCTTATGTCAGTAGAGAATTGGCTAATATAGTTCAAATGACGCGTCTGTCGCGGTGAAAGTTTCTCCCAATTCTGATCAAATACATTGGTAAGTGGCTTGTGGTCGGTGAAAACGTTAAAAATTGTCCCCTCTAAATAGTGGCGAAAATGCCGAATCGACTTGTAGATCGCTGCCAATTCGCGATCGTAAGCACTATAACGCTGTTCTGCTGGCGTAAACTTCTGTGAATAAAAACCTAAAGGCTTCCACTTACCCTCAATTCGTTGTTGCAACACAGCACCGGCAGCAATGTCTGAGGCATCAGTCATTAAAGCAATTGTTGCGTTCTTTACAGGAAAAGCAAGTAAGGCTGCTTCCGCCAACTGGTCTTTAAGTTTCGCAAATGCTTTAGTCGCTGCTTCCGTCCACTGGATTATTGTCTTATCGCGTCTTTTGCATGGACCCATTAACTTTTGCAACGGTTCTTCGATCGCCGCGGCATGGGGTAGGAATCGCCTATAACAACTCATGTACTTCTTTTGGCTTTTTGATCTTCATAATTCCTTCCACCTTCCACCACGGTCTAATACCTTCCGCTGAGACCAAGTGCCCGAGAAATTCTACCTTCTGTAACCCTAACTGGCATTTTTCGGCATTGATTAACAACCTTCTTTCACGATAACGATCGAAAACTTGTTTAAGATTCTCAGCATGTTCCTCTGGTGATGTAGAAGCGACCAGTATATCATCCAGGTATGGAAAAACGAAAGACAAACCCCTGACTGTTTCGTCGATGTAGCGTTGAAAGGTCTGGGCGGCATTACGTAACCCAAACGTCATAAATTTAAATTCGAAAAGCCCGAAAGGCGTAATGATAGCTGTCTTCGGCACATCGTCCGGGTGCACAGGGATCTGGTGATATGCCTTCTTGCAGTCGATTACCGAAAAAATCTTCTTACCGAAGAGATCTCCCCCGAAATCCTGTATATGCCGGATTGGATACTTGTCCGGAATCGTTTTTGTATTCAATCGCCTATAGTCTCCACAAGGTCGCCACGTTCCGTTTGTTTTCTGCACCATGTGCAATGGGCTTGCCCATTGACTGCTCGAGCGTTGACATATACCACGGTCGATTAGGTAGTCGAACTCCTTTTTGGCAAACTCCAACTTCTCGGGTGAAAGACGTCGGACCCTCTGCGCTACGGGTGGACCTCGAGTCTCTATGTGGTGTTGAACAGCCGTCGCAGGCCTGCTAGCTTTGGGGTCGTCGTTGGTAAGATCAGGATAACGTGCTAAGATCGCATGAAATGGATCCGCTCCTCTTAGGGAAAGTACACCATGTGGTGGCGTTGTGATTTGGCATAGTGCACGCGTATTCGTTAATCGGTCGATAATTGTCTTGTTTTTTAAATCCACTAAAATGTCGTAGTGTTTCAAAAAATCCGCGCCTATTATAGGCTGCGCTACATCAGCTATGATGAATAACCAGTTGAAGGACCGTCGGAGGCCTAAATCTAAGGTCAAATGTCGTTTACCAAATGTATTGATTGAAGTATTGTTCGCGGCAACGAGCTTTATTGCGGCAGGCTGCATACTCTCACGACGTTGTGGCACCACTGAAACTTCCGCCCCAGTGTCAATGAGAAAGTTCATCGAAGAAATTTTATCTTTAATGTAAAGGCGACTAGTATTAATATTTTCCTCCGCTGTAGCCGCTTTGAACGGAGGGTTGACTAGTTTTCCGAGCGTTTTGGTTGGAAAGAACATAACGGTCGGCATCGTGTCGCGTTTTCACCAAAAGTACGATGATACCAGCAGCAATCATTTTGTGCGTTATGTGTCGTTACGCGTGTGTTACCTTGTCTTTGACGTTGTGGTATTTCAGCTCGTTGCCTATATGTTACTTCTCGTTTTTCCAAACGATCAAGCCGGTTTACTAATTCAGAAATGGTTGCTGCTGCACTGTCGCTTGCCGCACTAACGACGTCGACGCTGTTATATGGTTTGTTCATTTCTGGAATTGTCAATATACTATCAGCCTTCTTCGCCAAATCCTCTACGTCACCTTCAATTGTTGCTAAGATTTGTTGTACATGGACAGGCAACCTACGTAGCCATAACGACTTCAGCATGTCCTTACCCAATTGCTGATTTGACAGATCTTTCATCTCACGTAATAGCGATGTGGGTTTCTTCACCCCCAATTCGCAATTTTCTACCAAACGCCTAAGCCTTTTCTCATTGGACTCACCAAATTCTTCGATGTCTTTTTTTTAATGCTTCATATTTGCCAGCAGCAGGCGGGGACGAAATAATATCGCTAGCGTGTGCAAGTACTGCCGAATCGATTTCAGCCACAACCGTGAAATATTTGGTTTCCTCTGTGGTAATGCCTGCGCGCACTAATTGAGCTTCCACCTGTGCAAACCACAAACGTGGGTCTGGTTTCCAAAACGGTGGCGGTTTCATTGCCAGCCGAGCCACCTGAAACGTAGCCATTGCATCTTGGAATGTTTCGCTATTTTCTTCGGTCATGTTGTCAAGTGCGTTTCTTACTGTCGTCGGCGTCACCACTTATAGAACTCGTAGTTCTATATAAATTTATTTATTTCTATATTAAATGAATTACAGCAGAATAAAGTATGATCAAAAGTAAAGTAAAGCGTACGTTGAATTGAATCTCTGTCTACATGAAGTTAGCTGCGGTTCTATATATTCGTTCGTGTTGCCAGACTACGTAATAGTGTAGTTGGGGTGTTCACTACATATGCATATAATGAGATTTTTTCGTGCATATTTACGAGCATATTTCAGTTATTTTTCGGGCATACTAGCATGCATATATTGAAATTTTCCGTGCATATTTTTAGCTTCCCTAATAATAGCATACATACATTATTTGGCATAAGTACAAAAGTACATTATATAACTGTAATTAAATTAAAATTGTTAATGTTGGTCCGGACACGAATCGAACGCGAGATCCCTAGTAGGCGGACATTAGCACTTTACCTGCTAGGCTTAAGTCGTATAATTAATTAATGGGATTGATAAAATAGTGAAAATATAATTTATACATACAAGAGTCCTACCAAGTTTCATTGAGATTCTTAGTGGATATCTTATACGCAAATTGTGTACACAATCTATAAATTTAGTCAACTTTGCATATTTAGAAATAATAACCTTTCTTTCGTTTCTTTAATTCCGCTTCTTGTTCATCAACAGCAGCACCCAGTAATGTGAAAATTATACCCGCTTGTGAATTAACTCCGACAGCCGTAACCACAATTTTACCACTGCCTTCCATTACATGTGTACCTGAAAGAACCATTGGATCAACATCAATTCCTTTCTTGACATGATCTGATTCTCCTGTTAAAGATGATTCGTCCACCTTTTATCACAATATAAATAAAAATAATCACAAAAAACGCAAAAAAAAAGTACTTAACAAATTAATTTTATATGTTACCTTCAAATCATTGCTTTGTATAATTATGCCATCAGCTGGCAACAAATCACCGTATTTTATTTGGGCGATATCACCAACTACAATATCACCAACAGATATTTGACATACTTCCCCACCCCGTATAACAGAAAATTTGTGCTCCCCTTCGATACGATTTTGTAAGCCTCGGAATTGACGTTCTTTCGAGTAATCATTAAAGGCTGTCACAAACACTACAACAATAACCGAAATCAATATTGCTAGCCCCTCTATCCATCCATGGTGGTCATCTTCTTCTTGCAGCACAGCTACAATATAAAAATAAATTTTGGGGATGAATATCTTTGTTAATTGCTCACAATTTACGATTATGGAAATTACAAAATAATAATTTTTCAGGAGATCAAACAAACATTTTAATAGAAAACATGAACAATCTTAACTGATTTGTTGTTGAAGTAAAGCAGGAAACTAATGTTTACTGTAATATGCGGGCTTCGTAAAATATGGCGTTTAAAACGTTATTCGCAGCTCCCCTTTCCAACATTTTTGAAGTTAACTTCTTCCGGAAATAGCAAACTTGTAGCTGATTTTGAAGTTTCATGCCTATGCACTCATAAAAATAAGCAAGCAATAGTCTCGTTTGAAATACATATATATGTACATTACGGTGGCCATTTTGGCAACTTCCTTCGATCTCGATGAGTGTCGGGCTGAAAATATTTCCTTTTTAACTCAAGAATAAGCCACAAAAATTTGAAGTTTGCTTCTCCTATATTTGCGAATACTCTTTGCATTTTACAACAGTCACAGTACAATTCAAATGCAGCTACGAATAAAACCTCTACTCTTCATTTAGAGTACGAATATTATTTGTATTTGCTCTGCTGGATAGAATAGTGTACACTACTCGCCACGATCGAGTAAAGCATAATAGTTACCAATAGTTGAAGTATTCGCAAAACCTTGTTGCTTCTTTGTTTTGTTTGTTTATTTAATGTGAATATGGAATTACATATATCTGTGGAACAATAACAGCTTAAGTAGACTTAGGAAAGAATTGAGTTATGTATACCACATTACTCTACTTTAAACCTATATATTGTGGCATTGTAACTTAAAAGCCCGTCTCCACATAACTTGTTTCACCAACAAAACATCCATGTTTGCTTATATTTTGCGTTTTTGTTTTGGTCTGTGTGAGATTTCGATAGATTTTCGATACAAAATTAGAGAAGACATCGATATCATCGAGGTTGGCAAGATGATTCAGAATGAAACAGTGTTTCAATCTTCACTCGCTCTCAGAAATTTGTATGGAAATTGGCGAGTTTCGGCACTGGTTTCCGTGTCGAAACAAGATTGAGAGAAAATGCAGAAAAAAAGAGCGAAACACGTTATGTGGAGACATGGTATAAACATTATAACACTTGCTGTAAATAAATATAAGAAATTATGTATTCAAAGAAATATTGTTCTAGAGATATTTCAAAGAATGAAAAAATGTATTATACAAAATATATATCTCTGATTGAATAAAGACCTCATCAAATATAATATTATCGTAAAATAAGAATTACTACAAATTCAGAAGCGGTCATGAACCCAAATGAAGATTTAACGTTAAAGATATTAAAAACGTATACTGTGGCAAACTTGAAATCCATCCTTGAAAAAATCGGCGAATCGACAAATGGTACAAAAAATGAGTTGGTGCTACGATTAGTAAAATTGGGATATCCTTTTGAATTACAAGCTAACGAAGGTAGCAGCAGTATGCCAGATATGGATCTTGAAGCACAAGGGACATCTTCTAACTTAAGAAATTATGAATCGGAAAATATAGCGGTAGTTACAGGGCCTACGAGTATAACTGGTAGTAGCAACGGTGATGTTATTGACATGGATATAGGCGTTGAAATCACAAATGAAAATGGAATACGAACAGAAAGCTAAATGAGTGAGTTGGAACTATTATAAATGGAGTTAGCACTATTGAAACGAGAAACCGAGATTCAGAAGAAAGAAAATGAGGTAATGAAGAGAGAAAATGTCTTGATGAAATATGAAATAGAACGGGTCAAGTTTGGCAATTTAAATTCACTTTCCGTTCCTGGAAATGAAAGTTTCATCCTTGCGAGGGAAATAATGCCAGATTTTACGGGTAATGGTGAATCCTTTGATCATTGGGTAAAACAGTTAAATGGTGTAGGTAATGCTTATAATCTAAATGAAAATATTATGAAGACTAAGTTGAAAGGACGAGCTTTGAGATGGTTTCATTCGCGTTCAGATATTATGACACTAAGTGTTAAAAAATTAATAGAGGAAATGCAATTACTTTTTGAATATCGTTCAAGTCGTTTGGCACTGATGAAAGATTTTGAATCAAGAAAATGGCAAACAAATGAATCGTTTCAGGAGTACTTTAATTAAAAGTTAATTTTCTCAAATAAAATTTCAATCAGTGATATGGATTTAATTGAACATATCATTGACGGTATCCCTGATTATATTCTACGTTCGCAGGCCAAAATGCAACGATTTAAAGATAAGCAAAGTTTGTTGGAAGCATTTCAGAGTGTAAGGCTAAGAAGAGAAAACCCATTCAAAAATGATGCTGTTAAGCAATCAAAATCGATTAGATGTTTCAATTGCAATTCTTTAGGCCATTTAGTAGTTGAATGTCGTAAGCCGAAACGTGATAAAGAAGCTTGCCATATATGTGCACAGTTGGACACTTTGCTGCAGAATGTCCACAGAGAAATATCCATAATGTTAACGAGCAAAACGATGAAACTAATGACGATTATGTAAGGCATATTAAATACAGTTTCATTAAAGATAATTATATATTTCAATCAATATTAGGTACCTTAATTGATACCGGCAGTTCAATAAGCTTCATTCGCCAAAAATTCGTGCCCAATATACTTTTAATTAAAAATTTAAAACCTGAATTTAATTTTTTTGGAATTAATAAATGTCATCTAAAAATAATTGGTCAATTGAAATGTATAATTTCTTATAATAATGAAGTAGAATTATGTTTGTATGTTGTATCGGATGACACAATGACATATCCCACAATTTTAGGTAGGGATTATTTAAACTTAGCTAAATTTAAATTTAAAAATGAATTATATGTGGGCAATAGTTATGAAAAAGAATGTCACTCTTTAATGAATATAGATACAAACAAGGAAGAATCATTCATTGAAAATACTGATATTAGTATAAAACCAAAACAGAAATTTGATATGTTTCGAAAATTTTATTTGTACTGTGACCGCCCTGATAAACCAGAAACTGATTGCAAAATGAAAATTTTATTAAATAATGATAAGCCTTTCCATTACCCTCCGCGAAGATTGGCTTATAACGAAAAGGAAAAGGTTCAGGTGATTTTAGATGAATTATTGGATAAAAATGTGATAAGACCAAGTAGATCCGAATACGCTTCTCCTATAGTATTAGTACGAAAAACAAAACAGGTGATATAAGACTTTGCATAGATTATAGAACATTAAATAAAAAAAACATTAAAGGACAAATATCCGATACCTTTAATTGACGATCTTTTGGATAGGCTAGTAAATAAGACTATTTTTTCACTTTTAGATTTAAAAAGTGCTTTTTATCATGTGCGAATGGATGAAGACTCTATTAAATATACATCTTTTGTAACTTCTTTGGGGCAATTCGAATTTTGTAAAATGCCATTTGGGCTTAAAAATGCCCCATCTACATTTCAGCGTTTTATTAATTATGTTTTTGAGGACTTAGTACGTGCTGGTAAAATTGCGATTTATTTAGACGATATAATGGTTGCTACTAAAACTGAAGATGAACATTTGGAAATTATGAAGGAAGTATTTGATAGATTAGTTAAAAATAAATTGGAGTTAAGAATTGATAAGTGTCATTTTATGAAATCTGAAATTAGATATTTGGGCTATTGGATCACAAAAGATGGTATTAGATCAGATAAAAGTAATGTGAATGCTGTAGTGAATTTTCCAATTCCACGTAGTACCAAAGAGGTTCAAAGTTTTTGGGGACTTTGTTCATATTTTAGGAGATTCATTAAAGGTTTTTCAGTAGAAGCCGCACCGTTATATCGTTTAACTAAAAAGGATGTTAAATTTAAATTTGACCAAACTGAGGTAGATTGTTTTGAGAAATTAAAAGCTAAGTTGATAGCAGCTCCAACGCTAGCGATATACAATCCAAAAGATGAGACTGAATTGCACTGTGATGCTAGTTCTCTTGGATTTGGAGCGATTTTATTACAAAAAAAGAAGACGGGAAGTTCCACCCAATATTTTACTTTTCAAAACGCACAACTGAAGCAGAATCCAAATATCATAGTTTTGAACTGGAAATGTTAGCAATTATATATGCTTTAAAGAGGTTTAGGATATATTTATATGGATTAAAATTTCGAATTGTAACTGATTGTAATTCTTTGACATTGACTTTAAAAAAACGAGATATTAACCATAAAATATCTCGGTGGGCTCTAGAATTAGAAAATTTTTATTACAGTTTAGAACATCGTGATGGTTCAAAGATGCAACATGTAGATGTGTTAAGTAGATTGTCAAATGTTTTAGTTTTAGAAGAGAACACTTTCGAACAAAATTTATCAATTTGTCAGAATAGAGATAAAGAAATTTTTCGGATTCGGCAAGAACTAGAAAAAAAAAGGTAGTAAATTATTTGAAACTAGAGTGCTGCCTACTGTCGAAACTCGACAGTTTTTCTAGATGTTTTCTTATGACTAAGGTGCAACTATAGTTTTTGTACAATTGTTTGTTGCTACTGTCACTGCTACTGTTATGTTGTTGGTGTTCCAAATACTCATACCTACTTCTTTATTTCTATTTCTGCTCTTTTCTTTCCTCAATTTCTTTCCTACTTATTCTTTCTTATCCTTCTTATTACTTGACTTTGTGTTTTTGTTGTAGTGCTTTTGCTACCTGTTTACGTTTCTACTTCTTTGAAACTACACACCACATCCAGCCAAACATGTTCTGAATTGCATGATAAGTTTGGTGAAAACGCACAAAGTCAGGTATGCTTGCGCATTGATACAGCTGTGTTGTGTGCAAAGGCATGCAACAACAACCACACGGCAATTTTCCAACGACGAATGAAAATTGGCGCAGTTCTATTTGAGAGCAATACCTTTCTAATGGTGTGCTTAGTTTTAAAATCGGTTCAGTAGTTTCGACGGAGAAGATGGAACAAAATTTATGTTAGCGTATTAATAATATAGATGAGAAACGGGTTAGTGTATCGAAAAATTGGCAAAGAAATTTTATTTTATGTTCCCAAAGAAAGGGAAGAAAATGTTTTACGCGTATATCACGATGAAATGGGTCATCTAGGATGTGATAAGGTGTTGCATTCAATATCAAAAACATATTGGTTTCCTGATATCAGAAAGAATATCAAAGCATATATTCAGCCTTGGGCAAAACCTTAGCACTTGCTAAATGAGAGTAAGCGCCCGTGTACGTATACACACCGATTGTCACTACTACAGACAAATAAAGAGCGTAAAACGAGCGCTTACGATGGGACTTGGCGATCGTCGCTTAGGAAAAATAAACAGTTTGCCTTCGACTGGCGTGAAAGCAAGTGATCGCCGCTTGAAATTCTTGTATTCTATTTGCAGATGCCAAACAACAAGCAAAACTACGAGAAGTTTGCATATAACGTGGGTACACAAATACATATGTAGGTATATGTATACGTACGTTGTTTCATAATTTCGCGAGGCGTGCGCGCATGACCCTGCTCGCTCAACATCTGCATGCAGACTGATTATTTTTAGTAATTTTCCACTTTATCCTACAGTAGGCGCAGCAACACACACATTTTTTAGTAATGGCTTGAGTGTAGTGGTGCCCAAGGCTGCATATATTGAAAATTGTTAGAGTGTATTACATATGGTCCAAAACATGGACTACATGAAGGTTTTTTGCATAATATTCCAAAAGGAAATATACCTTTTGATACAATTCATGTTGATCATTTTGGTCCGATAACGCTTAAAAATTTTAAGAAAAAGTATGTATTTTTAGTGGTGGATGGATTCACGAAATTTGTAAAGCTTTACCCGACACGAAATGTAGGATCTACTGAAGTTGTTAGTTGCCTTAAGTTATATTTTAACGATTACAGTCGTCCAAAAATTTTGATTTCTGATAGAGGCATTGCATTTACTTCAAAAGAACTCGAATTATTTTTAAATTCAAATAATATTAAACATGTGAAGATAGCTACGGCTTCTCCACAAGCGAATGGACATGTCGAAAGAATTAATCGAAACATGGCACCAATGATTGCAAAAATTACTAACGCTGGGACGGTAAATAGTTTAGATAAAGTTTTACCTAACATAGAATTTTCTTTAAACACCAAGTACGTATTACAACACCAAGTAAATTATTGTTTGGTATTCAACAAAAAGGACCTGTGATTGATTTTTTGAAAGAAAAACTGGAGGAATTTTGTCTGCACGAGGAGGAGAGAGATGTAGAAAAAGCACATTCTAAGGCAGAGGAGAATATTAAAAAATGTCAGAAGTATAATAAAAATCAAAAAGATCGCAATAGAGGTTCGAAGATATACAAAGTAGGAGATTTCGTAGTATTAAGGAATTTTGTTAGCAATGCAGGAGTGTAAAAAAATTATACCTAAATATGAAGGACCTTATAAGATATCTAAAGTATTTCCTAATGATCGATACTTAGTAACAGATGTTGAAGGGTTTCAGGTTAGCCAGGTTCCGTATGAGGGTGTATGGGAAGCAGCGAATTTAAAAGCATGGATACAAAATAAGCATATCAATGCAATCGGGGCGATTATAACACTTGCTGTAAATAAATATAAGAAATTATGTATTCAAAGAAGTATTGTTCTAGAGATATTTCAAAGAATGAAAAAATGTATTATACAAAATATATAACTGATTGAATAAAGACCTCTTCAAATATAATATTATCGTAAAATAAGAATTACTGCAATATTTCTGTAAACTTAACTTCTATTATAATAATTAATAAACATATTTAGGCTAAACTTATAATAGAGGTATATTTAACTTGCTATAAAATCCAAAATATATGTATGTGTACATACATATGTATGTACTTAACGAAATTTCTTCATTACATTTTGTTTTATTTACAACATGTATTTGTAACATTGTGGAGGGTTTGGTGGATAATTCAAATATTTAACCCATATCGTCCTAAGCAAATTTTTTTGAAGCATATCTTGATGAAATTTTCACCTTTAAGTAAATTTGAGCCTCTGAATTCAAATCTGTTATCAAAAAAATTATTAAAATTTTAGTTTTTGAGATATCATGTGTTCGATAAATCGAACACTCGGCCTATCTGTATACATTTTTTTGGGTTTTTCTTCCTGCGAACAAAAGAAAATGTATGTTCCTTTTTTTGTTCACATTTTGTTTTTTGATAAGTGAAACAGAAAAATAAGATATTTAAGTCAAAATTAATTTACTTTTGGTTTTTTAAATGATACTTATGACTCAAAACAATGGGTATAAAGTGAAAAATGGCATCTCTTGCACAAAAAGGAACTTGGTTTGTCTTACAATTTGTATCTCCATTTCTTATTATTTTCGATTTTGACTACGAGATATTGTCCTTTGATCCGCTGCAGATTTCTCGGATGAGCATCCTTTGAAAATCCAGGTCAATCATTACGTCCCTTTTGTCGCCTTCCGCGACCTCCATATCCTCAGAGTCCTTGGATTCGTCATCCGCTGTCATTAGCAGAGAATGTGCAATATCCACCTTAAAATCTTGTTGGGGGAGAATATTTATTTTAAATAACGGCGAATGAAACAGTCTAGCTTCCATGCGTTGACGATAGCTGAATTTAAAGTCGAAATCCATAAAGGCCAATACCACTCTTTGGATCGCATTGCAATATGATAATACTGTGCTTCATTGTCGTTCAGATCTACTGCGCCAATCCCTATATTGTAATTCTTTATTAGCTGGGGCTGGTTATAGTTCACATAACGGCCGGGCATAAGAGTTTTCCCTTCATTGTTGGTTTTCTGTTTCTTCCATTCTTTCACAGACACCATTGGCAGGATCTGCTCGAAATAGGTGTCAAGTGCAACCCCGCTATTATCCTGCCAACGGCAAATCAAAATACTGTTCTGGGTATCAAAACAGAAGTCATTATTTCATTTTTCGAGTTTTCTTCCAGATTTTAATTATGCACCACCAATACCGTTTGCTCGTACAGTGCCTATGGTCCTCAGGAAAAAAACCACTGAGTAACGCCCAGCGTTCGATAAATCGAACAGCTAACTTTAAATATATGAGCTGTTCGTTTTATTGACTTTGCAAATAAAATTCAAATTAAAACTTGAATTTTATTTTCTTTCCAAATGAGGTGTATACTAAATTTTATTTAATATTGGTATTTTTTATATATTTTGGCAATTTCAAAATCATATTAAAATTAAGGGTTTTTCTTAAACGCCCCGTTCAGAGAAAGCTGGGGGCTTAAAATTAAATATTTATTTTCAATTACAGAAAATATTCCACAGTATTAAACTACATCAAAATTTTGGGTTTAGGTTCTGAAAAACAGATCAGATAAAATAATAAAAAATGTTGAAATTTGCTGTTCGATTTATCGAACATTAGGACGATATGGGTTAATACACTCTTATATCAATATATTTTATTAATATATATATACATATATATTTACTTTATTATAAAACTAACAAAAGTATTTCAATTAATGAAAATTTTTGAAATATGAAAAACTTTAAAAACAAAATACATTTTCTGTAAATGAAATATTTTGAATTTCAAAGTTTTATATACATAAGTATATAACTTTATAGATGGCTCATCGATTTTGCATTCATAATCCACTTTTTTAAGAAACGCTTTCGAATATAAGAAGCAATTTATCTCGAGATGATATTTTACGACTTAAGCGATTATTGCTACAGATACTTTCGTTGTCTTCAACAGAAACTGTTTTGTCTGAAGGGATCGCTAAATATATACATATGTACATATGGATGCATATTCACATACACACACTCATACTAGCAGCGTAACTTTGCTGAACACAACATCTTAATATTTGTGCGGTTATGCAAATTAGTGGTCGGAAACTATCGATGACACTATCGTCACTATCGATGGTTTCTGAACATCGTTTACACTATCGATGGTTTTCGACTATCGTTTGAACTATCGATAGTTTATTGAAAATTTGAAATGTGTCCACTAGGCACCAAACAAACGGTAACTATTCCATGCAGGGTTTGAATTGCTGACTAGCAAGTAGTCAAAGCAACATAAATACCACTATGCATTCTAGTCGCATGGTCGTTTAAAATGTGATTACCCAAAAACATTAAAATTACACTACAATATGGGTATCAAGCGAAAGGGGATGACCCCAGGTTTCATTTGGACTTCGATATATTTAAATAAAATTTATCGATAACTTTATCGATAAGCCTTTCCATTACCCTCCGCGAAGATTGGCTTATAACGAAAAGGAAAAGGTTCAGGTGATTTTAGATGAATTATTGGATAAAAATGTGATAAGACCAAGTAGATCCGAATACACTTCTCCTATAGTATTAGTACGAAAAACAAAACAGGTGATATAAGACTTTGCATAGATTATAGAACATTAAATAAAAACACATTAAAGGACAAATATCCGATACCTTTAATTGACGATCTTTTGGATAGGCTAGTAAGTAAATAAGACTATTATTTCACTTTTAGATTTAAAAAGTGCTTTTTATCATGTGCGAATGGATGAAGACTCTATTAAATATACATCTTTTGTAACTTCTTTGGGGCAATTAGAATTTTGTAAAATGCCATTTGGGCTTAAAAATGCCCCATCTACATTTCAGCGTTTTATTAATTATGTTTTTGAGGACTTAGTACGTGCTGGTAAAATTGCGATTTATTTAGACGATATAATGGTTGCTACTAAAACTGAAGATGAACATTTGGAAATTATGAAGGAAGTATTTGATAGATTAGTTAAAAATAAATTGGAGTTAAGAATTGATAAGTGTCATTTTATGAAATCTGAAATTAGATATTTGGGCTATTGGATCACAAAAGATGGTATTAGATCAGATAAAAGTAATGTGAATGCTGTAGTGAATTTTCCAATTCCACGTAGTACCAAAGAGGTTCAAAGTTTTTGGGGACTTTGTTCATATTTTAGGAGATTCATTAAAGGTTTTTCAGTGGAAGCCGCACCGTTATATCGTTTAACTAAAAAGGATGTTAAATTTAAATTTGACCAAACTGAGGTTGATTGTTTTGAGAAATTAAAAGCTAAGTTGATAGCAGCTCCAACGCTAGCGATATACAATCCAAAAGATGAGACTGAATTGCACTGTGATGCTAGTTCTCTTGGATTTGGAGCGATTTTATTACAAAAAAAGAAGACGGGAAGTTCCACCCAATATTTTACTTTTCAAAACGCACAACTGAAGCAGAATCCAAATATCATAGTTTTGAACTGGAAATGTTAGCAATTATATATGCTTTAAAGAGGTTTAGGATATATTTATATGGATTAAAATTTCGAATTGTAACTGATTGTAATTCTTTGACATTGACTTTAAAAAAACGAGATATTAACCCTAAAATATCTCGGTGGGCTCTAGAATTAGAAAATTTTGATTACAGTTTAGAACATCGTGATGGTTCAAAGATGCAACATGTAGATGTGTTAAGTAGATTGTCAAATGTTTTAGTTTTAGAAGAGAACACTTTCGAACAAAATTTATAAATTTGTCAGAATAGAGATAAAGAAATTTTTCGGATTCGGCAAGAACTAGAAAAAAAAGATAGTAAATTATTTGAAACTAGAGTGCTGCCTACTGTCGAAACTCGACAGTTTTTCTAGATGTTTTCTTATGACTAAGGTGCAACTATAGTTTTTGTATAATTGTTTGTTGCTACTGTCACTGCTACTATTATGTTGTTGGTGTTCCAAATTCTCCTACCTACTTCTTTATTTCTATTTCTGCTCTTTTCTTTCCCCAATTTCTTTCCTACTTATTCTTTCTTATCCTTCTTATTACTTGACTTTGTGTTTTTGTTGTAGTGCTTTTGCTACCTTTTTACGTTTCTACTTCTTTGAAACTACACACCACATCCAGCCAAACATGTTCTGAATTGCATGATAAGTTTGGTGAAAACGCACAAAGTCAGGTATGCTTGCGCATTGATACAGCTGTGTTGTGTGCAAAGGCATGCAACAACAACCACACGGCAATTTTCCAACGACGATTGTGGACGCATTTTCCAACCAATTTTCATGAAAATTGGCGCAGTTCTATTTGAGAGCAATACCTTTCTAATGGTGTGCTTAGTTTTAAAATCGGTTCAGTAGTTTCGACGGAGAAGATGGAACAAAATTTATGTTAGCGTATTAATAATATAGATGAGAAACGGGTTAGTGAATCGAAAAATTGGCAAAGAAATTTTATTTTATGTTCCCAAAGAAATGGAAGAAAATGTTTTACGCGTATATCACGATGAAATGGGTCATCTAGGATGTGATAAGGTGTTGCATTCAATATCAAAAACATATTGGTTTGCTGATATCAGAAAGAAAATCAAAGCATATATTCAGCCTTGGGCAAAACTTTAGCACCTGCTAAATGAGAGTAAGCGCCCGTGTACGTATACACACCGATTGTCACTACTACAGACAAATAAAGAGCGTAAAACGAGCGCTTACGATGGGACTTGGCGATCGTCGCTTAGGAAAAATAAACAGTTTGCCTTCGACTGGCGTGAAAGCAAGTGATCGCTAGGTGATCGTCGCTTGAAATTCTTTTATTCTACTTGCAGATGCCAAACAACAAGCAAAACTACGAGAAGTTTGCATATAACCTGGGTACACAAATACATATGTAGGTATATGTATACGTACGTTGTTTCATAATTTCGCGAGGCGTGCGCGCATGACCCTGCTCGCTCAACATCTGCATGCAGACTGATTATTTTTAGTAATTTTCCACTTTATCCTACAGTAGGCGCAGCAACACACACTCATTTTTTAGTAATGGCTTGAGTGTAGTGGTGCCCAAGGCTGCATATATTGAAAATTGTTAGAGTGTATTACATATGGTCCAAAACATGGACCACATGAAGGTTTTTTGCATAATATTCCAAAAGGAAATATACCTTTTGATACAATTCATGTTGATCATTTTGGTCCGATAACGCTTAAAAATTGTAAGAAAAAGTATGTATTTTTAGTGGTGGATGGATTCACGAAATTTGTAAAGCTTTACCCGACACGAAATGTAGGATCTACTGAAGTTGTTAGTTGCCTTAAGTTATATTTTAACGATTACAGTCGTCCAAAAATTTTGATTTCTGATAGAGGCATTGCATTTACTTCAAAAGAACTCGAATTATTTTTAAATTCAAATAATATTAAACATGTGAAGATAGCTACGGCTTCTCCACAAGCGAATGGACAAGTCGAAAGAATTAATCGAAACATGGCACCAATGATTGCAAAAATTACTAACGCTGGGACGGTAAATAGTTTAGATAAAGTTTTACCTAACATAGAATTTTCTTTAAACACCAAGTACGTATTACAACACCAAGTAAATTATTGTTTGGTATTCAACAAAAAGGACCTGTGATTGATTTTTTGAAAGAAAAACTGGAGGAATTTTGTCTGCACGAGGAGGAGAGAGATGTAGAAAAAGCACATTCTAAGGCAGAGGAGAATATTAAAAAATGTCAGAAGTATAATAAAAATCAAAAAGATCGCAATAGAGGTTCGAAGATATACAAAGTAGGAGATTTCGTAGTATTAAGGAATTTTGTTAGCAATGCAGGAGTGTAAAAAAATTATACCTAAATATGAAGGACCTTATAAGATATCTAAAGTATTTCCTAATGATCGATACTTAGTAACAGATGTTGAAGGGTTTCAGGTTAGCCAGGTTCCGTATGAGGGTGTATGGGAAGCAGCGAATTTAAAAGCATGGTTACAAAATAAGCATATCAATGCAATCGGGGCGATTATAACACTTGCTGTAAATAAATATAAGAAATTATGTATTCAAAGAAGTATTGTTCTAGAGATATTTCAAAGAATGAAAAAATGTATTATACAAAATATATAACTGATTGAATAAAGACCTCTTCAAATATAATATTATCGTAAAATAAGAATTACTGCAATATTTCTGTAAACTTAACTTCTATTATAATAATTAATAAACATATTTAGGCTAAACTTATAATAGAGGTATATTTAACTTGCTATAAAATCCAAAATATATGTATGTGTACATACATATGTATGTACTTAACGAAATTTCTTCATTACATTTTGTTTTATTTACAACATGTATTTGTAACATTGTGGAGGGTTTGGTGGATAATTCAAATATTTAACCCATATCGTCCTAAGCAAATTTTTTTGAAGCATATCTTGATGAAATTTTCACCTTTAAGTAAAATTTTAGGCGACGATACCCCGGCTAGAAGAATACGGTTTTTAGGAGGGTAGGGGGGCGGAGGGGACCATAAAACTGAAAACCCCACCCTCCGGAGGCCTATGGTTCCCGAGATATACGTCGTTAAAGTTCCGATATTTCCCATACAAATTTCACCGAACACTCGCCAGGATTGCCGTTGGGTGTTGGGTTGGGTGCTGCCGTTTGGGGAAAAAAATGGTGTAACACCAAATTTAAATAAAAATTGTCAAAAACTTTTCTGCGTTGGCGGCCTTCGGCCGCGCTTATTTAAAATAACCCTGGGCTACGCCACCAAAGTCCGGATATACAACCTAACCTCTGAATTCAAATCTGTTATCAAAAAAATTATTAAAATTTTAGTTTTTGAGATATCATGTGTTCGATAAATCGAACACTCGGCCTATCTGTATACATTTTTTTGGGTTTTTCTTCCTGCGAAGAAAAGAAAATGTATGTTCCTTTTTTTGTTCACATTTTGTTTTTTGATAAGTGAAACAGAAAAATAAGATATTTAAGTCAAAATTAATTTACTTTTGGTTTTTTAAATGATACTTATGACTCAAAACAATGGGTATAAAGTGAAAAATGGCATCTCTTGCACAAAAAGGAACTTGGTTTGTCTTACAATTTGTATCTCCATTTCTTATTATTTTCGATTTTGACTACGAGATATTGTCCTTTGATCCGCTGCAGATTTCTCGGATGAGCATCCTTTGAAAATCCAGGTCAATCATTACGTCCCTTTTGTCGCCTTCCGCGACCTCCATATCCTCAGAGTCCTTGGATTCGTCATCCGCTGTCATTAGCAGAGAATGTGCAATATCCACCTTAAAATCTTGTTGGGGGAGAATATTTATTTTAAATAACGGCGAATGAAACAGTCTAGCTTCCATGCGTTGACGATAGCTGAATTTAAAGTCGAAATCCATAAAGGCCAATACCACTCTTTGGATCGCATTGCAATATGATAATACTGAGCTTCATTGTCGTTCAGATCTACTGCGCCAATCCCTATATTGTAATTCTTTATTAGCTGGGGCTGGTTATAGTTCACATAACGGCCGGGCATAAGAGTTTTCCCTTCATTGTTGGTTTTCTGTTTCTTCCATTCTTTCACAGACACCATTGGCAGGATCTGCTCGAAATAGGTGTCAAGTGCAACCCCGCTATTATCCTGCCAACGGCAAATCAAAATACTGTTCTGGGTATCAAAACAGAAGTCATTATTTCATTTTTCGAGTTTTCTTCCAGATTTTAATTATGCACCACCAATACCGTTTGCTCGTACAGTGCCTATGGTCCTCAGGAAAAAAACCACTGAGTAACGCCCAGCGTTCGATAAATCGAACAGCTAACTTTAAATATGAGCTGTTCGTTTTATTGACTTTGCAAATAAAATTCAAATTAAAACTTGAATTTTATTTTCTTTCCAAATGAGGTGTATACTAAATTTTATTTAATATTGGTATTTTTTATATATTTTGGCAATTTCAAAATCATATTAAAATTAAGGGTTTTTCTTAAACGCCCCGTTCAGAGAAAGCTGGGGGCTTAAAATTAAATATTTATTTTCAATTACAGAAAATATTCCACAGTATTAAACTACATCAAAATTTTGGGTTTAGGTTCTGAAAAACAGATCAGATAAAATAATAAAAAATGTTGAAATTTGCTGTTCGATTTATCGAACATTAGGACGATATGGGTTAATACACTCTTATATCAATATATTTTATTAATATATATATACATATATATTTACTTTATTATAAAACTAACAAAAGTATTTCAATTAATGAAAATTTTTGAAATATGAAAAACTTTAAAAACAAAATACATTTTCTGTAAATGAAATATTTTGAATTTCAAAGTTTTATATACATAAGTATATAACTTTATAGATGGCTCATCGATTTTGCATTCATAATCCACTTTTTTAAGAAACGCTTTCGAATATAAGAAGCAATTTATCTCGAGATGATATTTTACGACTTAAGCGATTATTGCTACAGATACTTTCGTTGTCTTCAACAGAAACTGTTTTGTCTGAAGGGATCGCTAAATATATACATATGTACATATGGATGCATATTCACATACACACACTCATACTAGCAGCGTAACTTTGCTGAACACAACATCTTAATATTTGTGCGGTTATGCAAATTAGTGGTCGGAAACTATCGATGACACTATCGTCACTATCGATGGTTTCTGAACATCGTTTACACTATCGATGGTTTTCGACTATCGTTTGAACTATCGATAGTTTATTGAAAATTTGAAATGTGACCACTAGGCACCAAACAAACGGTAACTATTCCATGCAGGGTTTGAATTGCTGACTAGCAAGTAGTCAAAGCAACATAAATACCACTATGCATTCTAGTCGCATGGTCGTTTAAAATGTGATTACCCAAAAACATTAAAATTACACTACAATATGGGTATCAAGCGAAAGGGGATGACCCCAGGTTTCATTTGGACTTCGATATATTTAAATAAAATTTATCGATAACTTTATCGATAAGCCTTTCCATTACCCTCCGCGAAGATTGGCTTATAACGAAAAGGAAAAGGTTCAGGTGATTTTAGATGAATTATTGGATAAAAATGTGATAAGACCAAGTAGATCCGAATACACTTCTCCTATAGTATTAGTACGAAAAACAAAACAGGTGATATAAGACTTTGCATAGATTATAGAACATTAAATAAAAACACATTAAAGGACAAATATCCGATACCTTTAATTGACGATCTTTTGGATAGGCTAGTAAGTAAATAAGACTATTATTTCACTTTTAGATTTAAAAAGTGCTTTTTATCATGTGCGAATGGATGAAGACTCTATTAAATATACATCTTTTGTAACTTCTTTGGGGCAATTAGAATTTTGTAAAATGCCATTTGGGCTTAAAAATGCCCCATCTACATTTCAGCGTTTTATTAATTATGTTTTTGAGGACTTAGTACGTGCTGGTAAAATTGCGATTTATTTAGACGATATAATGGTTGCTACTAAAACTGAAGATGAACATTTGGAAATTATGAAGGAAGTATTTGATAGATTAGTTAAAAATAAATTGGAGTTAAGAATTGATAAGTGTCATTTTATGAAATCTGAAATTAGATATTTGGGCTATTGGATCACAAAAGATGGTATTAGATCAGATAAAAGTAATGTGAATGCTGTAGTGAATTTTCCAATTCCACGTAGTACCAAAGAGGTTCAAAGTTTTTGGGGACTTTGTTCATATTTTAGGAGAATTTTAGGAGATTCATTAAAGGTTTTTCAGTGGAAGCCGCACCGTTATATCGTTTAACTAAAAAGGATGTTAAATTTAAATTTGACCAAACTGAGGTAGATTGTTTTGAGAAATTAAAAGCTAAGTTGATAGCAGCTCCAACGCTAGCGATATACAATCCAAAAGATGAGACTGAATTGCACTGTGATGCTAGTTCTCTTGGATTTGGAGCGATTTTATTACAAAAAAAGAAGACGGGAAGTTCCACCCAATATTTTACTTTTCAAAACGCACAACTGAAGCAGAATCCAAATATCATAGTTTTGAACTGGAAATGTTAGCAATTATATATGCTTTAAAGAGGTTTAGGATATATTTATATGGATTTAAATTTCGAATTGTAACTGATTGTAATTCTTTGACATTGACTTTAAAAAAACGAGATATTAACCCTAAAATATCTCGGTGGGCTCTAGAATTAGAAAATTTTGATTACAGTTTAGAACATCGTGATGGTTCAAAGATGCAACATGTAGATGTGTTAAGTAGATTGTCAAATGTTTTAGTTTTAGAAGAGAACACTTTCGAACAAAATTTATAAATTTGTCAGAATAGAGATAAAGAAATTTTTCGGATTCGGCAAGAACTAGAAAAAAAAGATAGTAAATTATTTGAAACTAGAGTGCTGCCTACTGTCGAAACTCGACAGTTTTTCTAGATGTTTTCTTATGACTAAGGTGCAACTATAGTTTTTGTATAATTGTTTGTTGCTACTGTCACTGCTACTATTATGTTG
Source organism: Urophora cardui (assembly GCA_960531455.1). NCBI lineage: Eukaryota > Metazoa > Arthropoda > Insecta > Diptera > Tephritidae > Urophora > Urophora cardui. Next base: position 32,952,901 of record OY482675.1, on the reverse strand, counting down.
TTGGTGTTCCAAATTCTCCTACCTACTTCTTTATTTCTATTTCTGCTCTTTTCTTTCCTCAATTTCTTTCCTACTTATTCTTTCTTATCCTTCTTATTACTTGACTTTGTGTTTTTGTTGTAGTGCTTTTGCTACCTTTTTACGTTTCTACTTCTTTGAAACTACACACCACATCCAGCCAAACATGTTCTGAATTGCATGATAAGTTTGGTGAAAACGCACAAAGTCAGGTATGCTTGCGCATTGATACAGCTGTGTTGTGTGCAAAGGCATGCAACAACAACCACACGGCAATTTTCCAACGACGATTGTGGACGCATTTTCCAACCAATTTTCATGAAAATTGGCGGAGTTCTATTTGAGAGCAATACCTTTCTAATGGTGTGCTTAGTTTTAAAATCGGTTCAGTAGTTTCGACGGAGAAGATGGAACAAAATTTATGTTAGCGTATTAATAATATAGATGAGAAACGGGTTAGTGAATCGAAAAATTGGCAAAGAAATTTTATTTTATGTTCCCAAAGAAATGGAAGAAAATGTTTTACGCGTATATCACGATGAAATGGGTCATCTAGGATGTGATAAGGTGTTGCATTCAATATCAAAAACATATTGGTTTGCTGATATCAGAAAGAAAATCAAAGCATATATTCAGCCTTGGGCAAAACTTTAGCACCTGCTAAATGAGAGTAAGCGCCCGTGTACGTATACACACCGATTGTCACTACTACAGACAAATAAAGAGCGTAAAACGAGCGCTTACGATGGGACTTGGCGATCGTCGCTTAGGAAAAATAAACAGTTTGCCTTCGACTGGCGTGAAAGCAAGTGATCGCTAGGTGATCGTCGCTTGAAATTCTTTTATTCTATTTGCAGATGCCAAACAACAAGCAAAACTACGAGAAGTTTGCATATAACCTGGGTACACAAATACATATGTAGGTATATGTATACGTACGTTGTTTCATAATTTCGCGAGGCGTGCGCGCATGACCCTGCTCGCTCAACATCTGCATGCAGACTGATTATTTTTAGTAATTTTCCACTTTATCCTACAGTAGGCGCAGCAACACACACTCATTTTTTAGTAATGGCTTGAGTGTAGTGGTGCCCAAGGCTGCATATATTGAAAATTGTTAGAGTGTATTACATATGGTCCAAAACATGGACCACATGAAGGTTTTTTGCATAATATTCCAAAAGGAAATATACCTTTTGATACAATTCATGTTGATCATTTTGGTCCGATAACGCTTAAAAATTGTAAGAAAAAGTATGTATTTTTAGTGGTGGATGGATTCACGAAATTTGTAAAGCTTTACCCGACACGAAATGTAGGATCTACTGAAGTTGTTAGTTGCCTTAAGTTATATTTTAACGATTACAGTCGTCCAAAAATTTTGATTTCTGATAGAGGCATTGCATTTACTTCAAAAGAACTCGAATTATTTTTAAATTCAAATAATATTAAACATGTGAAGATAGCTACGGCTTCTCCACAAGCGAATGGACAAGTCGAAAGAATTAATCGAAACATGGCACCAATGATTGCAAAAATTACTAACGCTGGGACGGTAAATAGTTTAGATAAAGTTTTACCTAACATAGAATTTTCTTTAAACACCAAGTACGTATTACAACACCAAGTAAATTATTGTTTGGTATTCAACAAAAAGGACCTGTGATTGATTTTTTGAAAGAAAAACTGGAGGAATTTTGTCTGCACGAGGAGGAGAGAGATGTAGAAAAAGCACATTCTAAGGCAGAGGAGAATATTAAAAAATGTCAGAAGTATAATAAAAATCAAAAAGATCGCAATAGAGGTTCGAAGATATACAAAGTAGGAGATTTCGTAGTATTAAGGAATTTTGTTAGCAATGCAGGAGTGTAAAAAAATTATACCTAAATATGAAGGACCTTATAAGATATCTAAAGTATTTCCTAATGATCGATACTTAGTAACAGATGTTGAAGGGTTTCAGGTTAGCCAGGTTCCGTATGAGGGTGTATGGGAAGCAGCGAATTTAAAAGCATGGTTACAAAATAAGCATATCAATGCAATCGGGGCGATTATAACACTTGCTGTAAATAAATATAAGAAATTATGTATTCAAAGAAGTATTGTTCTAGAGATATTTCAAAGAATGAAAAAATGTATTATACAAAATATATAACTGATTGAATAAAGACCTCTTCAAATATAATATTATCGTAAAATAAGAATTACTGCAATATTTCTGTAAACTTAACTTCTATTATAATAATTAATAAACATATTTAGGCTAAACTTATAATAGAGGTATATTTAACTTGCTATAAAATCCAAAATATATGTATGTGTACATACATATGTATGTACTTAACGAAATTTCTTCATTACATTTTGTTTTATTTACAACATGTATTTGTAACATTGTGGAGGGTTTGGTGGATAATTCAAATATTTAACCCATATCGTCCTAAGCAAATTTTTTTGAAGCATATCTTGATGAAATTTTCACCTTTAAGTAAATTTGAGCCTCTGAATTCAAATCTGTTATCAAAAAAATTATTAAAATTTTAGTTTTTGAGATATCATGTGTTCGATAAATCGAACACTCGGCCTATCTGTATACATTTTTTTGGGTTTTTCTTCCTGCGAACAAAAGAAAATGTATGTTCCTTTTTTTGTTCATATTTTGTTTTTTGATAAGTGAAACAGAAAAATAAGATATTTAAGTCAAAATTAATTTACTTTTGGTTTTTTAAATGATACTTATGACTCAAAACAATGGGTATAAAGTGAAAAATGGCATCTCTTGCACAAAAAGGAACTTGGTTTGTCTTACAATTTGTATCTCCATTTCTTATTATTTTCGATTTTGACTACGAGATATTGTCCTTTGATCCGCTGCAGATTTCTCGGATGAGCATCCTTTGAAAATCCAGGTCAATCATTACGTCCCTTTTGTCGCCTTCCGCGACCTCCATATCCTCAGAGTCCTTGGATTCGTCATCCGCTGTCATTAGCAGAGAATGTGCAATATCCACCTTAAAATCTTGTTGGGGGAGAATATTTATTTTAAATAACGGCGAATGAAACAGTCTAGCTTCCATGCGTTGACGATAGCTGAATTTAAAGTCGAAATCCATAAAGGCCAATACCACTCTTTGGATCGCATTGCAATATGATAATACTGTGCTTCATTGTCGTTCAGATCTACTGCGCCAATCCCTATATTGTAATTCTTTATTAGCTGGGGCTGGTTATAGTTCACATAACGGCCGGGCATAAGAGTTTTCCCTTCATTGTTGGTTTTCTGTTTCTTCCATTCTTTCACAGACACCATTGGCAGGATCTGCTCGAAATAGGTGTCAAGTGCAACCCCGCTATTATCCTGCCAACGGCAAATCAAAATACTGTTCTGGGTATCAAAACAGAAGTCATTATTTCATTTTTCGAGTTTTCTTCCAGATTTTAATTATGCACCACCAATACCGTTTGCTCGTACAGTGCCTATGGTCCTCAGGAAAAAAACCACTGAGTAACGCCCAGCGTTCGATAAATCGAACAGCTAACTTTAAATATATGAGCTGTTCGTTTTATTGACTTTGCAAATAAAATTCAAATTAAAACTTGAATTTTATTTTCTTTCCAAATGAGGTGTATACTAAATTTTATTTAATATTGGTATTTTTTATATATTTTGGCAATTTCAAAATCATATTAAAATTAAGGGGTTTTCTTAAACGCCCCGTTCAGAGAAAGCTGGGGGCTTAAAATTAAATATTTATTTTCAATTACAGAAAATATTCCACAGTATTAAACTACATCAAAATTTTGGGTTTAGGTTCTGAAAAACAGATCAGATAAAATAATAAAAAATGTTGAAATTTGCTGTTCGATTTATCGAACATTAGGACGATATGGGTTAATACACTCTTATATCAATATATTTTATTAATATATATATACATATATATTTACTTTATTATAAAACTAACAAAAGTATTTCAATTAATGAAAATTTTTGAAATATGAAAAACTTTAAAAACAAAATACATTTTCTGTAAATGAAATATTTTGAATTTCAAAGTTTTATATACATAAGTATATAACTTTATAGATGGCTCATCGATTTTGCATTCATAATCCACTTTTTTAAGAAACGCTTTCGAATATAAGAAGCAATTTATCTCGAGATGATATTTTACGACTTAAGCGATTATTGCTACAGATACTTTCGTTGTCTTCAACAGAAACTGTTTTGTCTGAAGGGATCGCTAAATATATACATATGTACATATGGATGCATATTCACATACACACACTCATACTAGCATGTATGATATATATATATGGATATATTTACAGAAACATGGATGGATATATTTACAGAAACATTCAAGAAGTGTAAAATACGCTCCGTATGATTATTAAAAAAAAACCGGAAAATATTAAGTGCGAGTTAGAAACAACGCGTCGTAAACAAAAATCAGTCGATCCCGATCTAAAAGTTGTGCGCGCATGTGATAAAACTTGCGATTAAGATAAGAAAAACATAAAAAATCTTTATTAAAACTACATATATGTAAAAACTTCGTGAAAATTTGACTGGAAGTGTTCAAGAAAGAGACAGCAAATTTACGCGGAAATAAGAGAATTTCTCAGTGTGTAACTAAAGCTGTTCTTGTCACGCAATAGCGAGACAGATGATGCAGCAGTAATCAGCTGATTTGCACATAACAGGGTGGTACACATGAAAAAAAAATTTTGAATAAGTGGTAGAAGTGTAATAAGGTTATAAGGGATAGGTTATATTATTATTACAAATTGAATAAAATAAATTCATTGGATTTAAGAAAAAAAAAAAAAAAAAAAAAAAAAAAAAAAAAAAAAAAAAAAATAATAATATTCATCATTAGATACATATACATATATACATTTCTTATATACCCTATACAACCCATATACCCTATAAACATCCCGAAGGCGAGAGAATAACCCAAATTAGAACTAATACTAATACAATTATACTGATCGTCATTATTATTATTAATGCGGCAGTAATAATAATACATAATACATAATAATAAAATAATAATAAAAAAAATAATAAAAATAATAATAAAAAAAAAAAAAAAATAATAATAATAATAATAATAATAATAATAATAATAATAATAATAATAATAATAATAATAATAATAATAATAATAATAATAATAATAATAATAATAATAATAATAATAATAATAATAATAATAATAATAATAATAATAATAATAATAATAATAATAATAATAATAATAATAATAATAATAATAATAATAATAATAATAATAATAATAATAATAATAATAATAATAATAATAATAATAATAATAATAATAATAATAATAATAATAATAATAATAATAATAATAATAATAATAATAATAATAATAATAATAATAATAATAAAAATAAAAATAATAATAATAATAATAATAATAATAATAATAATAATAATAATAATAATAATAATAATAATAATAATAATAATAATAATAATAATAATAATAATAATAATAATAATAATAATAATAATAATAATAATAATAATAATAATAATAATAATAATAATAATAATAATAATAATAATAATAATAATAATAATAATAATAATAATAATAATAATAATAATAATAATAATAATAATAATAATAACAGTAATATAAATAATTAACAATAATACATAATATAATACTAATAGTAGTTATACCTATAATAATAATAATAGTTCTTTTGCCTGGTTGGTTCTAAGGGAGCTTTTTAATTAAACCTCCCTAAACAATTTATGTATGGATAGAACACCACCACCCGTGAGTGCGGGGTTAACTGAAAATGCTGAAGTCGACCCATTTGCGAAGCGGTCGAGACTAACACAGTCTCCCCCGCGGTCAGCTATCAACAATACAGCGATGCCCCTAAGTAAGAAAGACGGGGAGACATGTTCCCAAGAAGAGCTCAACGACGACGGTGATGCTTTCATTAGTCTCGGAAAGCTTATAAAAGAGCTGAACGAGATCGTAATGAGCGGAAAACGTTCTATAAACCAGAGCTTTAGAGAACTGGTAAAAGCGATTGCGGTTTCATACGACGAAGCGAGCGTCATACTAAATGAGACGATTGTGAAAGACACAAAGCAGTCTCAGACGACACCTCCACTGAAGCAGCAGCAGCAACAACGGGCAAAGCGGGGTAGGGAAAGGGCTTCTGGTGCTACACCATCCCCGGAAACGCTCCCAAAAAAGATGAGGGAGGTTCAAAGGACTACAGCCACCGACACCGAAGCTACCACGTTGAAAATGGCTAAGGAAATGGAACCAAGCAAAGAGGGGGCATGGACTAGAGTGGAAAAGCGAAAAGGTCTAAAATCTAAGGCCCAAAAGCCAAAGGCAGTGCGCCCTGATGCCATTATCATAAAGCGCACGGGCGAGTCTTCTTATGCCGACATTTTGAAGGCAGTTAAACAAGAGGACTCGCTGAAGGATATGAGCGCATTAGTCCGCAAGATAAGGAAGACGGGGAGCGGAGACCTCCTGTTCCAGCTCTCCAAGCAGTCGGAGACTGACACAGCGAAGCTGCAAGCAGCGGTAGAAAAGGTTCTCGCAGGAAAAGCAGAGGTAAAATCCTTGAAGGAAGAGTCGCTGTGCGAAATACGTGACATTGACGAGGTAACGACAAAGGAGGAAATCTGCGAGGCGTTAAGCAAAGAGCTGAATTCCTACGACGTGAAACCAATGTGCGTGCGCTCCATCAGGAAAGCCTATGGAGAAACGCAAACAGCCACTATTTCCTTACCAACGGAGGTAGTTAAGAAGCTATTGGTAAGCGGCAAAGTCCGGATCGGATGGGTTGTTTGCCGGATTAGGGCAAAAGTTCAGCCTAAACGGTGTTTTAAATGCCTCGACTATGGTCACATTTCGAAGAACTGTACCAGCAAAGGTGACTTTAGAAGTGCATGTTTTAAATGTGGTGCTGCAGGGCATGTAGCGAAAACATGTAACAATGTACCAAAGTGCTTATTATGCGTAAAAAGGGGAACTAGCAGATACGATCATCCTACAGGAGGAAATCAATGTCCTGCATACAAGGAAGCAATACAGAAGATGACACAGCGATGAGATTCCTCCAACTAAACTTAAATCATTGCGAAGCTGCACAAGATTTGCTAGCGCAATCTGTGCTTGAGCTGAAAGTAGATATTGCGCTACTGAGTGAGCCATATAAAGAAAAATCAGCAAACTGGATACAAAGTGTTTGTAGCAAGACCGCAACTTGGTCCTGCGGACAACAGCCTTTACACGTGGAAGCCGTAATAAAAGAAAATGGATTCGTATGTGCGAAAGCCAGTGACATATATGTTTACAGCTGCTATATACCACCAAGCACTCCGCTAGACAGATTTGAAGAAATCGTCGAGAAAATAGCCATGGATGCAACTAACAGACCGCGCTTCATGATCGCAGGAGATTTCAATGCCTGGGCAATAGAATGGGGCTCAAAGCGGACTACTCCAAAAGGCAGAGCTCTGCTTGAAGCATTCGCTTGCTTAGATGTAGTCCTGCTAAACACAGGCAGTGAAAACACCTTTTCTAAAAACGGCCGCGGTTCCGTAATCGATATAACATTTGTTAGCTCCAACCTTTATAGGCTTTCCGATTGGAAAATCAGCGAATGTTACACTCAAAGTGACCACTCGGCGATATTAATAGATGTTACAATGAGCGAGGGAGAACGGCCAACTAAGAAACCCCGTGCAAAGCGTCAAGGCTGGAAAGTAAACACATTCGACCAAGAAGTATTCATGGAAATGTTCCCTAGAACTGAGCACAGCGGGCGTGCGAATGACATGGCTACTGCAATAATGAACGACTTACGGGCGGCTTGTGACACATCAATGTCACGGAAAATGAAATCCAGGCATCAATCTGCCACGTACTGGTGGAACGAAAATATAAGTTCACTACGAAAGGAGTGCATCAAAGCTCGAAGGAACTTTCAACGTTCAAGAGGTAGAGCTGATTTCGAGGAACTAAGAGCAAAATTCAAATCGGCTCGACGCTCCCTCAAAATGGCTATCAAGCAAAGCAAGCGTCAATGTTTTCTAGAACTTTGCGATGATGCAGAGAATAACCCGTGGGGGACCGCATACAAGATTGTGACTAAAAAATTAAAAACAGGCAGGGAGTCTACACCAACATGCCCTATGTTCCTGGAGCAAGTGGTAACAACTCTTTTTCCTGTCCAAAGGAAACTAGTTTCCTCTATTTCGAGTGACATAATGCAATCATTTGGAGAAGTAACGGACGAAGAAATTCTCCAGGCAGCCAACGGGCTCAAGGAGAGCAAGTCACCCGGACCAGATGCGATACCTAACAAAGTACTTAAAGTAGCATTTGAACATGCTACACCAGTGTTCACGAACCTGTTTAATTCGTGTCTAGCAGAAGGTACATTTCCAACGATATGGAAACACCAAAAATTGGTACTGCTACCTAAGCCTGGTAAAGATCCCACTGTACCATCTAGCTACAGGCCCATATGCCTACTCGACTCGGCAGGCAAAGTCCTAGAGAGAGTCATCTACAACCGCCTCGAAGGGGAAGTATTGGCATTAGGAGGCATATCTGAGAATCAGTTTGGCTTTAGGAAAGGAAGATCCACCGTTCACGCAGTGGAGGCGGTGAAAAAGGTAGCCCAAGATGCCATAAGTGGCACCCGATGGCTGTCAGGAACCAAAGAGTACTGTCTTATAGTAACACTGGACATAAAGAACGCATTCAATACTGCCAACTGGGCAAAAATACTAGATGCGCTTGATCGAATCGGAGTGCCAAAATACCTTACAAGGTTAATACGAAGTTACTTCGAAAATCGAACGCTAGAGTACGAAACGTCGGCCGGCACTAAGAAACTAAAGGTTACAGGCGGCGTTCCACAAGGTTCAGTGCTAGGCCCCCTGCTATGGAACATTATGTATGACGGAATTCTACGCCTTAGATTCCCGGAAGGTGTAAAAATATTTGGCTTTGCTGATGACATAGCCCTGGTTGTTACTGCTAAGCAACTAGACGATATACGCACAAAAACAAACGAAAGTATAAGCAGCGTGAAAAGATGGCTGGACAAAAATGGCTTGCAGCTAGCGGAGCAGAAGACAGAGTCAGTGCTGATATCAAGCAGGAAAAAAGTGGAGCACACTATAATAAGAAGCGGTAGTCACGATATCGTCACACTACAAGCAATAAAGTACCTGGGGATTATGATAGATCGAAGACTGTCGTTTAAAAATCATATTGAATACGCAAACGAAAAGGCATCAGCGACTGTGACAGCATTATCACGCATAATGCTGAACTCACGTGGTCCAAAGCAACGGCGGCGACAACTACTTGCGTGCGTCGTAAGGAGCCAAATTCTCTACGGCGCTCCTGTGTGGCACCACGCTATAGAACATCAGTCGTATTTTCGCTGCATCAAGTCGACTTACCGTCTGTGCGCGCTGAGAGTATGCTGTGCGTTTAAAACCGTATCGGATGAGGCCGCACTAGTAATTGCCAGTCTATACCCTATAGACATACTAGCAAAAGAAGCTGCAATTATTGCACAGAACGATGTCCAGCGTTCCAAGGCGAGAGAAGCCAGCATGCATAGCTGGCAGTTTAGATGGAGTAACTCCACGAAGGGACGCTGGACACATAGATGCATACCAGATTTGAAATGCTGGTTGGAACGAGCACACGGCGAAGTCGATTTCTACCTGACGCAGTTCCTATCTGGGCACGGTTGTTTCAAGGCCTATCTCTTTCGCTTTAAGCACGAGTCGAACCCAACGTGCGATCACTGCGGGGGGCAAGCAATAGAGGATGCATACCACGTATTCTTTGAGTGTGCGAGATTTTACGAATCTAGAAACAAACTCCGTAGAATATTTGGAGGTGACTATACACCTGAGTCGTTCGTGAAGCATATGCTAGAAAGCAAGGCAAAATGGACTGCAGCGAGTAACGTAATAGCAGACACCATGAAAACACTGAGAAGCCTAGAGAGAAGACGGCGAGCAAACGGCGACTAAATGAGCACTAATTGTGTCCTTCTAATCATAGGCACGTCTAACAATGACCACCTTGTGTGGAACGGATACGCACAGGAGCTCGGCCTCCTGCATCCGTTACTGATACGTACAGGAGCTAGTCCTCCTGCATCCGTTACGCGCGTGGTGCGGAGCTTTGGCCTCCGCAGACCACCTAACATTAACCACTTCGAGTGGAACGGATACGTACAGGAGCTCGGCCTCCTGCATCCGTTACGGATACGTACAGGAGCTAGGCCTCCTGCATCCGTCATCGCGTGTGGTGCGGATCTTTGGCCTCCGCAGACCACCTAATATTGTGAACTTTGAATGAAACGGATACGTACAGGAGCTCGGCCTCTTGCATCCGTTACGGATACGTACAGGAGCTAGGCCTCCTGCATCCGTCATCGCGTGTGGTGCGGATCTTTGGCCTCCGCAGACCACCTAATATTGTGAACTTTGAATGAAACGGATACGTACAGGAGCTCGGCCTCTTGCATCCGTTACGGATACGTACAGGAGCTAGGCCTCCTGCATCCGTCATCGCGTGCGGTGCGGAGCTTTGGCCTCCGCAGACCACCTAATATTGTGAACTTTGAATGAAACGGATACGTACAGGAGCTCGGCCTCTTGCATCCGTTACGGATACGTACAGGAGCTAGGCCTCCTGCATCCGTCAATGCGCGTGGTACGGAGCTTTGGCCTCCGTAGACCACCTAACACTGACCACTTTTATAAAAATATATGGGTGAAGCCTTTTAAGGCAGACTGAGGGCAATAACGCGACCATTACGGACTGTGAGCCTAGTGCTCAACCCACCTCCCGACGGTAGCTTGACGGTAGTACCGGGGGGTTCGGTACGATGACAGTAGGAGGTTTAGTTCGGGTTAGAGTCCCACACTGACGGGGTAAAGGCTTTCGATGCTTCCTCCTCGTAAAAAAAAAAAAAAAAAAAAAAAAAAAAAAAACACTCATACTAGCAGCGTAACTTTGCTGAACACAACATCTTAATATTTGTGCGGTTATGCAAATTAGTGGTCGGAAACTATCGATGACACTATCGTCACTATCGATGGTTTCTGAACATCGTTTACACTATCGATGGTTTTCGACTATCGTTTGAACTATCGATAGTTTATTGAAAATTTGAAATGTGACCACTAGGCACCAAACAAACGGTAACTATTCCATGCAGGGTTTGAATTGCTGACTAGCAAGTAGTCAAAGCAACATAAATACCACTATGCATTCTAGTCGCATGGTCGTTTAAAATGTGATTACCCAAAAACATTAAAATTACACTACAATATGGGTATCAAGCGAAAGGGGATGACCCCAGGTTTCATTTGGACTTCGATATATTTAAATAAAATTTATCGATAACTTTATCGATAAGCCTTTCCATTACCCTCCGCGAAGATTGGCTTATAACGAAAAGGAAAAGGTTCAGGTGATTTTAGATGAATTATTGGATAAAAATGTGATAAGACCAAGTAGATCCGAATACACTTCTCCTATAGTATTAGTACGAAAAACAAAACAGGTGATATAAGACTTTGCATGGATTATAGAACATTAAATAAAAACACATTAAAGGACAAATATCCGATACCTTTAATTGACGATCTTTTGGATAGGCTAGTAAGTAAATAAGACTATTATTTCACTTTTAGATTTAAAAAGTGCTTTTTATCATGTGCGAATGGATGAAGACTCTATTAAATATACATCTTTTGTAACTTCTTTGGGGCAATTAGAATTTTGTAAAATGCCATTTGGGCTTAAAAATGCCCCATCTACATTTCAGCGTTTTATTAATTATGTTTTTGAGGACTTAGTACGTGCTGGTAAAATTGCGATTTATTTAGACGATATAATGGTTGCTACTAAAACTGAAGATGAACATTTGGAAATTATGAAGGAAGTATTTGATAGATTAGTTAAAAATAAATTGGAGTTAAGAATTGATAAGTGTCATTTTATGAAATCTGAAATTAGATATTTGGGCTATTGGATCACAAAAGATGGTATTAGATCAGATAAAAGTAATGTGAATGCTGTAGTGAATTTTCCAATTCCACGTAGTACCAAAGAGGTTCAAAGTTTTTGGGGACTTTGTTCATATTTTAGGAGATTCATTAAAGGTTTTTCAGTGGAAGCCGCACCGTTATATCGTTTAACTAAAAAGGATGTTAAATTTAAATTTGACCAAACTGAGGTAGATTGTTTTGAGAAATTAAAAGCTAAGTTGATAGCAGCTCCAACGCTAGCGATATACAATCCAAAAGATGAGACTGAATTGCACTGTGATGCTAGTTCTCTTGGATTTGGAGCGATTTTATTACAAAAAAAGAAGACGGGAAGTTCCACCCAATATTTTACTTTTCAAAACGCACAACTGAAGCAGAATCCAAATATCATAGTTTTGAACTGGAAATGTTAGCAATTATAAATGCTTTAAAGAGGTTTAGGATATATTTATATGGATTAAAATTTCGAATTGTAACTGATTGTAATTCTTTGACATTGACTTTAAAAAAACGAGATATTAACCCTAAAATATCTCGGTGGGCTCTAGAATTAGAAAATTTTGATTACAGTTTAGAACATCGTGATGGTTCAAAGATGCAACATGTAGATGTGTTAAGTAGATTGTCAAATGTTTTAGTTTTAGAAGAGAACACTTTCGAACAAAATTTATAAATTTGTCAGAATAGAGATAAAGAAATTTTTCGGATTCGGCAAGAACTAGAAAAAAAAGATAGTAAATTATTTGAAACTAGAGTGCTGCCTACTGTCGAAACTCGACAGTTTTTCTAGATGTTTTCTTATGACTAAGGTGCAACTATAGTTTTTGTATAATTGTTTGTTGCTACTGTCACTGCTACTATTATGTTGTTGGTGTTCCAAATTCTCCTACCTACTTCTTTATTTCTATTTCTGCTCTTTTCTTTCCTCAATTTCTTTCCTACTTATTCTTTCTTATCCTTCTTATTACTTGACTTTGTGTTTTTGTTGTAGTGCTTTTGCTACCTTTTTACGTTTCTACTTCTTTGAAACTACACACCACATCCAGCCAAACATGTTCTGAATTGCATGATAAGTTTGGTGAAAACGCACAAAGTCAGGTATGCTTGCGCATTGATACAGCTGTGTTGTGTGCAAAGGCATGCAACAACAACCACACGGCAATTTTCCAACGACGATTGTGGACGCATTTTCCAACCAATTTTCATGAAAATTGGCGCAGTTCTATTTGAGAGCAATACCTTTCTAATGGTGTGCTTAGTTTTAAAATCGGTTCAGTAGTTTCGACGGAGAAGATGGAACAAAATTTATGTTAGCGTATTAATAATATAGATGAGAAACGGGTTAGTGAATCGAAAAATTGGCAAAGAAATTTTATTTTATGTTCCCAAAGAAATGGAAGAAAATGTTTTACGCGTATATCACGATGAAATGGGTCATCTAGGATGTGATAAGGTGTTGCATTCAATATCAAAAACATATTGGTTTGCTGATATCAGAAAGAAAATCAAAGCATATATTCAGCCTTGGGCAAAACCTTAGCACCTGCTAAATGAGAGTAAGCGCCCGTGTACGTATACACACCGATTGTCACTACTACAGACAAATAAAGAGCGTAAAACGAGCGCTTACGATGGGACTTGGCGATCGTCGCTTAGGAAAAATAAACAGTTTGCCTTCGACTGGCGTGAAAGCAAGTGATCGCTAGGTGATCGTCGCTTGAAATTCTTTTATTCTATTTGCAGATGCCAAACAACAAGCAAAACTACGAGAAGTTTGCATATAACCTGGGTACACAAATACATATGTAGGTATATGTATACGTACGTTGTTTCATAATTTCGCGAGGCGTGCGCGCATGACCCTGCTCGCTCAACATCTGCATGCAGACTGATTATTTTTAGTAATTTTCCACTTTATCCTACAGTAGGCGCAGCAACACACACTCATTTTTTAGTAATGGCTTGAGTGTAGTGGTGCCCAAGGCTGCATATATTGAAAATTGTTAGAGTGTATTACATATGGTCCAAAACATGGACCACATGAAGGTTTTTTGCATAATATTCCAAAAGGAAATATACCTTTTGATACAATTCATGTTGATCATTTTGGTCCGATAACGCTTAAAAATTGTAAGAAAAAGTATGTATTTTTAGTGGTGGATGGATTCACGAAATTTGTAAAGCTTTACCCGACACGAAATGTAGGATCTACTGAAGTTGTTAGTTGCCTTAAGTTATATTTTAACAATTACAGTCGTCCAAAAATTTTGATTTCTGATAGAGGCATTGCATTTACTTCAAAAGAACTCGAATTATTTTTAAATTCAAATAATATTAAACATGTGAAGATAGCTACGGCTTCTCCACAAGCGAATGGACAAGTCGAAAGAATTAATCGAACCATGGCACCAATGATTGCAAAAATTACTAACGCTGGGACGGTAAATAGTTTAGATAAAGTTTTACCTAACATAGAATTTTCTTTAAACACCAAGTACGTATTACAACACCAAGTAAATTATTGTTTGGTATTCAACAAAAAGGACCTGTGATTGATTTTTTGAAAGAAAAACTGGAGGAATTTTGTCTGCACGAGGAGGAGAGAGATGTAGAAAAAGCACATTCTAAGGCAGAGGAGAATATTAAAAAATGTCAGAAGTATAATAAAAATCAAAAAGATCGCAATAGAGGTTCGAAGATATACAAAGTAGGAGATTTCGTAGTATTAAGGAATTTTGTTAGCAATGCAGGAGTGTAAAAAAATTATACCTAAATATGAAGGACCTTATAGGATATCTAAAGTATTTCCTAATGATCGATACTTAGTAACAGATGTTGAAGGGTTTCAGGTTAGCCAGGTTCCGTATGAGGGTGTATGGGAAGCAGCGAATTTAAAAGCATGGTTACAAAATAAGCATATCAATGCAATCGGGGCGATTATAACACTTGCTGTAAATAAATATAAGAAATTATGTATTCAAAGAAGTATTGTTCTAGAGATATTTCAAAGAATGAAAAAATGTATTATACAAAATATATAACTGATTGAATAAAGACCTCTTCAAATATAATATTATCGTAAAATAAGAATTACTGCAATATTTCTGTAAACTTAACTTCTATTATAATAATTAATAAACATATTTAGGCTAAACTTATAATAGAGGTATATTTAACTTGCTATAAAATCCAAAATATATGTATGTGTACATACATATGTATGTACTTAACGAAATTTCTTCATTACATTTTGTTTTATTTACAACATGTATTTGTAACATTGTGGAGGGTTTGGTGGATAATTCAAATATTTAATACACTCTTATATCAATATATTTTATTAATATATATATACATATATATTTACTTTATTATAAAACTAACAAAAGTATTTCAATTAATGAAAATTTTTGAAATATGAAAAACTTTAAAAACAAAATACATTTTCTGTAAATGAAATATTTTGAATTTCAAAGTTTTATATACATAAGTATATAACTTTATAGATGGCTCATCGATTTTGCATTCATAATCCACTTTTTTAAGAAACGCTTTCGAATATAAGAAGCAATTTATCTCGAGATGATATTTTACGACTTAAGCGATTATTGCTACAGATACTTTCGTTGTCTTCAACAGAAACTGTTTTGTCTGAAGGGATCGCTAAATATATACATATGTACATATGGATGCATATTCACATACACACACTCATACTAGCAGCGTAACTTTGCTGAACATAACATCTTAATATTTGTGCGGTTATGCAAATTAGTGGTCGGAAACTATCGATGACACTATCGATGGTTTCTGAACATCGTTTACACTATCGATGGTTTTCGACTATCGTTTGAACTATCGATAGTTTATTGAAAATTTGAAATGTGACCACTAGGCACCAAACAAACGGTAACTATTCCAGGCAGGGTTTGAATTGCTGACTAGCAAGTAGTCAAAGCAACATAAATACGACTATGCATTCTAGTCGCATGGTCGTTTAAAATGTGATTACCCAAAAACATTAAAATTACACTACAATATGGGTATCAAGCGAAAGGGGATGACCCCAGGTTTCATTTGGACTTCGATATATTTAAATAAAATTTATCGATAACTTTATCGATAAGCCTTTCCATTACCCTCCGCGAAGATTGGCTTATAACGAAAAGGAAAAGGTTCAGGTGATTTTAGATGAATTATTGGATAAAAATGTGATAAGACCAAGTAGATCCGAATACACTTCTCCTATAGTATTAGTACGAAAAACAAAACAGGTGATATAAGACTTTGCATAGATTATAGAACATTAAATAAAAACACATTAAAGGACAAATATCCGATACCTTTAATTGACGATCTTTTGGATAGGCTAGTAAATAAGACTATTATTTCACTTTTAGATTTAAAGTGCTTTTTATCATGTGCGAATGGATGAAGACTCTATTAAATATACATCTTTTGTAACTTCTTTGGGGCAATTCGAATTTTGTAAAATGCCATTTGGGCTTAAAAATGCCCCATCTGCATTTCAGCGTTTTATTAATTATGTTTTTGAGGACTTAGTACGTGCTGGTAAATTTGCGATTTATTTAGACGATATAATGGTTGCTACTAAAACTGAAGATGAACATTTGGAAATTATGAAGGAAGTATTTGATAGATTAGTTAAAAATAAATTGGAGTTAAGAATTGATAAGTGTCATTTTATGAAATCTGAAATTAGATATTTGGGCTATTGGATCACAAAAGATGGTATTAGATCAGATAAAAGTAATGTGAATGCTGTAGTGAATTTTCCAATTCCACGTAGTACCAAAGAGGTTCAAAGTTTTTGGGGACTTTGTTCATATTTTAGGAGATTCATTAAAGGGTTTTCAGTGGAAGCCGCACCGTTATATCGTTTAACTAAAAAGGATGTTAAATTTAAATTTGACCAAACTGAGGTAGATTGTTTTGAGAAATTAAAAGCTAAGTTGATAGCAGCTCCAACGCTAGCGATATACAATCCAAAAGATGAGACTGAATTGCACTGTGATGCTAGTTCTCTTGGATTTGGAGCGATTTTATTACAAAAAAAGAAGACGGGAAGTTCCACCCAATATTTTACTTTTCAAAACGCACAACTGAAGCAGAATCCAAATATCATAGTTTTGAACTGGAAATGTTAGCAATTATATATGCTTTAAAGAGGTTTAGGATATATTTATATGGATTAAAATTTCGAATTGTAACTGATTGTAATTCTTTGACATTGACTTTAAAAAAACGAGATATTAACCCTAAAATATCTCGGTGGGCTCTAGAATTAGAAAATTTTGATTACAGTTTAGAACATCGTGATGGTTCAAAGATGCAACATGTAGATGTGTTAAGTAGATTGTCAAATGTTTTAGTTTTAGAAGAGAACACTTTCGAACAAAATTTATCAATTTGTCAGAATAGAGATAAAGAAATTTTTCGGATTCGGCAAGAACTAGAAAAAAAAAGATAGTAAATTATTTGAAACTAGAGTGCTGCCTACTGTCGAAACTCGACAGTTTTTCTAGATGTTTTCTTATGACTAAGGTGCAACTATAGTTTTTGTATAATTGTTTGTTGCTACTGTCACTGCTACTATTATGTTGTTGGTGTTCCAAATTCTCCTACCTACTTCTTTATTTCTATTTCTGCTCTTTACTTTCCTCAATTTCTTTCCTACTTATTCTTTCTTATCCTTCTTATTACTTGACTTTGTGTTTTTGTTGTAGTGCTTTTGCTACCTTTTTACGTTTCTACTTCTTTGAAACTACACACCACATCCAGCCAAACATGTTCTGAATTGCATGATAAGTTTGGTGAAAACGCACAAAGTCAGGTATGCTTGCGCATTGATACAGCTGTGTTGTGTGCAAAGGCATGCAACAACAACCACGCGGCAATTTTCCAACGACGATTGTGGACGCATTTTCCAACCAATTTTCATGAAAATTGGCGCAGTTCTATTTGAGAGCAATACCTTTCTAATGGTGTGCTTAGTTTTAAAATCGGTTCAGTAGTTTTGACGGAGAAGATGGAACAAAATTTATGTTAGCGTATTAATAATATAGATGAGAAACGGGTTAGTGTATCGAAAAATTGGCAAAGAAATTTTATTTTATGTTCCCAAAGAAATGGAAGAAAATGTTTTACGCGTATATCACGATGAAATGGGTCATCTAGGATGTGATAAGGTGTTGCATTCAATATCAAAAACATATTGGTTTGCTGATATCAGAAAGAAAATCAAAGCATATATTCAGCCTTGGGCAAAACTTTAGCACCTGCTAAATGAGAGTAAGCGCCCGTGTACGTATACACACCGATTGTCACTACTGCAGACAAATAAAGAGCGTAAACGAGCGCTTACGATGGGACTTGGCGATCGTCGCTTAGGAAAGATAAACAGTTTGCCTTCGACTGGCGTGAAAGCAAGTGATCGCTGGGTGATCGTCGCTTGAAATTCTTTTATTCTATTTGCAGATGCCAAACAACAAGCAAAACTACGAGAAGTTTGCATATAACGTGGGTACACAAATACATATGTAGGTATATGTATACGTACGTTGTTTCATAATTTCGCGAGGCGTGCGCGCTCGCCTGCTCGCTCAACATCTGCATGCAGACTGATTATTTTTAGTAATTTTCCACTTTATCCTACAGTAGGCGCAGCAACACACACTCATTTTTTAGTAATGGCTTGAGTGTAGTGGTGCCCAAGGCTGCATATATTGAAAATTGTTAGAGTGTATTACATATGGTCCAAAACATGGACTACATGAAGGTTTTTTGCATAATATTCCAAAAGGAAATATACCTTTTGATACAATTCATGTTGATCATTTTGGTCCGATAACGCTTAAAAATTGTAAGAAAAAGTATGTATTTTTAGTGGTGGATGGATTCACGAAATTTGTAAAGCTTTACCCGACACGAAATGTAGGATCTACTGAAGTTGTTAGTTGCCTTAAGTTATATTTTAACAATTGCAGTCGTCCAAAAATTTTGATTTCTGATAGAGGCATTGCATTTACTTCAAAAGAACTCGAATTATTTTTAAATTCAAATAATATTAAACATGTGAAGATAGCTACGGCTTCTCCACAAGCGAATGGACAAGTCGAAAGAATTAATCGAACCATGGCACCAATGATTGCAAAAATTACTAACGCTGGGACGGTAAATAGTTTAGATAAAGTTTTACCTAACATAGAATTTTCTTTAAACACCAAGTACGTATTACAACACCAAGTAAATTATTGTTTGGTATTCAACAAAAAGGACCTGTGATTGATTTTTTGAAAAAAAAAAACTGGAGGAATTTTGTCTGCACGAGGAGGAGAGAGATGTAGAAAAAGCACATTCTAAGGCAGAGGAGAATATTAAAAAATGTCAGAAGTATAATAAAAATCAAAAAGATCGCAATAGAGGTTCGAAGATATACAAAGTAGGAGATGTCGTAGTAGTAAGGAATTTTGTTAGCAATGCAGGAGTGTAAAAAAATTATACCTAAATATGAAGGACCTTATAAGATATCTAAAGTATTTCCTAATGATCGATACTTAGTTACAGATGTTGAAGGGTTTCAGGTTAGCCAGGTTCCGTATGAGGGTGTATGGGAAGCAGCGAATTTAAAAGCATGGTTACAAAATAAGCATATCAATGCAATCGGGGCGATTATAACACTTGCTGTAAATAAATATAAGAAATTATGTATTCAAAGAAGTATTGTTCTAGAGATATTTCAAAGAATGAAAAAATGTATTATACAAAATATATAACTGATTGAATAAAGACCTCTTCAAATATAATATTATCGTAAAATAAGAATTACTGCAATATTTCTGTAAACTTAACTTCTATTATAATAATTAATAAACATATTTAGGCTAAACTTATAATAGAGGTATATTTAACTTGCTATAAAATCCAAAATATATGTATGTGTACATACATATGTATGTACTTAACGAAATTTCTTCATGACATTTTGTTTTATTTACAACATGTATTTGTAACATTGTGGAGGGTTTGGTGGATAATTCAAATATTTAATACACTCTTA
This sequence comes from Urophora cardui, assembly GCA_960531455.1. NCBI lineage: Eukaryota > Metazoa > Arthropoda > Insecta > Diptera > Tephritidae > Urophora > Urophora cardui. The sequence continues at coordinate 32,932,688 of OY482675.1, read as the reverse complement.
TATCAATATATTTTATTAATATATATATACATATATATTTACTTTATTATAAAACTAACAAAAGTATTTCAATTAATGAAAATTTTTGAAATATGAAAAACTTTAAAAACAAAATACATTTTCTGTAAATGAAATATTTTGAATTTCAAAGTTTTATATACATAAGTATATAACTTTATAGATGGCTCATCGATTTTGCATTCATAATCCACTTTTTTAAGAAACGCTTTCGAATATAAGAAGCAATTTATCTCGAGATATTTTACTACTTAAGCGATTATTGCTACAGATACTTTCGTTGTCTTCAACAGAAACTGTTTTGTCTGAAGGGATCGCTAAATATATACATATGTACATATGGATGCATATTCACATACACACACTCATACTAGCAGCGTAACTTTGCTGAACACAACATCTCAATATTTGTGCGGTTATGCAAATTAGTGGTCGGAAACTATCGATGACACTATCGTCACTATCGATGGTTTCTGAACATCGTTTACACTATCGATGGTTTTCGACTATCGTTTGAACTATCGATAGTTTATTGAAAATTTGAAATGTGACCACTAGGCACCAAACAAACGGTAACTATTCCATGCAGGGTTTGAATTGCTGACTAGCAAGTAGTCAAAGCAACATAAATACGACTATGCATTCTAGTCGCATGGTCGTTTAAAATGTGATTACCCAAAAACATTAAATTACACTACAATATGGGTATCAAGCGAAAGGGGATGACCCCAGGTTTCATTTGGACTTCGATATATTTAAATAAAATTTATCGATAACTTTATCGATAAGCCTTTCCATTACCCTCCGCGAAGATTGGCTTATAACGAAAAGGAAAAGGTTCAGGTGATTTTAGATGAATTATTGGATAAAAATGTGATAAGACCAAGTAGATCCGAATACGCTTCTCCTATAGTATTAGTACGAAAAACAAAACAGGTGATATAAGACTTTGCATAGATTATAGAACATTAAATAAAAACACATTAAAGGACAAATATCCGATACCTTTAATTGACGATCTTTTGGATAGGCTAGTAAATAAGACTATTTTTTCACTTTTAGATTTAAAAAGTGCTTTTTATCATGTGCGAATGGATGAAGACTCTATTAAATATACATCTTTTGTAACTTCTTTGGGGCAATTCGAATTTTGTAAAATGCCATTTGGGCTTAAAAATGCCCCATCTACATTTCAGCGTTTTATTAATTATGTTTTTGAGGACTTAGTACGTGCTGGTAAAATTGCGATTTATTTAGACGATATAATGGTTGCTACTAAAACTGAAGATGAACATTTGGAAATTATGAAGGAAGTATTTGATAGATTAGTTAAAAATAAATTGGAGTTAAGAATTGATAAGTGTCATTTTATGAAATCTGAAATTAGATATTTGGGCTATTGGATCACAAAAGATGGTATTAGATCAGATAAAAGTATTGTGAATGCTGTAGTGAATTTTCCAATTCCACGTAGTACCAAAGAGGTTCAAAGTTTTTGGGGACTTTGTTCATATTTTAGGAGATTCATTAAAGGTTTTTCAGTGGAAGCCGCACCGTTATATCGTTTAACTAAAAAGGATGTTAAATTTAAATTTGACCAAACTGAGGTAGATTGTTTTGAGAAATTAAAAGCTAAGTTGATAGCAGCTCCAACGCTAGCGATATACAATCCAAAAGATGAGACTGAATTGCACTGTGATGCTAGTTCTCTTGGATTTGGAGCGATTTTATTACAAAAAAAGAAGACGGGAAGTTCCACCCAATATTTTACTTTTCAAAACGCACAACTGAAGCAGAATCCAAATATCATAGTTTTGAACTGGAAATGTTAGCAATTATATATGCTTTAAAGAGGTTTAGGATATATTTATATGGATTTAAATTTCGAATTGTAACTGATTGTAATTCTTTGACATTGACTTTAAAAAAACGAGATATTAACCCTAAAATATCTCGGTGGGCTCTAGAATTAGAAAATTTTGATTACAGTTTAGAACATCGTGATGGTTCAAAGATGCAACATGTAGATGTGTTAAGTAGATTGTCAAATGTTTTAGTTTTAGAAGAGAACACTTTCGAACAAAATTTATAAATTTGTCAGAATAGAGATAAAGAAATTTTTCGGATTCGGCAAGAACTAGAAAAAAAAGATAGTAAATTATTTGAAACTAGAGTGCTGCCTACTGTCGAAACTCGACAGTTTTTCTAGATGTTTTCTTATGACTAAGGTGCAACTATAGTTTTTGTATAATTGTTTGTTGCTACTGTCACTGCTACTATTATGTTGTTGGTGTTCCAAATTCTCCTACCTACTTCTTTATTTCTATTTCTGCTCTTTTCTTTCCTCAATTTCTTTCCTACTTATTCTTTCTTATCCTTCTTATTACTTGACTTTGTGTTTTTGTTGTAGTGCTTTTGCTACCTTTTTACGTTTCTACTTCTTTGAAACTACACACCACATCCAGCCAAACATGTTCTGAATTGCATGATAAGTTTGGTGAAAACGCACAAAGTCAGGTATGCTTGCGCATTGATACAGCTGTGTTGTGTGCAAAGGCATGCAACAACAACCACACGGCAATTTTCCAACGACGATTGTGGACGCATTTTCCAACCAATTTTCATGAAAATTGGCGCAGTTCTATTTGAGAGCAATACCTTTCTAATGGTGTGCTTAGTTTTAAAATCGGTTCAGTAGTTTCGACGGAGAAGATGGAACAAAATTTATGTTAGCGTATTAATAATATAGATGAGAAACGGGTTAGTGAATCGAAAAATTGGCAAAGAAATTTTATTTTATGTTCCCAAAGAAATGGAAGAAAATGTTTTACGCGTATATCACGATGAAATGGGTCATCTAGGATGTGATAAGGTGTTGCATTCAATATCAAAAACATATTGGTTTGCTGATATCAGAAAGAAAATCAAAGCATATATTCAGCCTTGGGCAAAACTTTAGCACCTGCTAAATGAGAGTAAGCGCCCGTGTACGTATACACACCGATTGTCACTACTACAGACAAATAAAGAGCGTAAAACGAGCGCTTACGATGGGACTTGGCGATCGTCGCTTAGGAAAAATAAACAGTTTGCCTTCGACTGGCGTGAAAGCAAGTGATCGCTAGGTGATCGTCGCTTGAAATTCTTTTATTCTATTTGCAGATGCCAAACAACAAGCAAAACTACGAGAAGTTTGCATATAACCTGGGTACACAAATACATATGTAGGTATATGTATACGTACGTTGTTTCATAATTTCGCGAGGCGTGCGCGCATGACCCTGCTCGCTCAACATCTGCATGCAGACTGATTATTTTTAGTAATTTTCCACTTTATCCTACAGTAGGCGCAGCAACACACACTCATTTTTTAGTAATGGCTTGAGTGTAGTGGTGCCCAAGGCTGCATATATTGAAAATTGTTAGAGTGTATTACATATGGTCCAAAACATGGACCACATGAAGGTTTTTTGCATAATATTCCAAAAGGAAATATACCTTTTGATACAATTCATGTTGATCATTTTGGTCCGATAACGCTTAAAAATTGTAAGAAAAAGTACATATGTATTTTTAGTGGTGGATGGATTCACGAAATTTGTAAAGCTTTACCCGACACGAAATGTAGGATCTACTGAAGTTGTTAGTTGCCTTAAGTTATATTTTAACGATTACAGTCGTCCAAAAATTTTGATTTCTGATAGAGGCATTGCATTTACTTCAAAAGAACTCGAATTATTTTTAAATTCAAATAATATTAAACATGTGAAGATAGCTACGGCTTCTCCACAAGCGAATGGACAAGTCGAAAGAATTAATCGAAACATGGCACCAATGATTGCAAAAATTACTAACGCTGGGACGGTAAATAGTTTAGATAAAGTTTTACCTAACATAGAATTTTCTTTAAACACCAAGTACGTATTACAACACCAAGTAAATTATTGTTTGGTATTCAACAAAAAGGACCTGTGATTGATTTTTTGAAAGAAAAACTGGAGGAATTTTGTCTGCACGAGGAGGAGAGAGATGTAGAAAAAGCACATTCTAAGGCAGAGGAGAATATTAAAAAATGTCAGAAGTATAATAAAAATCAAAAAGATCGCAATAGAGGTTCGAAGATATACAAAGTAGGAGATTTCGTAGTATTAAGGAATTTTGTTAGCAATGCAGGAGTGTAAAAAAATTATACCTAAATATGAAGGACCTTATAAGATATCTAAAGTATTTCCTAATGATCGATACTTAGTAACAGATGTTGAAGGGTTTCAGGTTAGCCAGGTTCCGTATGAGGGTGTATGGGAAGCAGCGAATTTAAAAGCATGGTTACAAAATAAGCATATCAATGCAATCGGGGCGATTATAACACTTGCTGTAAATAAATATAAGAAATTATGTATTCAAAGAAGTATTGTTCTAGAGATATTTCAAAGAATGAAAAAATGTATTATACAAAATATATAACTGATTGAATAAAGACCTCTTCAAATATAATATTATCGTAAAATAAGAATTACTGCAATATTTCTGTAAACTTAACTTCTATTATAATAATTAATAAACATATTTAGGCTAAACTTATAATAGAGGTATATTTAACTTGCTATAAAATCCAAAATATATGTATGTGTACATACATATGTATGTACTTAACGAAATTTCTTCATTACATTTTGTTTTATTTACAACATGTATTTGTAACATTGTGGAGGGTTTGGTGGATAATTCAAATATTTAACCCATATCGTCCTAAGCAAATTTTTTTGAAGCATATCTTGATGAAATTTTCACCTTTAAGTAAATTTGAGCCTCTGAATTCAAATCTGTTATCAAAAAAATTATTAAAATTTTAGTTTTTGAGATATCATGTGTTCGATAAATCGAACACTCGGCCTATCTGTATACATTTTTTTGGGTTTTTCTTCCTGCGAACAAAAGAAAATGTATGTTCCTTTTTTTGTTCATATTTTGTTTTTTGATAAGTGAAACAGAAAAATAAGATATTTAAGTCAAAATTAATTTACTTTTGGTTTTTTAAATGATACTTACGACTCAAAACAATGGGTATAAAGTGAAAAATGGCATCTCTTGCACAAAAAGGAACTTGGTTTGTCTTACAATTTGTATCTCCATTTCTTATTATTTTCGATTTTGACTACGAGATATTGTCCTTTGATCCGCTGCAGATTTCTCGGATGAGCATCCTTTGAAAATCCAGGTCAATCATTACGTCCCTTTTGTCGCCTTCCGCGACCTCCATATCCTCAGAGTCCTTGGATTCGTCATCCGCTGTCATTAGCAGAGAATGTGCAATATCCACCTTAAAATCTTGTTGGGGGAGAATATTTATTTTAAATAACGGCGAATGAAACAGTCTAGCTTCCATGCGTTGACGATAGCTGAATTTAAAGTCGAAATCCATAAAGGCCAATACCACTCTTTGGATCGCATTGCAATATGATAATACTGTGCTTCATTGTCGTTCAGATCTACTGCGCCAATCCCTATATTGTAATTCTTTATTAGCTGGGGCTGGTTATAGTTCACATAACGGCCGGGCATAAGAGTTTTCCCTTCATTGTTGGTTTTCTGTTTCTTCCATTCTTTCACAGACACCATTGGCAGGATCTGCTCGAAATAGGTGTCAAGTGCAACCCCGCTATTATCCTGCCAACGGCAAATCAAAATACTGTTCTGGGTATCAAAACAGAAGTCATTATTTCATTTTTCGAGTTTTCTTCCAGATTTTAATTATGCACCACCAATACCGTTTGCTCGTACAGTGCCTATGGTCCTCAGGAAAAAAACCACTGAGTAACGCCCAGCGTTCGATAAATCGAACAGCTAACTTTAAATATATGAGCTGTTCGTTTTATTGACTTTGCAAATAAAATTCAAATTAAAACTTGAATTTTATTTTCTTTCCAAATGAGGTGTATACTAAATTTTATTTAATATTGGTATTTTTTATATATTTTGGCAATTTCAAAATCATATTAAAATTAAGGGTTTTTCTTAAACGCCCCGTTCAGAGAAAGCTGGGGGCTTAAAATTAAATATTTATTTTCAATTACAGAAAATATTCCACAGTATTAAACTACATCAAAATTTTGGGTTTAGGTTCTGAAAAACAGATCAGATAAAATAATAAAAAATGTTGAAATTTGCTGTTCGATTTATCGAACATTAGGACGATATGGGTTAATACACTCTTATATCAATATATTTTATTAATATATATATACATATATATTTACTTTATTATAAAACTAACAAAAGTATTTCAATTAATGAAAATTTTTGAAATATGAAAAACTTTAAAAACAAAATACATTTTCTGTAAATGAAATATTTTGAATTTCAAAGTTTTATATACATAAGTATATAACTTTATAGATGGCTCATCGATTTTGCATTCATAATCCACTTTTTTAAGAAACGCTTTCGAATATAAGAAGCAATTTATCTCGAGATGATATTTTACGACTTAAGCGATTATTGCTACAGATACTTTCGTTGTCTTCAACAGAAACTGTTTTGTCTGAAGGGATCGCTAAATATATACATATGTACATATGGATGCATATTCACATACACACACTCATACTAGCAGCGTAACTTTGCTGAACACAACATCTTAATATTTGTGCGGTTATGCAAATTAGTGGTCGGAAACTATCGATGACACTATCGTCACTATCGATGGTTTCTGAACATCGTTTACACTATCGATGGTTTTCGACTATCGTTTGAACTATCGATAGTTTATTGAAAATTTGAAATGTGACCACTAGGCACCAAACAAACGGTAACTATTCCATGCAGGGTTTGAATTGCTGACTAGCAAGTAGTCAAAGCAACATAAATACCACTATGCATTCTAGTCGCATGGTCGTTTAAAATGTGATTACCCAAAAACATTAAAATTACACTACAATATGGGTATCAAGCGAAAGGGGATGACCCCAGGTTTCATTTGGACTTCGATATATTTAAATAAAATTTATCGATAACTTTATCGATAAGCCTTTCCATTACCCTCCGCGAAGATTGGCTTATAACGAAAAGGAAAAGGTTCAGGTGATTTTAGATGAATTATTGGATAAAAATGTGATAAGACCAAGTAGATCCGAATACACTTCTCCTATAGTATTAGTACGAAAAACAAAACAGGTGATATAAGACTTTGCATGGATTATAGAACATTAAATAAAAACACATTAAAGGACAAATATCCGATACCTTTAATTGAAGATCTTTTGGATAGGCTAGTAAGTAAATAAGACTATTATTTCACTTTTAGATTTAAAAAGTGCTTTTTATCATGTGCGAATGGATGAAGACTCTATTAAATATACATCTTTTGTAACTTCTTTGGGGCAATTAGAATTTTGTAAAATGCCATTTGGGCTTAAAAATGCCCCATCTACATTTCAGCGTTTTATTAATTATGTTTTTGAGGACTTAGTACGTGCTGGTAAAATTGCGATTTATTTAGACGATATAATGGTTGCTACTAAAACTGAAGATGAACATTTGGAAATTATGAAGGAAGTATTTGATAGATTAGTTAAAAATAAATTGGAGTTAAGAATTGATAAGTGTCATTTTATGAAATCTGAAATTAGATATTTGGGCTATTGGATCACAAAAGATGGTATTAGATCAGATAAAAGTAATGTGAATGCTGTAGTGAATTTTCCAATTCCACGTAGTACCAAAGAGGTTCAAAGTTTTTGGGGACTTTGTTCATATTTTAGGAGATTCATTAAAGGTTTTTCAGTGGAAGCCGCACCGTTATATCGTTTAACTAAAAAGGATGTTAAATTTAAATTTGACCAAACTGAGGTAGATTGTTTTGAGAAATTAAAAGCTAAGTTGATAGCAGCTCCAACGCTAGCGATATACAATCCAAAAGATGAGACTGAATTGCACTGTGATGCTAGTTCTCTTGGATTTGGAGCGATTTTATTACAAAAAAAGAAGACGGGAAGTTCCACCCAATATTTTACTTTTCAAAACGCACAACTGAAGCAGAATCCAAATATCATAGTTTTGAACTGGAAATGTTAGCAATTATAAATGCTTTAAAGAGGTTTAGGATATATTTATATGGATTAAAATTTCGAATTGTAACTGATTGTAATTCTTTGACATTGACTTAAAAAAAACGAGATATTAACCCTAAAATATCTCGGTGGGCTCTAGAATTAGAAAATTTTGATTACAGTTTAGAACATCGTGATGGTTCAAAGATGCAACATGTAGATGTGTTAAGTAGATTGTCAAATGTTTTAGTTTTAGAAGAGAACACTTTCGAACAAAATTTATAAATTTGTCAGAATAGAGATAAAGAAATTTTTCGGATTCGGCAAGAACTAGAAAAAAAAGATAGTAAATTATTTGAAACTAGAGTGCTGCCTACTGTCGAAACTCGACAGTTTTTCTAGATGTTTTCTTATGACTAAGGTGCAACTATAGTTTTTGTATAATTGTTTGTTGCTACTGTCACTGCTACTATTATGTTGTTGGTGTTCCAAATTCTCCTACCTACTTCTTTATTTCTATTTCTGCTCTTTTCTTTCCTCAATTTCTTTCCTACTTATTCTTTCTTATCCTTCTTATTGACTTTGTGTTTTTGTTGTAGTGCTTTTGCTACCTTTTTACGTTTCTACTTCTTTGAAACTACACACCACATCCAGCCAAACATGTTCTGAATTGCATGATAAGTTTGGTGAAAACGCACAAAGTCAGGTATGCTTGCGCATTGATACAGCTGTGTTGTGTGCAAAGGCATGCAACAACAACCACACGGCAATTTTCCAACGACGATTGTGGACGCATTTTCCAACCAATTTTCATGAAAATTGGCGCAGTTCTATTTGAGAGCAATACCTTTCTAATGGTGTGCTTAGTTTTAAAATCGGTTCAGTAGTTTCGACGGAGAAGATGGAACAAAATTTATGTTAGCGTATTAATAATATAGATGAGAAACGGGTTAGTGAATCGAAAAATTGGCAAAGAAATTTTATTTTATGTTCCCAAAGAAATGGAAGAAAATGTTTTACGCGTATATCACGATGAAATGGGTCATCTAGGATGTGATAAGGTGTTGCATTCAATATCAAAAACATATTGGTTTGCTGATATCAGAAAGAAAATCAAAGCATATATTCAGCCTTGGGCAAAACTTTAGCACCTGCTAAATGAGAGTAAGCGCCCGTGTACGTATACACACCGATTGTCACTACTACAGACAAATAAAGAGCGTAAAACGAGCGCTTACGATGGGACTTGGCGATCGTCGCTTAGGAAAAATAAACAGTTTGCCTTCGACTGGCGTGAAAGCAAGTGATCGCTAGGTGATCGTCGCTTGAAATTCTTTTATTCTATTTGCAGATGCCAAACAACAAGCAAAACTACGAGAAGTTTGCATATAACCTGGGTACACAAATACATATGTAGGTATATGTATACGTACGTTGTTTCATAATTTCGCGAGGCGTGCGCGCATGACCCTGCTCGCTCAACATCTGCATGCAGACTGATTATTTTTAGTAATTTTCCACTTTATCCTACAGTAGGCGCAGCAACACACACTCATTTTTTAGTAATGGCTTGAGTGTAGTGGTGCCCAAGGCTGCATATATTGAAAATTGTTAGAGTGTATTACATATGGTCCAAAACATGGACCACATGAAGGTTTTTTGCATAATATTCCAAAAGGAAATATACCTTTTGATACAATTCATGTTGATCATTTTGGTCCGATAACGCTTAAAAATTGTAAGAAAAAGTATGTATTTTTAGTGGTGGATGGATTCACGAAATTTGTAAAGCTTTACCCGACACGAAATGTAGGATCTACTGAAGTTGTTAGTTGCCTTAAGTTATATTTTAACAATTACAGTCGTCCAAAAATTTTGATTTCTGATAGAGGCATTGCATTTACTTCAAAAGAACTCGAATTATTTTTAAATTCAAATAATATTAAACATGTGAAGATAGCTACGGCTTCTCCACAAGCGAATGGACAAGTCGAAAGAATTAATCGAACCATGGCACCAATGATTGCAAAAATTACTAACGCTGGGACGGTAAATAGTTTAGATAAAGTTTTACCTAACATAGAATTTTCTTTAAACACCAAGTACGTATTACAACACCAAGTAAATTATTGTTTGGTATTCAACAAAAAGGACCTGTGATTGATTTTTTGAAAGAAAAACTGGAGGAATTTTGTCTGCACGAGGAGGAGAGAGATGTAGAAAAAGCACATTCTAAGGCAGAGGAGAATATTAAAAAATGTCAGAAGTATAATAAAAATCAAAAAGATCGCAATAGAGGTTCGAAGATATACAAAGTAGGAGATTTCGTAGTATTAAGGAATTTTGTTAGCAATGCAGGAGTGTAAAAAAATTATACCTAAATATGAAGGACCTTATAAGATATCTAAAGTATTTCCTAATGATCGATACTTAGTAACAGATGTTGAAGGGTTTCAGGTTAGCCAGGTTCCGTATGAGGGTGTATGGGAAGCAGCGAATTTAAAAGCATGGTTACAAAATAAGCATATCAATGCAATCGGGGCGATTATAACACTTGCTGTAAATAAATATAAGAAATTATGTATTCAAAGAAGTATTGTTCTAGAGATATTTCAAAGAATGAAAAAATGTATTATACAAAATATATAACTGATTGAATAAAGACCTCTTCAAATATAATATTATCGTAAAATAAGAATTACTGCAATATTTCTGTAAACTTAACTTCTATTATAATAATTAATAAACATATTTAGGCTAAACTTATAATAGAGGTATATTTAACTTGCTATAAAATCCAAAATATATGTATGTGTACATACATATGTATGTACTTAACGAAATTTCTTCATTACATTTTGTTTTATTTACAACATGTATTTGTAACATTGTGGAGGGTTTGGTGGATAATTCAAATATTTAATACACTCTTATATCAATATATTTTATTAATATATATATACATATATATTTACTTTATTATAAAACTAACAAAAGTATTTCAATTAATGAAAATTTTTGAAATATGAAAAACTTTAAAAACAAAATACATTTTCTGTAAATGAAATATTTTGAATTTCAAAGTTTTATATACATAAGTATATAACTTTATAGATGGCTCATCGATTTTGCATTCATAATCCACTTTTTTAAGAAACGCTTTCGAATATAAGAAGCAATTTATCTCGAGATGATATTTTACGACTTAAGCGATTATTGCTACAGATACTTTCGTTGTCTTCAACAGAAACTGTTTTGTCTGAAGGGATCGCTAAATATATACATATGTACATATGGATGCATATTCACATACACACACTCATACTAGCAGCGTAACTTTGCTGAACATAACATCTTAATATTTGTGCGGTTATGCAAATTAGTGGTCGGAAACTATCGATGACACTATCGATGGTTTCTGAACATCGTTTACACTATCGATGGTTTTCGACTATCGTTTGAACTATCGATAGTTTATTGAAAATTTGAAATGTGACCACTAGGCACCAAACAAACGGTAACTATTCCAGGCAGGGTTTGAATTGCTGACTAGCAAGTAGTCAAAGCAACATAAATACGACTATGCATTCTAGTCGCATGGTCGTTTAAAATGTGATTACCCAAAAACATTAAAATTACACTACAATATGGGTATCAAGCGAAAGGGGATGACCCCAGGTTTCATTTGGACTTCGATATATTTAAATAAAATTTATCGATAACTTTATCGATAAGCCTTTCCATTACCCTCCGCGAAGATTGGCTTATAACGAAAAGGAAAAGGTTCAGGTGATTTTAGATGAATTATTGGATAAAAATGTGATAAGACCAAGTAGATCCGAATACACTTCTCCTATAGTATTAGTACGAAAAACAAAACAGGTGATATAAGACTTTGCATAGATTATAGAACATTAAATAAAAACACATTAAAGGACAAATATCCGATACCTTTAATTGACGATCTTTTGGATAGGCTAGTAAATAAGACTATTATTTCACTTTTAGATTTAAAGTGCTTTTTATCATGTGCGAATGGATGAAGACTCTATTAAATATACATCTTTTGTAACTTCTTTGGGGCAATTCGAATTTTGTAAAATGCCATTTGGGCTTAAAAATGCCCCATCTGCATTTCAGCGTTTTATTAATTATGTTTTTGAGGACTTAGTACGTGCTGGTAAATTTGCGATTTATTTAGACGATATAATGGTTGCTACTAAAACTGAAGATGAACATTTGGAAATTATGAAGGAAGTATTTGATAGATTAGTTAAAAATAAATTGGAGTTAAGAATTGATAAGTGTCATTTTATGAAATCTGAAATTAGATATTTGGGCTATTGGATCACAAAAGATGGTATTAGATCAGATAAAAGTAATGTGAATGCTGTAGTGAATTTTCCAATTCCACGTAGTACCAAAGAGGTTCAAAGTTTTTGGGGACTTTGTTCATATTTTAGGAGATTCATTAAAGGGTTTTCAGTGGAAGCCGCACCGTTATATCGTTTAACTAAAAAGGATGTTAAATTTAAATTTGACCAAACTGAGGTAGATTGTTTTGAGAAATTAAAAGCTAAGTTGATAGCAGCTCCAACGCTAGCGATATACAATCCAAAAGATGAGACTGAATTGCACTGTGATGCTAGTTCTCTTGGATTTGGAGCGATTTTATTACAAAAAAAGAAGACGGGAAGTTCCACCCAATATTTTACTTTTCAAAACGCACAACTGAAGCAGAATCCAAATATCATAGTTTTGAACTGGAAATGTTAGCAATTATATATGCTTTAAAGAGGTTTAGGATATATTTATATGGATTAAAATTTCGAATTGTAACTGATTGTAATTCTTTGACATTGACTTTAAAAAAACGAGATATTAACCCTAAAATATCTCGGTGGGCTCTAGAATTAGAAAATTTTGATTACAGTTTAGAACATCGTGATGGTTCAAAGATGCAACATGTAGATGTGTTAAGTAGATTGTCAAATGTTTTAGTTTTAGAAGAGAACACTTTCGAACAAAATTTATCAATTTGTCAGAATAGAGATAAAGAAATTTTTCGGATTCGGCAAGAACTAGAAAAAAAAAGATAGTAAATTATTTGAAACTAGAGTGCTGCCTACTGTCGAAACTCGACAGTTTTTCTAGATGTTTTCCTATGACTAAGGTGCAACTATAGTTTTTGTATAATTGTTTGTTGCTACTGTCACTGCTACTATTATGTTGTTGGTGTTCCAAATTCTCCTACCTACTTCTTTATTTCTATTTCTGCTCTTTACTTTCCTCAATTTCTTTCCTACTTATTCTTTCTTATCCTTCTTATTACTTGACTTTGTGTTTTTGTTGTAGTGCTTTTGCTACCTTTTTACGTTTCTACTTCTTTGAAACTACACACCACATCCAGCCAAACATGTTCTGAATTGCATGATAAGTTTGGTGAAAACGCACAAAGTCAGGTATGCTTGCGCATTGATACAGCTGTGTTGTGTGCAAAGGCATGCAACAACAACCACGCGGCAATTTTCCAACGACGATTGTGGACGCATTTTCCAACCAATTTTCATGAAAATTGGCGCAGTTCTATTTGAGAGCAATACCTTTCTAATGGTGTGCTTAGTTTTAAAATCGGTTCAGTAGTTTTGACGGAGAAGATGGAACAAAATTTATGTTAGCGTATTAATAATATAGATGAGAAACGGGTTAGTGTATCGAAAAATTGGCAAAGAAATTTTATTTTATGTTCCCAAAGAAATGGAAGAAAATGTTTTACGCGTATATCACGATGAAATGGGTCATCTAGGATGTGATAAGGTGTTGCATTCAATATCAAAAACATATTGGTTTGCTGATATCAGAAAGAAAATCAAAGCATATATTCAGCCTTGGGCAAAACTTTAGCACCTGCTAAATGAGAGTAAGCGCCCGTGTACGTATACACACCGATTGTCACTACTACAGACAAATAAAGAGCGTAAACGAGCGCTTACGATGGGACTTGGCGATCGTCGCTTAGGAAAGATAAACAGTTTGCCTTCGACTGGCGTGAAAGCAAGTGATCGCTGGGTGATCGTCGCTTGAAATTCTTTTATTCTATTTGCAGATGCCAAACAACAAGCAAAACTACGAGAAGTTTGCATATAACGTGGGTACACAAATACATATGTAGGTATATGTATACGTACGTTGTTTCATAATTTCGCGAGGCGTGCGCGCTCGCCTGCTCGCTCAACATCTGCATGCAGACTGATTATTTTTAGTAATTTTCCACTTTATCCTACAGTAGGCGCAGCAACACACACTCATTTTTTAGTAATGGCTTGAGTGTAGTGGTGCCCAAGGCTGCATATATTGAAAATTGTTAGAGTGTATTACATATGGTCCAAAACATGGACCACATGAAGGTTTTTTGCATAATATTCCAAAAGGAAATATACCTTTTGATACAATTCATGTTGATCATTTTGGTCCGATAACGCTTAAAAATTGTAAGAAAAAGTATGTATTTTTAGTGGTGGATGGATTCACGAAATTTGTAAAGCTTTACCCGACACGAAATGTAGGATCTACTGAAGTTGTTAGTTGCCTTAAGTTATATTTTAACAATTACAGTCGTCCAAAAATTTTGATTTCTGATAGAGGCATTGCATTTACTTCAAAAGAACTCGAATTATTTTTAAATTCAAATAATATTAAACATGTGAAGATAGCTACGGCTTCTCCACAAGCGAATGGACAAGTCGAAAGAATTAATCGAACCATGGCACCAATGATTGCAAAAATTACTAACGCTGGGACGGTAAATAGTTTAGATAAAGTTTTACCTAACATAGAATTTTCTTTAAACACCAAGTACGTATTACAACACCAAGTAAATTATTGTTTGGTATTCAACAAAAAGGACCTGTGATTGATTTTTTGAAAGAAAAACTGGAGGAATTTTGTCTGCACGAGGAGGAGAGAGATGTAGAAAAAGCACATTCTAAGGCAGAGGAGAATATTAAAAAATGTCAGAAGTATAATAAAAATCAAAAAGATCGCAATAGAGGTTCGAAGATATACAAAGTAGGAGATTTCGTAGTATTAAGGAATTTTGTTAGCAATGCAGGAGTGTAAAAAAATTATACCTAAATATGAAGGACCTTATAAGATATCTAAAGTATTTCCTAATGATCGATACTTAGTAACAGATGTTGAAGGGTTTCAGGTTAGCCAGGTTCCGTATGAGGGTGTATGGGAAGCAGCGAATTTAAAAGCATGGTTACAAAATAAGCATATCAATGCAATCGGGGCGATTATAACACTTGCTGTAAATAAATATAAGAAATTATGTATTCAAAGAAGTATTGTTCTAGAGATATTTCAAAGAATGAAAAAATGTATTATACAAAATATATAACTGATTGAATAAAGACCTCTTCAAATATAATATTATCGTAAAATAAGAATTACTGCAATATTTCTGTAAACTTAACTTCTATTATAATAATTAATAAACATATTTAGGCTAAACTTATAATAGAGGTATATTTAACTTGCTATAAAATCCAAAATATATGTATGTGTACATACATATGTATGTACTTAACGAAATTTCTTCATTACATTTTGTTTTATTTACAACATGTATTTGTAACATTGTGGAGGGTTTGGTGGATAATTCAAATATTTAATACACTCTTATATCAATATATTTTATTAATATATATATACATATATATTTACTTTATTATAAAACTAACAAAAGTATTTCAATTAATGAAAATTTTTGAAATATGAAAAACTTTAAAAACAAAATACATTTTCTGTAAATGAAATATTTTGAATTTCAAAGTTTTATATACATAAGTATATAACTTTATAGATGGCTCATCGATTTTGCATTCATAATCCACTTTTTTAAGAAACGCTTTCGAATATAAGAAGCAATTTATCTCGAGATGATATTTTACGACTTAAGCGATTATTGCTACAGATACTTTCGTTGTCTTCAACAGAAACTGTTTTGTCTGAAGGGATCGCTAAATATATACATATGTACATATGGATGCATATTCACATACACACACTCATACTAGCAGCGTAACTTTGCTGAACATAACATCTTAATATTTGTGCGGTTATGCAAATTAGTGGTCGGAAACTATCGATGACACTATCGATGGTTTCTGAACATCGTTTACACTATCGATGGTTTTCGACTATCGTTTGAACTATCGATAGTTTATTGAAAATTTGAAATGTGACCACTAGGCACCAAACAAACGGTAACTATTCCAGGCAGGGTTTGAATTGCTGACTAGCAAGTAGTCAAAGCAACATAAATACGACTATGCATTCTAGTCGCATGGTCGTTTAAAATGTGATTACCCAAAAACATTAAAATTACACTACAATATGGGTATCAAGCGAAAGGGGATGACCCCAGGTTTCATTTGGACTTCGATATATTTAAATAAAATTTATCGATAACTTTATCGATAAGCCTTTCCATTACCCTCCGCGAAGATTGGCTTATAACGAAAAGGAAAAGGTTCAGGTGATTTTAGATGAATTATTGGATAAAAATGTGATAAGACCAAGTAGATCCGAATACACTTCTCCTATAGTATTAGTACGAAAAACAAAACAGGTGATATAAGACTTTGCATAGATTATAGAACATTAAATAAAAACACATTAAAGGACAAATATCCGATACCTTTAATTGACGATCTTTTGGATAGGCTAGTAAATAAGACTATTATTTCACTTTTAGATTTAAAGTGCTTTTTATCATGTGCGAATGGATGAAGACTCTATTAAATATACATCTTTTGTAACTTCTTTGGGGCAATTCGAATTTTGTAAAATGCCATTTGGGCTTAAAAATGCCCCATCTGCATTTCAGCGTTTTATTAATTATGTTTTTGAGGACTTAGTACGTGCTGGTAAATTTGCGATTTATTTAGACGATATAATGGTTGCTACTAAAACTGAAGATGAACATTTGGAAATTATGAAGGAAGTATTTGATAGATTAGTTAAAAATAAATTGGAGTTAAGAATTGATAAGTGTCATTTTATGAAATCTGAAATTAGATATTTGGGCTATTGGATCACAAAAGATGGTATTAGATCAGATAAAAGTAATGTGAATGCTGTAGTGAATTTTCCAATTCCACGTAGTACCAAAGAGGTTCAAAGTTTTTGGGGACTTTGTTCATATTTTAGGAGATTCATTAAAGGGTTTTCAGTGGAAGCCGCACCGTTATATCGTTTAACTAAAAAGGATGTTAAATTTAAATTTGACCAAACTGAGGTAGATTGTTTTGAGAAATTAAAAGCTAAGTTGATAGCAGCTCCAACGCTAGCGATATACAATCCAAAAGATGAGACTGAATTGCACTGTGATGCTAGTTCTCTTGGATTTGGAGCGATTTTATTACAAAAAAAGAAGACGGGAAGTTCCACCCAATATTTTACTTTTCAAAACGCACAACTGAAGCAGAATCCAAATATCATAGTTTTGAACTGGAAATGTTAGCAATTATATATGCTTTAAAGAGGTTTAGGATATATTTATATGGATTAAAATTTCGAATTGTAACTGATTGTAATTCTTTGACATTGACTTTAAAAAAACGAGATATTAACCCTAAAATATCTCGGTGGGCTCTAGAATTAGAAAATTTTGATTACAGTTTAGAACATCGTGATGGTTCAAAGATGCAACATGTAGATGTGTTAAGTAGATTGTCAAATGTTTTAGTTTTAGAAGAGAACACTTTCGAACAAAATTTATCAATTTGTCAGAATAGAGATAAAGAAATTTTTCGGATTCGGCAAGAACTAGAAAAAAAAAGATAGTAAATTATTTGAAACTAGAGTGCTGCCTACTGTCGAAACTCGACAGTTTTTCTAGATGTTTTCCTATGACTAAGGTGCAACTATAGTTTTTGTATAATTGTTTGTTGCTACTGTCACTGCTACTATTATGTTGTTGGTGTTCCAAATTCTCCTACCTACTTCTTTATTTCTATTTCTGCTCTTTACTTTCCTCAATTTCTTTCCTACTTATTCTTTCTTATCCTTCTTATTACTTGACTTTGTGTTTTTGTTGTAGTGCTTTTGCTACCTTTTTACGTTTCTACTTCTTTGAAACTACACACCACATCCAGCCAAACATGTTCTGAATTGCATGATAAGTTTGGTGAAAACGCACAAAGTCAGGTATGCTTGCGCATTGATACAGCTGTGTTGTGTGCAAAGGCATGCAACAACAACCACGCGGCAATTTTCCAACGACGATTGTGGACGCATTTTCCAACCAATTTTCATGAAAATTGGCGCAGTTCTATTTGAGAGCAATACCTTTCTAATGGTGTGCTTAGTTTTAAAATCGGTTCAGTAGTTTTGACGGAGAAGATGGAACAAAATTTATGTTAGCGTACTAATAATATAGATGAGAAACGGGTTAGTGTATCGAAAAATTGGCAAAGAAATTTTATTTTATGTTCCCAAAGAAATGGAAGAAAATGTTTTACGCGTATATCACGATGAAATGGGTCATCTAGGATGTGATAAGGTGTTGCATTCAATATCAAAAACATATTGGTTTGCTGATATCAGAAAGAAAATCAAAGCATATATTCAGCCTTGGGCAAAACTTTAGCACCTGCTAAATGAGAGTAAGCGCCCGTGTACGTATACACACCGATTGTCACTACTACAGACAAATAAAGAGCGTAAACGAGCGCTTACGATGGGACTTGGCGATCGTCGCTTAGGAAAGATAAACAGTTTGCCTTCGACTGGCGTGAAAGCAAGTGATCGCTGGGTGATCGTCGCTTGAAATTCTTTTATTCTATTTGCAGATGCCAAACAACAAGCAAAACTACGAGAAGTTTGCATATAACGTGGGTACACAAATACATATGTAGGTATATGTATACGTACGTTGTTTCATAATTTCGCGAGGCGTGCGCGCTCGCCTGCTCGCTCAACATCTGCATGCAGACTGATTATTTTTAGTAATTTTCCACTTTATCCTACAGTAGGCGCAGCAACACACACTCATTTTTTAGTAATGGCTTGAGTGTAGTGGTGCCCAAGGCTGCATATATTGAAAATTGTTAGAGTGTATTACATATGGTCCAAAACATGGACTACATGAAGGTTTTTTGCATAATATTCCAAAAGGAAATATACCTTTTGATACAATTCATGTTGATCATTTTGGTCCGATAACGCTTAAAAATTGTAAGAAAAAGTATGTATTTTTAGTGGTGGATGGATTCACGAAATTTGTAAAGCTTTACCCGACACGAAATGTAGGATCTACTGAAGTTGTTAGTTGCCTTAAGTTATATTTTAACAATTGCAGTCGTCCAAAAATTTTGATTTCTGATAGAGGCATTGCATTTACTTCAAAAGAACTCGAATTATTTTTAAATTCAAATAATATTAAACATGTGAAGATAGCTACGGCTTCTCCACAAGCGAATGGACAAGTCGAAAGAATTAATCGAACCATGGCACCAATGATTGCAAAAATTACTAACGCTGGGACGGTAAATAGTTTAGATAAAGTTTTACCTAACATAGAATTTTCTTTAAACACCAAGTACGTATTACAACACCAAGTAAATTATTGTTTGGTATTCAACAAAAAGGACCTGTGATTGATTTTTTGAAAAAAAAAAACTGGAGGAATTTTGTCTGCACGAGGAGGAGAGAGATGTAGAAAAAGCACATTCTAAGGCAGAGGAGAATATTAAAAAATGTCAGAAGTATAATAAAAATCAAAAAGATCGCAATAGAGGTTCGAAGATATACAAAGTAGGAGATGTCGTAGTAGTAAGGAATTTTGTTAGCAATGCAGGAGTGTAAAAAAATTATACCTAAATATGAAGGACCTTATAAGATATCTAAAGTATTTCCTAATGATCGATACTTAGTAACAGATGTTGAAGGGTTTCAGGTTAGCCAGGTTCCGTATGAGGGTGTATGGGAAGCAGCGAATTTAAAAGCATGGTTACAAAATAAGCATATCAATGCAATCGGGGCGATTATAACACTTGCTGTAAATAAATATAAGAAATTATGTATTCAAAGAAGTATTGTTCTAGAGATATTTCAAAGAATGAAAAAATGTATTATACAAAATATATAACTGATTGAATAAAGACCTCTTCAAATATAATATTATCGTAAAATAAGAATTACTGCAATATTTCTGTAAACTTAACTTCTATTATAATAATTAATAAACATATTTAGGCTAAACTTATAATAGAGGTATATTTAACTTGCTATAAAATCCAAAATATATGTATGTGTACATACATATGTATGTACTTAACGAAATTTCTTCATTACATTTTGTTTTATTTACAACATGTATTTGTAACATTGTGGAGGGTTTGGTGGATAATTCAAATATTTAATACACTCTTATATCAATATATTTTATTAATATATATATACATATATATTTACTTTATTATAAAACTAACAAAAGTATTTCAATTAATGAAAATTTTTGAAATATGAAAAACTTTAAAAACAAAATACATTTTCTGTAAATGAAATATTTTGAATTTCAAAGTTTTATATACATAAGTATATAACTTTATAGATGGCTCATCGATTTTGCATTCATAATCCACTTTTTTAAGAAACGCTTTCGAATATAAGAAGCAATTTATCTCGAGATATTTTACTACTTAAGCGATTATTGCTACAGATACTTTCGTTGTCTTCAACAGAAACTGTTTTGTCTGAAGGGATCGCTAAATATATACATATGTACATATGGATGCATATTCACATACACACACTCATACTAGCAGCGTAACTTTGCTGAACACAACATCTCAATATTTGTGCGGTTATGCAAATTAGTGGTCGGAAACTATCGATGACACTATCGTCACTATCGATGGTTTCTGAACATCGTTTACACTATCGATGGTTTTCGACTATCGTTTGAACTATCGATAGTTTATTGAAAATTTGAAATGTGACCACTAGGCACCAAACAAACGGTAACTATTCCATGCAGGGTTTGAATTGCTGACTAGCAAGTAGTCAAAGCAACATAAATACGACTATGCATTCTAGTCGCATGGTCGTTTAAAATGTGATTACCCAAAAACATTAAATTACACTACAATATGGGTATCAAGCGAAAGGGGATGACCCCAGGTTTCATTTGGACTTCGATATATTTAAATAAAATTTATCGATAACTTTATCGATAAGCCTTTCCATTACCCTCCGCGAAGATTGGCTTATAACGAAAAGGAAAAGGTTCAGGTGATTTTAGATGAATTATTGGATAAAAATGTGATAAGACCAAGTAGATCCGAATACGCTTCTCCTATAGTATTAGTACGAAAAACAAAACAGGTGATATAAGACTTTGCATAGATTATAGAACATTAAATAAAAACACATTAAAGGACAAATATCCGATACCTTTAATTGACGATCTTTTGGATAGGCTAGTAAATAAGACTATTTTTTCACTTTTAGATTTAAAAAGTGCTTTTTATCATGTGCGAATGGATGAAGACTCTATTAAATATACATCTTTTGTAACTTCTTTGGGGCAATTCGAATTTTGTAAAATGCCATTTGGGCTTAAAAATGCCCCATCTACATTTCAGCGTTTTATTAATTATGTTTTTGAGGACTTAGTACGTGCTGGTAAAATTGCGATTTATTTAGACGATATAATGGTTGCTACTAAAACTGAAGATGAACATTTGGAAATTATGAAGGAAGTATTTGATAGATTAGTTAAAAATAAATTGGAGTTAAGAATTGATAAGTGTCATTTTATGAAATCTGAAATTAGATATTTGGGCTATTGGATCACAAAAGATGGTATTAGATCAGATAAAAGTAATGTGAATGCTGTAGTGAATTTTCCAATTCCACGTAGTACCAAAGAGGTTCAAAGTTTTTGGGGACTTTGTTCATATTTTAGGAGATTCATTAAAGGGTTTTCAGTGGAAGCCGCACCGTTATATCGTTTAACTAAAAAGGATGTTAAATTTAAATTTGACCAAACTGAGGTAGATTGTTTTGAGAAATTAAAAGCTAAGTTGATAGCAGCTCCAACGCTAGCGATATACAATCCAAAAGATGAGACTGAATTGCACTGTGATGCTAGTTCTCTTGGATTTCGATCGATTTTATTACAAAAAAAGAAGACGGGAAGTTCCACCCAATATTTTACTTTTCAAAACGCACAACTGAAGCAGAATCCAAATATCATAGTTTTGAACTGGAAATGTTAGCAATTATATATGCTTTAAAGAGGTTTAGGATATATTTATATGGATTAAAATTTCGAATTGTAACTGATTGTAATTCTTTGACATTGACTTTAAAAAAACGAGATATTAACCCTAAAATATCTCGGTGGGCTCTAGAATTAGAAAATTTTGATTACAGTTTAGAACATCGTGATGGTTCAAAGATGCAACATGTAGATGTGTTAAGTAGATTGTCAAATGTTTTAGTTTTAGAAGAGAACACTTTCGAACAAAATTTATCAATTTGTCAGAATAGAGATAAAGAAATTTTTCGGATTCGGCAAGAACTAGAAAAAAAAGATAGTAAATTATTTGAAACTAGAGTGCTGCCTACTGTCGAAACTCGACAGTTTTTCTAGATGTTTTCTTATGACTAAGGTGCAACTATAGTTTTTGTATAATTGTTTGTTGCTACTGTCACTGCTACTATTATGTTGTTGGTGTTCCAAATTCTCCTACCTACTTCTTTATTTCTATTTCTGCTCTTTTCTTTCCTCAATTTCTTTCCTACTTATTCTTTCTTATCCTTCTTATTACTTGACCTTGTGTTTTTGTTGTAGTGCTTTTGCTACCTTTTTAATGCTGGAAAATTTCCTCACCTGCACTCACGTTCCGCACCACTACCTTCACTTCTTTCTTAGTTAATAAAAGTCTATTCTTTCCTTTTTTATAATTTTTATAAAGTTAAGTTTTATTTAAAGTGTATTTCGATTTCGTTATCTCTAGTCTCAATAGTTTAGTTTTTGTAATTTATTACACGGTAGCAAATTTTAATTTTTTTCAACTCACTACTTATTTAATTTTTTCTAACTCCCCGTCAGGTTAAAGCGCACAACTCGAATTGATTGGCCGCCGCCAAAAGCTTTATTTTCTCTACCTGCTTTTTTTGACATTAGCTATTCAGCCGAGTGCTGAATAGCATTGTAGTAGATGTTGCGGTGTTGCCACCTTACATCACCCTCCTGAGGAAAAGAAGAATTCGACAATCCGGATTTGTCGCATTCTTCTTGACCCTTGATTTGCGAAATAAATTGTTTCGAATGAACGTTTTTAATTTGAATGTAATTGAAATTTCTCTATATTTGTATATCCCCCCGAAATTCGTTCGTTCATAACAATTTATTTGCAAACGGAGTTACAGTAAAAGTTATTTAATTTAGTTTATTTATTTTTCTATAAAAATTATATTATATTTAGGAAACTCATGCTATTTAAAGCTAGCTTAGCGTAATTTCTTAAATATCTAAACTTACATTTAGCTAGTTTAAAGTTTTAATAGTACATTAGCTACTACAATTCAATTAATTAAAAAAAATTTTTTTTTTTTTTTTGTGTGTAATATTTTTGATATAATTAATTAGATTATTTTGTGGATTCTATTTTTGTGTACTGTTTTTTCTTTGTTGTCTTTGTCTAAGTAAATTACGTTAGCACCATCAACATCTGTCACTGTGAACGGACCCTTATATATACTTGAGTGTTTTTCTTTTGGCTCTTTTTGTACTAGAATTTGGTCATTTACATTAACAGATGTTGGTTGCGCTTTTTTCTCATATCCGGTTTTATTTCGAATTTTATGTTTGTTAACGGAATTTTTTGCAAGTGCGTGGGTTTTTTGTAATCTAAATTTAATTTCTTTCGCGTAATTCTCTACGTTGTAAATCGGTTCAATTTTATCGTTTTTCAAATCTATTGGTAGAATTGCATTTTTACCAAAAACTAGTTCAAACGGTGTGAACTTATTATCAAAAACTGTGTTTGTTGTTGTGTTGTGCAAAAACGTAAAGTACCTTAGATAAACATCCCAGTCGGAAAAATTTTCATTCAGATATGCTCGCAAGTATTCGTTAAAAACTCTGTGATTGCGTTCTATTGTACCTAATGTTTCATGGTGGTACGCGGTAGAAAAATTATGTTCGATATTTAGGAGTTTTGCTATTTCAGAAGAAAGATCGTTTTTATATTCTGTTCCTAGGTCTGTTTTTATCGACTTCATAAGGCCGTAAATTAGTATGAAATTTTCGAAAATGGCTCTAGCAACGGTTCTTGCACTTTTATCAGGGATCGCAACGGTAACAAGATATTTGCTCAAATCACAAATCATGGTAACTGCGAACCTGTTACCACTATCTGATTGGGGCAAAGGTCCTATCGTGTCAATAACAACAATTTCAAATGGCTTGCAGGGTGTTGGAGTAAGTACTAAACTTTCTGTTGTTTTGGGCTTAACTTTGTTTAATAAACATTTATCGCAATTTCTGACAAATTTGGCAATGTCACGCGTCATATTTTTCCAATAATACTTGGTTCGTAATTTTGCATATAGTTTTTTACTACCAAAATGTCCGCCTGAAATTGGGTCATTGTGATAAATGGTCATTAACTTCTGTTTTTTATCTTCGTCTGTCACTATTTCTACTGATTCTGTAAGTATAACACTGCTCTACAGCCAAAAAATACTCTGAACGCGACCATCCTTTCTACATGTAAAATCGGTCGCTGATTCCGAAAATCGGGTTCATTTTTAATTCTATGGGAAGGTTTTTGAAATATCGGCAATTTACCGTTATTTGGCCAATGAGTCCACTTAATCCTGTATATCTCTTTAACACAGTGAGTTATCTTCCTTAGGGTCACACCAAACGAAAGAAAATTAAATTTCCTTTTCACGGCTCCTATAACATTTTTCTCTTGTTCTTATAGTTTCTGAAATATTGACGATTAAATTTGAATTTTTTCGATTTTTTACGATTTTTTGAAGAAAAAATTTACTTTGTCAGGCAATATCTTTAAAACCAATGATTTCACCTTCGGTTTTACTCCTTTGCGTGAAGCTCCAATCCTAATTCAAATTTAATCGTCAATATTTCAGAAACTATACGAGTTAGAGAAAAATGTTATAGGAACCGTAAAAAGGAAATTTAATTTTCTTTCGTTTGGTGTCACCCTAAGGAAGATAACTCACTGTGTTAAAGAGATATACTGGATTAAGTGGACCCATTGGCCAAATAACGGTAAATTGCCGATATCTCAAAAACCTTCCCATAGAATTAAAAATGAACCCGATTTTCGGAATCAGAGACCGATTTTACATATAGATAGGATAGTCACGTCCAAAGTACAGACAAAAAATTTCATTTTGTGATCCAGTGTAATTTGTAACGTTTTTAAAATTTTATTTCCGCTATCTTTTAATTTTGAGATCTCATAATGTTTGAAAAATATATCATTTTTGGCCATTCTAACTCTTTAATGTTGCGTTTGTTAGCTTCTGATTCAAGCTTCGAAAGTAACTCATCTAGATTTGTCATTTCGTTAACATTTGCAAAATTAAAAAGCTCCATCTTTTTGTGTTTTAAATGTGCACAAATTTGTAAACTTGAAATTTTATCATCTTTATCGTACTGTATTTGAGTTTTTATTCGTGGAATCTTTTTCGAAAAATCATAAGAAAATTTATCATAAACTTGTAATGTAGTACTGTCAGGAGTAGTTTCAGGAGTAGTTGTTTGTTGTTTTTGTTCCAGTTGTCTTGTTTTTGATCGAGTTTGCACGGCAAGGATGCCAATTGTGGAATTTTTTAGTTCGTCGATAGTTATGCGCGATAGCGCGTCTGCTACTACATTTGACTTGCCTTTGATATATTCAATAGCAAAAAAATTGTATTCAGAGAGTTCAAGACGTATTCGAGAGAGTTTGGATGCCGGATCTTTCATATTAAAAAGATAAACTAAAGGTCTATGATCTGACTTGACTGTGAAATGTGTTCCGTACACATATGGTCGAAATTGTTTAATTGCGAAATAAATTGCCAAAAGTTCTAATTCAATAATTGGTTTCTTTTGCTCAGACTTGTTAAACGATTTTGATGCAAAACAGATTGGTAAATCATTGTCTCCGTGCTTTTGACTTAATACAGCACCACACCCAAGTTTTGAAGCGTCAACTGTTATAATAAATTCTTTAGAAAAATCCGGGTATTGTAGAAGTTTTGGCGACATTAAGGATCTTTTGAGGTTTTGAAATGCATTTTCGCAAGAATCATCCCATTTAAATTCAACGTTTTTTCGACTTAAGCGGTTCAGCGGTGCTGCCAGAGACGCAAAATTCGGTATAAACCGCCTATAGTAATTCGCAAAGGCGACAAAGCGCCGCACTGTGTCTTTGTCTGCTGGTTTGGTATATTTTTTGATAGATGCGATTTTGGCATCGTCTGGCAACAAACCCTTATCCGAACACTTATGGCCAAGAAAAGTTACTTCTGACCGAAGAAAATTACATTTTTGGGGATTTAACTTTAAATTAAACTTTTTGCAAACTTCAAAAACCTTTTCTAAATTTTTTAAATGATGCGCCTCACTACACCCGATGACAATGATATCGTCGATATACATAAAAGCTTGGTTTGGCGAAATGCCAGAAAACGCAATGGACATCATGCGTGAGAAGGAATTGGGTGCTACATTCAAGCCAAAAGGCAAGACTTTCCAGCGGAAAGCTCCTTTATCTGTACTAAAAGATGTAATGTCCCTAGAATTGACATGAAGCGGTATTTGATGAAAACCAGAAAAAAGATCTAACGTAGAAAAAAATTTTGCTCTGCCTAAATTATCGAGTATGTCGTCAACACGAGCTAAGGGAAATTTGTCAGCGATTAATTTTTTGTTCACAGCTCGGAAATCTACACACATACGATATGATTTTTTATTGCCGTTTGGATCTTTTTTCGGTACTAAAATTAATGGGCTATTGTAATTTGATGAGCTCGGCTCTATCAGATCATTCTGCAAAAGATTATCGACCTGTCTATTGATTTCTTCTCTCTGTGAATAAGGCAAACGATAATTTTTAATATAAACTGGATTTTTGTCTGTCAGTCGTAATTTCTGTTCGTAAAAGTTATTAAGTGTCATTCGGTCATTTGTAAGTGCAAATATATCAGCGTATTTCAAGCATAAGTCAATTAATTCTTTTTGAGCATAATTAGGGATTTGTTTTTGTAAAATTGATTTTAATTCTTCCAAACGTTTTGAATCTTTTGAAACTTCATTTATTTCATAGACGTTGTAGTTGGCAATTTTTTCCGTAACTATGTTACAATTTTTGATATATTTTACCTCGTCGGTAACGTTTAAAACTTTTATGATTGGATTATTTGTATCAAAGATACATTTTGAAGTGAAAACGCCGCTGCAAATTTCTTGCGCGTCTACAAAAACAGGATAATTTGATTTTTCCAAATGGAATAACCGATAAACTTCACACCTTGGTGGGATTACTAATGTGTCGGTATTGGTACCGTGAATAATAGAAATGATAAAACGTTTGTTACCTATGCTGATAGTTATGCTGTCGTTCGCGTAATTTATAATGCACTTATTTGCTTTGAGGAAATCTTTCCCAAGTATTCCGTCCGATGGTATATTAAAATCGTCGTCAACTACATGTAATGTTTGTTGTATCGTAAAATTTGAAGCGATCAGATTTGTATTTAAAGTACCCAAAGTAGAAACAGCGTTAGTTGTTACACCCGTTATATTAATTATTTCATTGCGATTTATAGGAATATTTTTTGACAAACTTGAAATTTTGATTAGAGAGATATCGGCTTGAGAATCGACCAAGAAGGTGCATGGTCTAAATGAATCTTTACAACTCAATTTAATGAAATCAGAATAGTTCAGATTTAGACAATAAATTGATTTGTTTTCGGAAATTTCGTTTAGTAATCTTGCTCCTGCTCCCCCAGTGTTCGCAGCTGAGGGGCGCTCGCGTTTAAAGCCCTGACGTTTGCGGTACTGCTATTGTTTGAGCGATTGTTGTTATTGTTGCGATTGTTTGAATTGTTGTTGCGATTGTTTGAGTTACTGTTGCGATTGTTCGAAATATTGTTGCGATTGTTCGAATTATTGTTGTATCTAGTACCATTGTTGTTATACCTACGATTATTGCCATTACCATTGTATATACTGTTATTACTACTAAAATTCGGACCATTTCTATTAAATTGACTATTAAAATTCTGGTTTCTGAAACCTCCTCGAAAACTGTTTGGTCTATAAGATCGTGCGCGAAATGCTAAAACCTGTCTTTCTTGTACCTCAGTATTTTTTTCCACTATCATTTTAGCAACTACATCTTTCGCATCAGTGAATGTTGTCGATGCTAGAATAGACTTTACTAAATCTGAGCGCGTATTCAGCCGACAAACGTTTACAGTTTGTTCAATAGCCATTTCGTGTGCTTTTGATTGTGTCATTCCCTCAATTATCAAAGATCTTTCTAGCGCATCTGATAAATCCTCTACTCGCTTAGCGAATTCCGAATAATTGTTATTTATTACGTGCAATGCTGCTATTTTACCCGCTACGACTTTTGAATTATCGGGTTTAATTCTATTTCGCAATGCCGTTTTTATTTGTGTAACAGAATTGACGTCTGCTGGAATCGCTTCGCGCGCTTTACCTTCGAGTTTAGATTTTAAAAAAGCAATAAAAGTTGGTATTAAATTTGTATCTGTAAGGTCTTCTATCAAACTGATTTTATCTATGAACGATTCGAGAGCTAGCGGATCGCCGCTATAATTTTCTCTAATTATCGTTGCACAGTGCGAAATGAAAGCCTTTTTCTGTTCTACAGTTGCCATGTTGGATGTGGTTAAATTATCTGTTTCGCTTGTAGAATTGTTAAATCCAAGAAAATCTTCTAATAAGGATAAACGAGGTGGTTCTTCTGTTGCCTCTTCAAAAGACTCTTCGCCGGACTCTTCGCTGGATACTTCTTTATTTTCGGGTTGTTTAGCTGTTTCCTTTTTTTTTCTAAGTCGTGTCATGTACATATGTTATTAACAAAAAATTTATTTACGCGAAATACAACTGTATTAAGGTGGTGATACTAATCACTATACTATCGAGGAAAAAAACTTTAATAATTGTGAGAAGATTTATCGAAGGCACTGTATAAACAGGTAAGTGTTATTAAGCATATGAATCTAGAATAATATTCCGAAAATTTATTGAAGGCACTGTAACTCCGTGAAGGAGAATTTACTTGAACATTTATTTATGAGTATTAATTTGAATTTGAAAACTTTTAAAAGCTCTAATGTAGCTTCCGTGCAGGAAAATTTGTTTAAAAATATTCGAATTTTGATAATTTATGAGGCACTATAATCCCGAATTAAATAAATTGAGATCGAACGAAAATTTATTAGCCACACTGTAGCAATATTGAAGGGAAATTATCAAAAAGAGGTTAATCAAAAAAGTAGTAGATTTCCAAAAAGTCGTAAAATTATCGTAGGCACTGTAATCGCAGATCAATTATCGAGAGTAAGGCACTGTAATCGCAGATCAATTATCGAGAATAAGGCACTGAGTTAAGTCGCTATTATGTTAAAATTGAGAAAAATTTGGTATAATTATTCACTGAAAATATTTTGGATTGTTTTTACAACCTGTATGTTCAAAAAAATTTATTTGTATATTCAAAAAAATGTTATTTTGTTTTTGTTTTAGAATGTCCGAAAATTTTTGTAGGCACTGTAATTTGTAAACACTTTAGTCATATAGACCATTTCTGAAAAGGACATAAATCAAAAGAAAATTTTGTATGCGTAACTTCTTGGGCTGTTTTTCCAAAGTACTTATTGTAGGCACGTTGATCCGTTCACCAAAAAAAAGTTTTAAAAATGTAATTTTATATGTATACTTGCTGCACAAGCGTATATGGAATCCAAAAAAAATCGCAAGTTCCAATAATGCCAAAAAGCTAATAAAATTTGCATAACAGTTGCTGTCGTTAAAAATTGTATAATTGTTTTGCTTCAATATTCAATATTTTTCAAAATGTACATATATTAGATGAGTTGCGAAGTAAAAACGTTTATGTATGTATTTTAAATTCACATATTCATACATAAGTACATATTTACATAAACGTTATTTACCTTGCACATATCTACTTTAAGTTCAAACATTCATACATAGGCGTATACATATGTACATACAAAATTCTTACTTTGCTACTCTGCTGCCTCTGCCGCCAGTTGATGCTGCTGCCGTCAGTTGATGCTGTTTGATACTCTGCTTCGTCCTCTGATGCTATTCCCAATGCTGCCGGTATGCCTTCGTGCCAAGTGCCAAATTTCTGATACTTTTCTATTTGTTTGTATGTTCGTACGGCTCAACGCTGTACCAATGCCGAATGCGACTTGTAGATTTGTACAGCTTTTTGTTATAAAATTGTTGATGCTTGTATGCCGAATTGGCTAAAGACGATTTGTAGAGCTGTACGCAATAAAATGGTTGTATGCCGTATGGGACTTTGACACCAAAAAATTCTAACGGCTTGACAAATAACGCTTCTCTCAAATGTACTTTTGACCCTTAGCAACGGTGGATTCGCATCGGGCATGCCAAATAAAAAAATATCGCATCGTGAAATTAACGGCTATACGAGCTGCGCCAACGATTTTATGTATGTACGCCGCATGCAAAATAACGAAAATTAGCGGCTATGCTTGGTAACGCCAAATATGTATGTATGTATCAATTATGCCCACAGATTTTGCTTCTATTTTATTTGCCATATCTACTGGCCAAAACCATTTTTTTGTATTTTCAAATTGTATGCTTTTTTTGTTGAGATTTTCCGATTTTATATTTTTTTTTTGATGAATTTTCTGTTTTAAAAAATTTTTTGTAAATTTTTTCAAATTTTATAGATTTTTTTTGTAGGTTTTTTTCCCATTTTGTACTTTTTTTGTAATAAATTTTTTTTATTTTATATTTTTTTTTGTAGATTTTCCAATTTTAAAAATTTTTTTTGTAGGTTTTCTTTCATTTTATATTTTTTTGAAATATTTTTTTTTTGGATTTTATACTTTTTTTTTCTTCGTAGATTTTTAATTTTATGATTTATTTTGTATTTTTTTTGTATTTTTCTTAGATTTTTTTTGTAATTTTTTCTTACTTAGATTCAGTTTTTACCATCAACGTTCTGTTGTTGGTTGCGGGTTCAACGCTCCCAGGAGGCATCCTCCTCCATGTGGCCATCCTGCGGTATTTGTGGCCACTCGCCACGGTCGCCATTTAATGCTGGAAAATTTCCTCACCTGCACTCACGTTCCGCACCTTCACTACCTTCACTTCTTTCTTAGTTAATAAAAGTCTATTCTTTCCTTTTTTATAATTTTTATAAAGTTAAGTTTTATTTAAAGTGTATTTCGATTTCGTTATCTCTAGTCTCAATAGTTTAGTTTTTGTAATTTATTACACGGTAGCAAATTTTAATTTTTTTCAACTCACTACTTATTTAATTTTTTCTAACTCCCCGTCAGGTTAAAGCGCACAACTCGAATTGATTGGCCGCCGCCAAAAGCTTTATTTTCTCTACCTGCTTTTTTTGACATTAGCTATTCAGCCGAGTGCTGAATAGCATTGTAGTAGATGTTGCGGTGTTGCCACCTTACACCTTTTTACGTTTCTACTTCTTTGAAACTACACACCACATCCAGCCAAACATGTTCTGAATTGCATGATAAGTTTGGTGAAAACGCACAAAGTCAGGTATGCTTGCGCATTGATACAGCTGTGTTGTGTGCAAAGGCATGCAACAACAACCACACGGCAATTTTCCAACGACGATTGTGGACGCATTTTCCAACCACTTTTCATGAAAATTGGCGCAGTTCTATTTGAGAGCAATACCTTTCTAATGGTGTGCTTAGTTTTAAAATCGGTTCAGTAGTTTCGACGGAGAAGATGGAACAAAATTTATGTTAGCGTATTTATAATATAGATGAGAAACGGGTTAGTGTATCGAAAAATTGGCAAAGAAATTTTATTTTATGTTCCCAAAGAAATGGAAGAAAATGTTTTACGCGTATATCACGATGAAATGGGTCATCTAGGATGTGATAAGGTGTTGCATTCAATATCAAAAACATATTGGTTTCCTGATATCAGAAAGAAAATCAAAGCATATATTCAGCCTTGGGCAAAACCTTAGCACCTGCTAAATGAGAGTAAGCGCCCGTGTACGTATACACACCGATTGTCACTACTACAGACAAATAAAGAGCGTAAAACGAGCGCTTACGATGGGACTTGGCGATCGTCGCTTAGGAAAAATAAACAGTTTGCCTTCGACTGGCGTGAAAGCAAGTGATCGCTAGGTGATCGTCGCTTGAAATTCTTTTATTCTATTTGCAGATGCCAAACAACAAGCAAAACTACGAGAAGTTTGCATATAACGTGGGTACACAAATACATATGTAGGTATATGTATACGTACGTTGTTTCATAATTTCGCGAGGCGTGCGCGCATGACCCTGCTCGCTCAACATCTGCATGCAGACTGATTATTTTTAGTAATTTTCCACTTTATCCTACAGTAGGCGCAGCAACACACACTCATTTTTTAGTAATGGCTTGAGTGTAGTGGTGCCCAAGGCTGCATATATTGAAAATTGTTAGAGTGTATTACATATGGTCCAAAACATGGACTACATGAAGGTTTTTTGCATAATATTCCAAAAGGAAATATACCTTTTGATACAATTCATGTTGATCATTTTGGTCCGATAACGCTTAAAAATTTTAAGAAAAAGTATGTATTTTTAGTGGTGGATGGATTCACGAAATTTGTAAAGCTTTACCCGACACGAAATGTAGGATCTACTGAAGTTGTTAGTTGCCTTAAGTTATATTTTAACAATTACAGTCGTCCAAAAATTTTGATTTCTGATAGAGGCATTGCATTTACTTCAAAAGAACTCGAATTATTTTTAAATTCAAATAATATTAAACATGTGAAGATAGCTACGGCTTCTCCACAAGCGAATGGACAAGTCGAAAGAATTAATCGAACCATGGCACCAATGATTGCAAAAATTACTAACGCTGGGACGGTAAATAGTTTAGATAAAGTTTTACCTAACATAGAATTTTCTTGAAACACCAAGTAAGTATTACAACACCAAGTAAATTATTGTTTGGTATTCAACAAAAAGGACCTGTGATTGATTTTTTGAAAGAAAAACTGGAGGAATTTTTCTGCACGAGGAGGAGAGAGATGTAGAAAAAGCACATTCTAAGGCAGAGGCAATAAAAATCAAAAAGATCGCAATAGAGGTTCGAAGATATACAAAGTAGGAGATTTCGTAGTAGTAAGGAATTTTGTTAGCAATGCAGGAGTATAAAAAAATTATACCTAAATATGAAGGACCTTATAAGATATCTAAAGTATTTCCTAATGATCGATACTTAGTAACAGATGTTGAGGGGTTTCAGGTTAGCCAGGTTCCGTATGAGGGTGTATGGGAAGCAGCGAATTTAAAAGCATGGTTACAAAATAAGCATATCAATGCAATCGGGGCGATTATAACACTTGCTGTAAATAAATATAAGAAATTATGTATTCAAAGAAGTATTGTTCTAGAGATATTTCAAAGAATGAAAAAATGTATTATACAAAATATATAACTGATTGAATAAAGACCTCTTCAAATATAATATTATCGTAAAATAAGAATTACTGCAATATTTCTGTAAACTTAACTTCTATTATAATAATTAATAAACATATTTAGGCTAAACTTATAATAGAGGTATATTTAACTTGCTATAAAATCCAAAATATATGTATGTGTACATACATATGTATGTACTTAACGAAATTTCTTCATTACATTTTGTTTTATTTACAACATGTATTTGTAACATTGTGGAGGGTTTGGTGGATAATTCAAATATTTAATACACTCTTATATCAATATATTTTATTAATATATATATACATATATATTTACTTTATTATAAAACTAACAAAAGTATTTCAATTAATGAAAATTTTTGAAATATGAAAAACTTTAAAAACAAAATACATTTTCTGTAAATGAAATATTTTGAATTTCAAAGTTTTATATACATAAGTATATAACTTTATAGATGGCTCATCGATTTTGCATTCATAATCCACTTTTTTAAGAAACGCTTTCGAATATAAGAAGCAATTTATCTCGAGATGATATTTTACGACTTAAGCGATTATTGCTACAGATACTTTCGTTGTCTTCAACAGAAACTGTTTTGTCTGAAGGGATCGCTAAATATATACATATGTACATATGGATGCATATTCACATACACACACTCATACTAGCAGCGTAACTTTGCTGAACACAACATCTTAATATTTGTGCGGTTATGCAAATTAGTGGTCGGAAACTATCGATGACACTATCGTCACTATCGATGGTTTCTGAACATCGTTTACACTATCGATGGTTTTCGACTATCGTTTGAACTATCGATAGTTTATTGAAAATTTGAAATGTGACCACTAGGCACCAAACAAACGGTAACTATTCCATGCAGGGTTTGAATTGCTGACTAGCAAGTAGTCAAAGCAACATAAATACGACTATGCATTCTAGTCGCATGGTCGTTTAAAATGTGATTACCCAAAAACATTAAAATTATACTACAATATGGGTATCAAGCGAAAGGGGATGACCCCAGGTTTCATTTGGACTTCGATATATTTAAAAAAAATTTATCGATAACTGAGTTATCGGTCAAAATGTGATTGCCCAAAAAGATTAATATTACCCTACAATATGGGTATCAAACGAAAGGGGATTGCCCCAGGTTTCATTTGGACTACGATATATTTCGATAAATTTATCGATAACTGAATTTTCGGTCAAAATGTGATTGCCCAAAAACATTAATATTACCCTACAATATGGGTATCAAACGATATTAGATTTTTAATAGCTGTTATACATTTCTGGAAAGCGTACTATATAACGCAGCCTACAGTGTGATTAGTAAAAAGGCAAAAGGCGGTTACAGTGTGAGCGCAGCCGTAGACTCTCCCAAATCACCCGAAACTATCGATATATTATCGATAGTTTGCAAAAAACTATCGTACACTATCGATGGTGCTGACTATCGATAGTTTCCGACCTCTAATGCAAATATCTACATATATTTCAAGTATATTCGAAGTATTCGCAAGCAGTGTACACTATTTGCAGAACCTTTTTACACTGCTCTACAGCCAAAAAATACTCTGACCGCCACTATAGTATCTATATGTAAAATCGGTCGCTGATTCCGAAAATCGAAATTCTATGGGAAGTTTTTTGAGAAATCGGCAATTTACCGTTACTTGGTCAATGAACACTTGATCCAGTTTGTCTCTTTAACATATTGAGCTATCTACGTAACACCAAGCGAAAGAAAATTAAATTTTCTATACATGGCTCCTATAACATTTTTCTCTAGGTCTTATAGTTTCTGAAATATAGATGAGTCAATTTGAAAATTCTCAATTTTTTTTTTGAAGAAAAAATTGACTTTGTCAGGCTAGATCTTTAAAACAAAAGTCTTTACCTTTAGTTTTACTCGTTTACGTGAAGCCCCATTCAATTGGCAAAAAGATAAGCTATCAACGAAGAAAATCCATGGTAAAATGGAAAAGTTATAGGCGGTCATGTAAATACAACCAAGTCCCGCAATTGCACTACACGGGTATATTCTATGCATGTTATACCCGTAAATGGGCTTGTATCTACTGCGCTGCTACTGCACATATGTAGGTATTCAATGCGTTAAAGAGACATATTGGATTAAGTGGAGCCATTGGCCAAATAACGGTAAATTGCTGATATCTCAAAAACCTTTCAATAGAATTAAAAATGAACACGATTTTCGTAATCAGCGACCGATTTTACATAAAGATATGATAGTTGCGTCCAAAGTACAGACAACAAATTTCATTTTGTGATCCAGTGTTATTGGTCAAATTCCCTAGACAGGGAGGCACAACCACTATGCGTTTAAGTATATCACCACTTTTTTAATGTCTTCTAACTATTTAAAAATCCAATAGTTCGGAGCACTATAAAAATAAACACTTCTGTAGACCAACAGAGTTGACGGTGGATGTTATACAGAGCACTACATATGTATTACATTATACTTACGGGCATCCTCATCGGCGGGTTTGTAAAATGATAAACCAAGTGAAACTAAGGCAGCCACCTCTAGTATAATAAGTGTTACATCTTGCAGTGCTTCCCAGACTAGTGTTAAAAATGTTTTAGGAGGTTTTGGTGGAATTACATTTGAACCAAATGTGTCCCGTCTATGTTCAATGTCAGATCTTGATCCACGTAAGCCTTTAAAAATTTAATCAATATATATTGATATGGTATGAATTTTTAGGTAAAAAATTACCATCATTCGCCGAAGTATACAATTTTTCGCACAGTTTGTTAACACCGCCGAGATCATTAAGCTTTGTTACGCCTTCCCTGCCACGGTGCTCCATGAGCTCTCGAAGTTGCTTAAGCGATACTCCATATTGTGCCGGCCTTCCGTCTACTGTCGCCATTGTTTAGTTGAAGTCTGAACTAGTTGAGATTATACAAAAGAGTTTGATATTATTTTTAATTATTTGTTAAAATCTAAAACAATAGCACATTGCTTGTAAATAGCTGTGCTTGTTAAAGAGCTTTAGGATTTGTACATAACAAAAACACGTAATACATAACACAATCACACCAACATGCTAAGTGGAAAAGACAGGGTGTCATTAATGCCACTGCTATTGGTATGTAGATTGTGATAAGGGAAAATTTAAAATTAAGCGAAGCAGCGAATTCAATTCACGTTGAGGCCGCCTAGCGAAAAGTAGTCTGATGAGGAGTAGTGATCTCCGAAATAGATCTATAACTTCTACAAAAAAAATTATTTTACATTTTTCTTAAATAAAATCGCCAATAGCTCTAAAAAATACAAATTTAAGAAATTATTAGAAATAAACGGCCATATAAAAACAAACATAAATAAATCGGATGAGCCTTGCCGAAAAACAAAAATCTACAACAGTAGGTGGCAAAGACAGAGTGTCATCGGACGGCCACTGGTCAATAGCTCTATAAAAAATACACATTAAGTAATTATTAGAAATAAACGTAAAAACAAACATAAATATAATGTTTTCTGGATTTTTAAGAAAAACGAAATCAGAAATATAATTGATTCATTATATGAATCAAAAAGGATTTGACTCGCGCAACGCTGAAATTCATGAATTTACGGCGGTGTCGCTGTTGGGTTTTATTTCTAATTACAGCAAAATATCAGTACGTATTTGAAATCCTCTAACGGCCTAATAATAATAATAATAATAATAACAATAACAATAACAATAACAATAATAACAATAACAATAACAATAACAACAATAACAATAACAATAATAACAATAACACTAACACTAACACTAACACTAACACTAACAATAACAATAACAATAACAATAACAATAACAATAACAATAACAATAACAATAATAACAATAACAATAACAATAACAATAATAACAATAACAATAATAACAATAACAATAACAATAATAACAATAACAATAACAATAATAACAATAACAATAACAATAATAACAATAACAATAATAACAATAACAATAACAATAATAACAATAACAATAATAACAATAACAATAACAATAATAACAATAACAATAACAGTAATAACAATAACAATAACAATAATAACAATAACAATAATAACAATAACAATAACAATAACAATAATAACAATAACAATAAAAATAATAACAATAACAATAACAACAATAACAATAACAACAATAACAATAACAATAAAAATAATAACAATAACAACAATAACAATAACAATAACAATAACAACAATAACAATAACAATGACAATAACAATAACAATAACAATAACAATAACAATAACAATAACAATAACAACAATAACAATAACAATAACAACAATAACAATAACAACAATAACAATAACAACAATAACAATAACAATAACAATAATAATAACAATAATAACAATAACAATAACAATAATAACAATAACAATAATAACAATAACAATAACAATAATAACAATAACAATAACAATAACAATAACAAT
Source organism: Urophora cardui (assembly GCA_960531455.1). NCBI lineage: Eukaryota > Metazoa > Arthropoda > Insecta > Diptera > Tephritidae > Urophora > Urophora cardui. Next base: position 32,894,321 of record OY482675.1, on the reverse strand, counting down.
AACAATAACAATAATAACAATAACAATAATAACAATAACAATAACAATAACAATAACAATAATAACAATAACAATAATAACAACAATAACAATAACAACAATAACAATAACAATAACAACAATAACAATAACAACAATAACAATAACAATAACAATAACAATAACAATAACAATAATAATAATAATAATAATAATAATAATAATAATAATAATAATAATAATAATAATAATAATAATAATAATAATAATAATAATAATAATAATAATGATAATAATAATAATAATAATAATAATAATAATGATAATAATAATAATAATAATAATAACAATAATAATAATAATAACAATAATAATAATAATAATAATAATAATAATAATAATAATAATAATAATAATAATAATAATAATAATAATAATAATAATAATAATAATAATAATAATAATAATAATAATAATAATAATAATAATAATAATAATAATAATAATAATAATAATAATAATAATAATAATAATAATAATAATAATAATAATAATAATAATAATAATAATAATAATAATAATAATAATAATAATAATAATAATAATAATAATAATAATAATAATAATAATAATAATAATAATAATAATAATAATAATAATAATAATAATAATAATAATAATAATAATAATAATAATAATAATAATAATAATAATAATAATAATAATAATAATAATAATAATAATAATAATCATATATATTATTTCTAATTGGTGATTTATAAATATCCCTTTTCCTGCTCACATAATTTACCAAAATTAATAAGTAAGGCATCGTTTTAAAGGTATTAATTAGCTATGCATGCGAAGTCAAAACTCAGGAACTGTAGCAGATAAATCGATTAAGCTTCGGCCACTGATTTGCTTGCCAAGGCAAACGTGTGGAAAAACAATTACCCAAGTCGGCAGGGACTACATATATTATATGTACATAAAAATATATGTAAAATATATAAAAATACAATGCACAATACCTATATAGGTAGGTATA